>CAJQUW010015752.1:0-174323 GCA_907163375.1 Prostheceraeus crozeri | reverse complement strand
GTCGTCCGTGAGAATCGTAGGTTTTTCATTTTTGATAATATATATATAAATAAAAATAATATAATAATATATAATAAAAATATAATAAATATATGAATGATGCTACACATGATCAGTACAACAGTATTTAGTATTAAATAGGGTTGTTATGTGATCAACTCTTATTTGCAACCAAATAGCATATTACTTGCGGTCGGCCTGGGTGTTTAGTCCACTGTGCCTGATTCGTTCAACATCACTTGTTGTCTGCCCAGGACACTTTCAGCTCGTTGAGAAAACATCCTGAAAGCAGAGGACATGTTACCACAATCAAATATGTGGCATACACTACTGAAATAGCATTGATAGAACAGTTCATTGATGACGTCATTCTACAACGTTTCGAGCCGCATGCTGTGATTAAATAGGTAATAACGTGCCCCTTGTCTATGTCAACTTATCCTAAGATCAATCCTCGTGATCTTAACTAGCTGGATAAAAACGGGAGCATTGTATTCCTTAATGAAACACGCAGCAGGCAGGACGGTGCATTACCAATGTAACTTACATCGTTAATTAGAAGCTGTTTCTGAAGATGACAATAGAACTTCTTTATACAGTAACGGCTCCACCTAAGCATTCGTAGGTTCTGACAAATGGGTCGGTATAAAAATTAAACGATTCACTTCAATAACCAGAATGACATCTGAGGTCGATTTGGTCATCCATCAAATGTAGCTTGCGTATTAATTCTTGATCAAAGGATGGAGACCATTCGGATCCAAGTGGGGCATAATCTAAAAGCAAGTACGCACATAGCATTCGCCTCAAACACACAATATTAGCCAAACGAAATATCCGAATTTCCGGATGCTGTTTCCGAATTGTTTTGAGTCATGACCGCGGAATGCATGCATTAAGATCAGTTTCACAGTGGTTGAGAAAATAAGTTTTCATTCCAGGACCCCATGTGATGTTTCATTTAATATATTATATCCCCAGTCAATCCGCACACGTGTACGGCTTGACTGAGTCACATCAAATTTTTCAATTTCATTAATTCGTTATTTTAGCGACAGGAAATTAAAAAATCTGACTATAGCTCACATTAATTGCGAATTTATGCTGTTCTCCTCTATCAATACAGGCCTACTTAATGTTCTTACCTGATACTGACAGAAATGCTGACTGTTCTAAACCTACTACATCTGCTACATCTATCGGTTGAATTAGGAGGAAAATAAATTGACTAAATTCCTACCCAGAGACTAAAGTGGCTGTGTTACATTCTCTGATGTCTCTCGTAATAGTGGGCCAATTCCATCCGGGTAGTAGTGATAAAATGAAATGGAAAACCCATCAATTGAAGGACAGCATAAAAAAGATACCATGAAACGACGCTGCAAATTTCCTATTGGATTTCAAAAAATATATTCCTTGTGTGGGTACTTCTATTCTTCCCCCATATTTTTCAAGTTTTCCAAATTCATCAAATTTCATCAAACTTAGTCACAATTAATTTAAAATAGACTTTATCTGTCACTGAGTGATAGCACAACACCACTGGGAAGTCTTACTTGACCCCTGGGAGGAAGGATCGGTACCTTGGATACCCAGTAAGAATATAGGATACAGCTGTGCTGTGATCATTAACTTTGTGGGATTGTTGTCTACACTACAGCTACAATGAACGACAAAGCAAGTGCTGTTTATGTTCTACAAACCAGATGAATTTCACACACTACGCTTTTGCAACGGTAGTGAAACTGCCGTTAGGAGCAAGAGAAGATCGTTGACGGCCCCGGGTGTCAACAACAGAAATGTGTGGGGGGGTGGAAGAATACATGTAGTTTGTGTGAAACTCTAGCACATAATTTCAAACAGAAAACCATGAAGGTCCACGTCTATCGCTAAAATACAATTTAACTAAATGGTCACATTTTATGGAATGGTAACTTGTTTGTAGTACAACTCACCTTCATTTCCCCTCTGTTCTTCCATTATCCGCACGTAAACTTGAGAGAATCAGATGATGAAATTCAGTCAGACAGGCATTCAACTTACACATCTTCGATCATATTTTGATTAATCCGAAGAAGTTTCACAAAATCAGAGTTTATCAATGTGGCAATTATTTTTTTTTTCACAACCCACGCGCAACTGCTCGAAATACGATGCACGCACATCGGAACCATTTAACGCTATGAACCGTCAACCAGGTCACAGAGTTAAAACCTTTATGGTTAAAACGACAGTAACAAACAGTAGCAGACAGCGATCAATTCAATGCAGCCAGCGCGCGCACGATAAAGAATAAGTGAGTCACTCCTTTTCAATATCACATTTAGACCCTTGCAGACCTGGAGGATACAATGCTCAATTGTGAACCTACTTCAGACATTTTGTGACCCGTTCAGACCTTTTTGATCTGCAGTCCAGTCAAGAAGTGCAAGCAAAACATTCGCTGGAGGAGCAGTATTGTCAATACGACTTCGACTATCTCTGACGAATTCCTAAGTGATGGGAGTGTTGGAAGTGGAGTGTCAGAGTTGGAAGTTGATCAACGAAATTTGACCCATGACCCACGGCATATGTGACCCACGACCCACCTGACCCACCGACTTTTCACGAAAACATGACCCACGATCCATATGACCCACAGGGTACCTTGAACCACGACCCACTTGACCCACCTGACCCACATGCTGTGAGGTGAATGATGTGAGTGCAATTTCCTTTTCTGGTATCATCTTTAGTTTCACTTTCATTCGAGATTCTATGTCTATCTAAGTAGAGGCCTCGTAGTATGAAAATTGTTGTTAAGATTTGTTATGAAGATTCAAGTGTATCAGATCACTTGTCACATGATAAATAGACATATAACCTCACCAAAATTATCTTATAATCAAAGTTCATGCACCATAAATGCCTAAGGTTCTAAAAAAATTGAACGATTCTGTTTCTTGTTATAATTCTTGACTATCCTTTTTAGTTTTATCCTATTTAACTCGTAGAGAGATGATTAGTTAAGTTGAGGGCCCAACAGACTAAATTTTACATTTCTTAATCAAATAAAGTTAAAAAATAAGACTGCAGTAGGCCTAAATCCTTTATGCAAGCATTCATTATGTTATATACTGCATGTGTGAAAATTATCCCAGAAAAATCGTCAAACTAATATTTTGTTTCTTCAGATGGCAATCGATTCAAATTTAATTTTCTTCCGCTAATGTTAGGTTTAAGTAGAAGGTTGTAAGATGTAAGAATGACATTGATAAAAAGAAAAAAACCAAGTTACTTGGTGCCTCCGTACCAGTATATTTTTTTGATCTGTTTAAAAAATAAATAAAGATACACTGAAGTGCACTGAAGTTGCACTGTACTTCGGCCTTTGGCCTTCAAGGTGCGATGGTAAGTGGCAGGTCATACATTCAACCCTTCCCTTAAGAATCGAAAGTGAACAGATTTAACATCCGATAACTACGTAGTAGAAGCGATCAAAGGATAACAGTTGATTTCGTACTTCCGATTGATTTCCGGCTTGTTAACTCTGATACACTTGCTTTCTTCAATAGTAACATCGCGAGTGTTACTTTTCTTAGATAGGAACTGAATTTTGAAGTCTTGAATTCCTTTGATCGGATGTTTGGACCGGTGCTGGGCTAGGGCACTATTATATGTGTTGTTTTTAATGCTACTTTTATGTTCTTGATGTCTTATTTTAAAGGGACGACTTGTTTTACCAATATAATTTTCATTGCAAGTTTTACAGGTATACTGGTATACCACATACCTATCCGCGCACGAATATTTAGGTCCGATATCTTTACAAATTTCGCAACAACAATCTTTGGTCCTTTTAGGTCTCTTTCTGAGGAATTTCTCAAGGCTAACATTCGGTTTACTTATCAGGTTTCCTGAAATGTTGTATTTTTTCATCACGTTTTTGATGCGTCTGTCACACGTATCATTGATGAAAGGTATCATCAGATTAGCCTTATTTTCTCGCTTTCTATTTTTGTTTCTGCGTCTCATACTTTTTTTGTTAAAATCTTTTTCTTTATAGCCATTATTTCGCAACATCTTAAAAAACTCCTTCGACTCATCATAGTATTTCTCTTCAGAGCAGTGTTCTTTGATATAATCTTGACGTGATTTTGTAAAATTAGTTTTCACGTGTTTTGCTACGATGGAATCTTTTTGTAAGACTATGTCAGAGTGACAAGCTTTATGATACCATTTATATTCAATTTTGTGATTGCCAGTAAGAAGAGTCAAATCCAAAAAATTCAAGCCAACCTCAGGGGGCCTACTTCTACAGTAAATTTGATTTCTGGAAGCACATCATTGAAGCTTTTTTTGACCTGTTCGATAATCGCGTCGTCGTGTTCAATAGGTCCTATGATAACGTCATCAATATACCTTTTATAGACCTTCGGAACAAACGTCAAACTTTTTAAAGCTTTGATTTCTATATGGTGTAGAAAAATGATAGCAAAAGCAGGGGCAAACCTGCATCCCATCGGGACACCTCTAACTTGCCTGTAAGTTCTACCATCGTAACTAATTTCGTAATTATAACCAACATAAATCGGGTAGCATGTTCTCCAAATCTGAAATTTCAATTCTGAAATTATCTATCTCTTCATAATGGGAAGAAATCGATATCATGATTGTACTCAATGCCTGTACTTATAGGTATACTTGGATAAGTTTCTCCACATCGAGGCTTATGAACACTGGCTTCTGCATTTTAGTAATGGTCAATGTCTTTTATAGTGCCTTATCAACGCCCTGGAACTATCTAGATGTGCCGGAATGAATTTCAAAAGCTGGGTTAACACCTGAGCAATACACCAGTCTACCTTGTCCACTGGGGTTCCGTGCACTGAAGCTATTGGGCGCATGGGATAAGCCCCATTGTTTGGTTCTTTGTGGTCTTTCACAAAACCAAAGAAATTCGCTGGTTTACTCCCATATGAAAGTAATCTATCTTTTTGATATTTATTCTCCGCTAAAGTGCTTTTACTCAGGGCTGCCTTCAAGATTTTGTTGGCTTGAGCTTCAATGGATTTGCATTTACTTTTCGGTAATATGACGTAAGTTTCCTTGTCGGCTAATAGTCTTACAAAAAGATTCCTTCGTAGCATACCATGTGAAAACTAATTTTATAAAATCACGTCAAGATTATATCAAAGAACACTGCTCTGAAGAGAAATACTATAATGAGTCGAAGGAGTTTTTTAAGATGTTGCGAAATAATGGCTATAAAGAAAAAGATTTTAACAAAAAAAGTATGAGACGCAGAAACAAAAATAGAAAGCGAGAAAATAAGGCTAATCTGATGATACCTTTCATCAATGATACGTGTAACAGACGCATCAAAAACGTGATGAAAAAATACAACATTTCAGGAAACCTGATAAGTAAACCGAATGTTAGCCTTGAGAAATTCCTCAGAAAGAGACCTAAAAGGACCAAAGATTGTTGTTGCGAAATTTGTAAAGATATCGGACCTAAATATTCGTGCGCGGATGGTATGTGGTATACCAGTATACCTGTAAAACTTGCAATGAAAATTATATTGGTAAAACACAGTCGATCCCTTTAAAATAAGACATCAAGAACATAAAAGTAGTATTAAAAACAACACATATAAATAGTGCCCTATCTCAGCACGGTCCAAACATCGATCAAATGGAATTCAAGACTTCAAAATTCAGTTCCTATCTAAGAAAAGGTAACACTCGCGATGTTACTATTGAAGAAAGCAAGTGTATCAGAGTTAATAAGCCGGAAATCAAAAAAACGGAAGTACGAAATCAACTGTTATCCTTTGATCGCTTCTACTACGTAGTTATCCTAATGTTAAATCTGTTCACTTTTCGATTCTTAAGGGAAGGGTTTGTGAATGTATGACCTGCCACTTACCATCGCACCTTGAAGGCCAAAGCCGAAGTACAGTGCAACTTCAGTGCACTTCAGTGTATCTTTATTCATTTTTTTAAACAGATCAAAAAAATATACTGGTACGTGATGGCACCAAGTAACTTGGTTTTTTTCTTTTTATCAATGGATTTGAACCTCCTGAAAATTTGATCAATTATATAATTGTAAGAATGACATTCATTGAAAATCAAATGGAGCAAGCATGCGTAACGCGTGAATAGAAATTTGCACGATGACAGGATTATAATTCATTAATTAGCTTGTAATGTACATAGATGAACTGATATATTTGAGTGGCGCTACATGTACGAGTACGTTGTGATAATTAAGAAGACACTAGCACTCTGCAGGTTATAAATAGCACAGCCGATGATAGTGGACACTGGGCGAATCCAAATTGGAATTTCCAAAGACCAAGAGAGAAATCACAATGCGATCGATGTGAACAGCAATCACGCACTCCACAAGGAATTAGGCAAATATCGGACACACTGAGAAATGGAAGCACCGTAGGAATTTGGCAATCTCCTCAATGATCAGAGCACAAACTGCCGAATTGATTCATATAAATTCTATGCCAGACACTTTCCAAATAGTCGATGAAAAATGAGAAAGAAACTCGGGTAACAAGAGTGCACTTAGACACGACCGACCAGCACGACGACCATTATTTTTAGACCATTATTAGGAGATATATGAGTGGCCCTACATGTGCAAGAACGTTGTGATAACAATCACTAGCGACATCATGTAACTATTCCTATTTTTATTGATACCAAATCAAATATCAAAACGAAACTTTTTATTGATACGAAGTGTCAAGAAATATCTCCTCACAGAGCTTTGCCGCAATAAGTCTGTGTGAAAGGAATAAGCCTACATCAATGACCGTCGTATGAGTTTTCGTATTTCAGACTATCATGTATCGAATGAACAATGAGATGCATGGAACATGTATGATGCGAAAGTAGATTGAGCGCCTATATACTTTTGACATGAAGCATGTATGTTGATAATATTTTGATTTAAAATATTGAGATATTTTGATCAATTACATATTTCAAAAATATTTAAGCTCTGATCAATCTTTACCAGTGGTTTGCCATTCTAATCTCTACCAGAGGATATTTTCTACGAAAGACCAACAAAATCAAACGAAACAAACAAAACAAAGGTCAGCTGGCATTGCAAGAAAATTTTAAAGATTAACAATACAGCTTCTTCAGTAGCTGTATCTCTGAAATCAAGGTCACACATCATTGCGTATCGTCAGACATAGTGACCGAGAATCGAGCGCACACAATTGTAATCAAACAAATTCTCTCCACCAACCAACATCTCTAAGTAGACAGTAGCAATTGTTTTCGAGTCTTTAATTTGTGTGAATTCCGCCCCCCTTCGAAACTGCATGAGGCATGTGAAAGTCAATAGTGTTGCATATTTTGACTGCTTACATCCATCACCCCTTTCACTGACACTGACTCAATCATTTCTCATGAATGATAAGAATACGAATAAATGAAGTTTACAGCATTTGAGATTGTCAAATCTATAATGGGCCAAACTGGCTGGAAGTGGGTCAACGAAGTCTGACCCACGACCCACCCGACCCACGACCCACCTGACCCACGCTAAATGTAACCCACTTGACCCACCTGACCCACGATAAATGTGACCCACGACCCACCTGACCCACGCTAAATGTGACCCACGACCCACCTGACCTACCAAGTTTTCGGAAAAACATGACCCACGCGATTTTGTGACCCACCTGACCCATGACACACGACCCACTTCCAACCCTAGTGTTGGTGATGCAGCAGAGCCCCATGAATAATTCGAAATATATAGTCTTCATCTCTCTAGATGTTAAGAACCTCTATACTTCCATTTCTTTTATGGATGGAGTCACCACTGTCATGCACTACGTCAAAGAAAATTGGAGGAAAATCAATGATTGTAATTTGAAAATCGTAGACATTGTGGATTTTCTTAAATTTGTTTGCTTTAGCTATGAAATTCATTACAACGATAAAACTTATCTACAGGTTGGTGGTTGCCCTATGGGATCACACTTTGCTCCATCATTTGCTATCATCTTTATGTATGAAATTGAAAGCATGGCCTTAGACAGTCTCCTGACTAAACATAGTATCAAACCCGATATGTATAAGCGCTACATCGATGATATCATTTTGGGTCCTTTCCTCAAAGATGCTGACTACTTTGATAAAATTCTTAACTCCTTTAACAGCGTACACAATTCTATTGAATTTACGCTTGATTTGCCTAAAAAACAACAGTTTGAATTTCTTAGATATAAGTATTTATATTTCTAATAATGAAGTAAAATATAGATGGTTCAATAAAGAAAGCCATTCCGGTAATACCCTTCACTTTGATAGTTGGGTTCCCAGTCACGTCAAATCTAATTTTGTTAGAAATAGCTACAGGTATATTGGAAACCGTTGCTCTGATATAGAAAGTTCAGATTTATGCAAAAAAGAAATGGAAAATAAATTAAAGAATAACGGATTTCTAACAAAGTTCCATAGGAAAGGACAAAATGTTATAAATAAAAACATAACGAATAAAAGTAATCAAGTATTCCTAAAACTTGACTTTATTAGCGATGCTTCCACTCGTCAGTTAAAGAACACTCGTCAATTTGAACAGTTATAGGCCTAACAATAAATGTCAATGCAGTATTTGTCTCCAACTGCCGAATAAATATCATTGTTCTATGCGCTATGTGGTCTACAAAGTCACGTGCCCTGCATGTGACGAGTATTACATAGGTTCCACAAATCGCCCGTTCGCTGACCGTTATGCTGAACATCGTAGAAGCGTTTCAAATGGAGATAATAGGAGTGTCATCTCAGATCATATTGTCCAATTTCATATAAATTTGACCCTTAGGTTGGAAGATTTTATTATTGAGTTTATTGATCGCTTCAGCGACCCTGATCTTACCAGGATCGCTGAAGCGAACTATATTAAATCGTATGGTCCGACACTCAATCGGATGGATGAACTGACGAGCTGTCACTAGCTGTATATAAACCCATTGTATTAATGGCTGGACTTTGTTGCCCATGATTAAGTCTGTGGCGGACGAAACGTTGGGTTTTTAACGCTTATATTTTAATTTTATTTTCAATAAAATGTCTAAAAAAAGCAGGGAGAGCCTATTTTGATTCCAATCATGAAAGTGAAAAATCACCTCCCGTATGACGCAGTTAATTATGTGAGATGTCTGGTTGTAGCATCAAGGTTCAATGTTTGCATTTCAGATACGACAACTCTACAGGAATTCAACTTCCTTGTTGGAACGATAACAAAGTCGTGACAATAAAGTCAACAAGCACGGGAGTAGAACCTTTGCAATCAACGACCTGCTTTATTCGAAAAGAAAAAAAGATGGCTCAAATTCAATGCCCGAATGTTATCTCAGTCTGCAATAAAACGATAGGCGGAGTTGATCGAAGTGATCAGAATATAAGTCTGTATAGAGCATCAATACGTGGAAAGAAGTGGTATTATCCACTCACATTGCATTGTATCTATCTGGTGGTATCCAACGCTTAGATTTTATATCGGCAAGCTAACAAAGGGCAGGTAAAACTATTATATCATTTGGGATTCAAGTTAGCAATCGCTGAGTTCCTGATTTCGAAAAACGGTTCTGCACGGAGTAATCCATCGGCTTCGTCCGTATTACGTTTTGATAACGTGGGACACATAATATATTTTTCTGATGGAAAAGTTGGTCGGTGCGCTCAATGACAAAAAAGCTGGATGCCAATGCCTGAAATGTCAGCGGTTCCTTCATCCCAGATGTTTTAGATTATATCATTTGAAGTAAAAGTGAAAATACTGCTGGGAATAATAGCGATCTTCTTCGTCCGTTTTACATTTTTCTAGGACTAATATGACTTATTTTCCAGATCGGAAACCCTAGATGTTTTATCTAGTATCACTCGAAGTTAAAATAAAGATTCTCACTTGAGTGTTCTATCTCTTATCAAAGTGTGAAAAAGTTATACTAGTAAGTATTTGGATGATAACAGCATTTTTTGAATAAAGTGCTACTGAATCTGCGCAATCTGCCATACATGAAACATTCAAAAAATGACGGAGGACTACAACATATCTTTATAATTATATTATTTAATTTTTTGATATAACAATTATTTTTTCAAAATAAGATATTTATGCACATGCAAGCTCACTGCAAAAATATGAAATCAAAACAACAATTTTTTGATATAGTGCGCATATCTGGGTTGATGTAAATTTTTTCATTCAAGGCACCACTATAATGAAATATCGCTTAACGCATATGCTGCATAACTTTAAATTCAAATGTTCAGAATTCAGCACATCCGGTATTTGAGTGACATGAATGACATTTGAAAAAGGGATTTCTCATGATTTCTCATCGTGTATTGGAATAATAATAATAATAATAAAGCGTTTATATTCATGAAATGATAATCGTTACATACACAAGAAACTTTCATAGAAAATCATAGATTATAGTCTAAATCAAAATAAAATAGATTGACAGTTAAGTAGTGTCACGTTTGCTCAAAATTTCAAAATTCGTAAGGGCAGTCATGAAAGGAAGGAAACTTTTTTGGGTCGCAGTGATTTGCACATAGGGATTTGATATAGTCTTCGGTGTTTTGATGGGATACGATTATGTAATACGTGTGCAGAGTTTTTTGCAATTTCGCTGAACAAATGCTTGCTGAGTTTTTCTCGATGATTTTCTTGATGATTTTAACCCTTTATATTATGGAACCGGGTACGTGGAGGACTCGGCCTCAGGGCCATATCACGAGCTTGTATTTCATTATTTGTACACGTACACTTTCTTGAGTTATTATTGCCGTAGAAGATGTTACATATCAGACGATAAGCTCTGTTATCAAGACGTTGTAATTTTCGTGTTTGAGTCACATTTAAGCCGACAACTACTGGACAACCATATTCTAATAGCGACCTTACCACTGAAGTATACACTTGATGAATTTCATTCAAATTTAGCGTCTTCTTCAGTCTGCGGATGATATTTAGTCGTTGCACTGATTTGGCATATATCATCTTTACATGAGCATTCCAATTTTGTTTGCTAACAATAATTATCCCCAAAAGTTTCATTTCGTCTACAACGGGAAGAACAGTTTGAAATGTGAAAGTAACTTTACTGCGAGTGAACAGCATCATCTTCGATTTTTCACGATTTAGCATCAGACTGTTACGCGAGCATTCATCAGTCATTTTGTCGATCACTTCTTGAACTTTAGTATTTATTTCAGTAGGATTTGCCGTTTGAAGTGGGATAACTAGACTTAGATCATCTGCATATTTGATGGAAGGAATTAAAGGGTCGCTTGAATCGATGTCACCAAAGAAAGCACAGAACAATATGGGAGAAATAACTGATCCCTGAGGAAGGCCTCGTGAGAAGGCAATCTCCTTTGAATATTCGGCACCAATCTTTACTTGCGTATATCTGCCTTGGAGATAATTGAGTAGCCAAACTAGGAAACCTTGTGGTATTCCCTTCAGTTTCAGTTTGCCAATGAGTTCGCCATGATCGACAGTATCAAAAGCTCGAGAAAGGTCAAAACTTACAAGAGCAGCGCCAAAATTTGCTTTGCTATCTGTCATTTTAGCAATATTGTCCATAATATCGATTAGAGCAGTCGTGGTTGAATGAGCAGGTCGAAATCCATGCTGCGAATAGCTATACAATGAGAGCATCTGTTGCTTGACACTCTCCAAAACAATTCGTTCCATAATTTTGCTGGAATAGGAAGTAGCGAGATAAAGCGCAATTTATTTATGTCCGGAGAGTTTGTCTTGGGGATTGGAACGACCATGGCTGTTTTCCACTGTTTAGGATGCAATCCAGTTTTTATAATATTGTTATATAAAATCGTTAATGGATAACCCAATACATCACACATCTCTTTGTATATTCTGGGCGGTATGATGTCGGAACTAGATTTCTTTGCATTCACATTAGACAGATGTTGAATGACTTCATTCTCATCCACTTTTTGTAGAGACCAGTCATTACAATCCAGTTCGATGTAATCATTGTTTGACTGATCGACAGTAAAAGATGACTCAAGATCGTCAGCAATTTTTAAAAGAACATCTCTTTCTGAACTGTGTTGATCTATCAGCTTCGACATTCTTTTATCTTTGCACATTGTCTCTTGTTTAACGACTTCCCAAATACCTTTTTTGCCTGTTTTCAACTTGTTTGCCCACAATTCCTTAGCCCTTGCGATTTCTACTTTAGTTTTCTCTTTCAAATGACTATACAATACCCAATTCTTTTCTCTATAGGCTTTCCAACGCTGATTGATGAGACTTTTCGTAAGAGGAGTCATCCATCCTTTATCTGATGTTGTCAATGTAACTACATTTACAGGAACAGTTTGATTTATGGCACTCATTATTGTATCTTGGATGAGACACCACTGATCATCAACATTGTCCATCATGGATAGCTTAAGGCACCAGTCAACAGATTGTAAGGCAGAATGGAGTCTTTGAAGGTTAGAGCGTCGATAATCATATAGTCTATGGTGACTTACAATTTGACGAGCATCACCTGCTTTCGCTTATATTATTGGCAAAGCTGTTAGTACGACATGATCACTACCACCTAGAGGAGCATCGTAAAATACATTTTATGGCGTGAAAAAACATGCAATATCATTTGAAACTAAAATGTGGTCAAGAATATTGTCTTTGCGGGTGGGAAATTTCACATATTAGTCAAAGATAGTTCTTCAGAAACGGATGCAACATTCAAGGAGTTCATGTCTCCTGCAATAACAACATCATAATTTGAGTTGGTAGTCAAAAATGAGTCGACAACATCAGTTAAATTGTTTTCGATATCCATCAAATGATTTACAGATAATTGAGGAGTCACATACGCGCAGATAAGGAGAATTTTGTGAGTAACGATATTGATAACATTTATATTAAAGAGTTCTTTCGAATGATGTGGAGTAATATCGTAACACGAAAGACAGTTTCGCACATAGATAGCCGTGCCGCCACCTCTACGGTTGATGCGGTCGGATTGGAGGCATGGAAAACTAGGTAAACTAACAAGATTAGAATCAATTGTTGCATCTAAAAAAGTTTCAGAAATGCAGACTATATCAGATCTTCTCACATTCACAAACAAGAGAAGATCATCTATCTTATGAAAAAGCGAACGTGCATTTATAACACTAACAGTAGGATAAACGCTAGATGCGACGGGGTCGGCACGTAAAAGATTTATAGAAAATTTTCTTTTATTTCATAGCGGGTAATCATGAATGATACAATCTTTCCATACCGAATAGTCACATTTTCTCCCATCTCACGACTTCTTTTTGCTTCATGTCGTACTGATTTCTCTATTTCCCTTTCTTTGAATGTTCTATCGGGATTTATATATACATGCTTGAATTCACTAGTTTCCCTAGATCTTAGCTTCCTGGCATTTCTTAATATAGCTTTCTTCATTTTCATATCTTCACATTTAAATCTCAGAAGTCGTGGTCATCCAAAAATATATTTCCCAATTCTTTCCTCATGTGCGTTTGAGACGTAACCTTCACAATCAATTTCCTCGATAATCTCCTTTATTTTGTTTTGATCAGCACTCATTCTTTCCAAAGGCGTTCCCTGATCAGTCTGCAGAACTCCAGAAAGGATGATGATCTTTCTTCTTGTGTATCTTTGGTACATTTCTTCCATTATATCCTCCTCCAAATCCTGCTTTGGAGACTTGCTTTCACCTTGTATTTGCATCAAACTCTCTTGTAAGACAATGCAAGTATTCTTTAGATGTTTATGTAGTGTGCATGCATTGATCTCTGTGTGACGTCGTTGTTGCGGTAGTCGCAGTTGAATAATACTCCGTGCATGTCTCTTATCTGCTGTGCATGATTTCACTAATACACTAGAGCTTCCTTCACAAGCGGTCGTTCTGGTACAAGCTATCACGGCATGGACAGGTTGAATGATCATATCAGACCTTTTGATGGCTCAACGGATGTGGCAAATTGGCTGAAGAAGGTGAAGTTAGTTGCCCGTATCAAGAAGATTACCGATTTGGTTGCATTTATTCCTCTCTACCTCGAGGGTCCAGCTTTCGAAGTCTACGACCAATTGGACGAGAAGGTCAAGGAAGATGGTGATGGCATCGAAGGTTCTCTGTTGAAAGCTTTTGTGTTGAACAAGTTTGCTGCCTACGACATGTTGAGAAGGAGAGACTGGAGTCCGGGAGAAACAGTTGACGTCTACCTATCAGACCTGCGAAAGCTGGCGAAGTCATCGGAGACTGAATCAAGCGAACTGTTGTGTTGCGCATTCGTTTGCGGCCTTCCCCACGGTGTCTCCGCGTAGCTACGTGCTGGTGCCCGCATATCTGGATCTGACCTTCCAGTACCTGTCGAACAGGCCCGTATACTTATGGAGGAGCGTATCCACGGTGCTGTGGCTGCAGCGGCGAAATCGGAACTCATTCCGCACAGGGGTGATGAGCGTCCAGCGTACCGGAGAAAATTCGAATGTCGAGCATGCGGTGGAGATCATCATGTTCGTTACTGCAAACACCAGAAGCCAATTATATGCTGGAAGTGCGAGCAGCCGGGCCACATCGCAAGACATTGCCCTCAGAACTCACAAGGCGCCGAGCAGGGAAACGACAAAGGGAATCAGTGTGTGCCAGCTGCTTCCTAGAACATGTGAAGGCGCATCCTGTGATTCAAGCGTTGGTTGGTGGTCGGCTGGTTGGCAGTGTGATAGCTCTGGTGGATTCGGGATGCACGCAATCAATTATATCCAGGCGGTTCATTGTTGGCAAAGTGACTCCGGCGGTTGGCAGAGTTGTTACCGTGGACGGCACGAAGGTGATCTGCGTCGAGGCGGTGGTGACCTTCACTATCTGTGGTCGGCAATTGCGGTTGGTGTGTCTGGTCATGGAAAGACTGATCCTCAATTACGAATTCATCCTTGGAATGGACGTAATACGACTAATGGGCGGTGTGCATATCTATGAGGACAGCTCTGTGAAATTTGGACTGAAGGTGCAGGAATGTGATCCCAAGATGATGATCAATGATCCGGACTTCTCTGCGGACTTCGATGGTCGCAAGTGGACTGTGAAATGGAAGTGGGTCAGTGGTGAGCCTACGCTATCGATTCGAGTGTCCTCGTATAAAGTGAACGCGTCCATTGTGAAAGAATTCGAGGAAGAAGTTGAATCGTGGATCGCCGATGAGATTCTTGTTCCGGTGTCTCCGGGAGTTGATGTGACGTCAGTGTTACCCCTAATGGCGGTTCAACAGACAAACAAGCAGAAGGTTCGACCGGTGCTCGATTTCAAGCGGCTTAATGATCATGTATCCTGCCACACCAGTCTGTGACAGCACAATCTGGAGATGGAGAGTGATGGGCGAGAATGTGGCGCTGCTCGACCTGCGGAAAGCTTATTTACAGTTGCATGTACACCCGGAGCTGTGGAAACATCAAATCGTGAGATTCAAAGACCAACACTACTACCTCACCAGGCTTGGTTTTGGGTTGAACTGCGCGCCAATAATGATGAACTGTATCCTGCAGAAAGTGCTATCGTCCGACAGTCGTGTCTGTAAAGGAGCTGACAGTTACATAGATGACATTCTGGTGAACCTCAATGTTGTATCCGTGGATACAGTGAGACAGTGCCTGAGCAACTTTGGACTACAAGTTAAAGCTGCAGAAGATGTCCACGCCGGAGCTAAAGCACTTGGCTTGTGGATAGAGCCGTCCATGGAAGGAGAACTCGTGTGGAGAAGATCGAACGCTATTCCTGAAATTACGGATGACGACCAATGCCTGACTCGGCGGGAACTATTCTCCATATGCGGTCAGATGGTAGGCCATTAACCAGTCGCTGGGTGGCTCCGAGTCGCGTGCGGCTACATCAAACGAATGAGCGAAGGTTTTAGATGGGAAGACGATGTCGGCAAGAGGGCCCGCGCGATGCTGACTGAAGTCGTGAAGAAGATACGCGAGTCTGATCCCGTTGGAGGCACGTGGAGAGTGAAGTCGAGCAAGGGGAAGATCTGGTGCGATGCAAGTTCTCTGGCGGTGGCGTGTGCTCTCGAAGTGGATGGAGATATCGTGGAGGATGGAGCCTGACTTCTGAAGGATAAACTGACGCATATCAACATGTCGGAACTAGATTCTGTTCTCAGAGGGTTGAGCTTTGCTGCGAAGTGGAGCATTCAGGATCTGGAAATCGCAACTGATTCGGAGACTGTTCTTGGCTGGTTGCGGTCCACGCTGTGCAATAGTCATATCATACGGACCCGAGGGATCAACGAGATGTTGGTGAAGAGGCGACTTAAGGTGGTGAGGGAAGTCTGCGAGGAATACAACATCAAGGCGAGTGTGACCTGGATCGAATCAGGCAAGAACAGGGCCGATGCCCTGACGCGTGTCAGCAAGGAGTGGCTGCAGGTGCGCGAGGAACAAGTCTGCTATGCGTTATCCGACTGCTCTGAGATGGAGGCGATTTGATTGGTGCATGAGAAGAACCATCTCGGCATGGACCGAACATTCTACTTGAGCAAGCAACTGATGCCGTCGATATCAAGAGACAACGTTGCTCAGGTCGTTAGAGCATGTCCTCGCTGTTCCTCAATCGACCCGGCCCCGGTCCAGTGGTAGAAATGAAAACGTGACGTCCAGAGCAATTGGTACCGGTTGGCGATGGATGTAACGCATTACGGAGGATTCTGCTACTTGTCTATCATTGACAGTGGGCCTAGTCGCTTCGCAATCTGGAGGAGAATACGCGACGAGTCGGTGGAGTCCATAGTTCAAGAACTTGTTCAAGTATTTCGTGAAAGAGGCCCTCCTAGAGAAGTATTGATGGATAATGGACGTTCTTTCAGGTCACAGGCTCTCCGCGAACTGTTGAAGAAGTGGGACGTCGATCCAATCTACAGGTGCGCTTACAGGCTAGAGTGCAACAGTATGATCGAGCGTCATCATAGAACGATCAAGAGGATGGCGGCAAGGACCAACGGTGACCCTCTTGACATGGTATTTTGGTACAACGTGACACCTAAAGAAGGGTCAAATGCGGCAACTCTTCCATCTGCATCGCTGCACCAGTATGAGTGGAGAGTTCCTGGTGTGTCGAAGACAAGCGACGATGATCCGGATGCTTCTAAGCCTGATGAACTAAATCGGATTCGAAAGGGAGACCAGCTGTATGTGAAGCCAGCCTCAGTTCGATGTACAAGTGTTTGGCCTGTTGGTGTGATTACAGACATACTGTCGAACCGGCAAGTGGAGGTCAATGGAGTTCCTCGTCATGATGCGGACGTTCGCCCTGTTCACGCAGCGGCGGGTTCTGACCATCAAGAAGCGTCGGAGGAAGTTGACGAGCCGGAAGTGAGCAGCAGCCTCGCCCAGATACCGGTCAGAGAGACTCGTCGGCCCAACTTCTTCGGGAACAACATCTATGACACGTGAGCCTAGGTTGTGTAACGTTTGTGTTAATTTATTCTGCGACTTATTTCTTTATAATTTGAATTTGACTTTATGCGAACTTCAAGTTCGAATGGGCTTGTAGTGTGTGCATTGACCTCTGTGTGACGTCGTTGTTGCGGTAGTCGCAGTTGAATAATACTCCGTGCATGTCTGTTATCTGCTGTGCATTATTTCACTAATACACTCGAGCTTCCTTCACAAGCGGTCGTTCTGGTACACTTGAATTTGCCGAATCAAAGGCTGCATATATATATGTTTATCTGGGAAGATATCAAGGAAGATAAATCATCTGTACTTGTAGATGGAATAGGATCAGATTCTTTAGAATGGAAGTCAACGGCATCCTTTAATGCAGAAATCAACTGTTCTTTATTCAGTTTATTCAACTGTGTAGAGGACATCCTTCTGACCTCACCGAACTTCAGACCACGTTGTGACATTCCTGGCATGTACAATTAACGACCGCGTCAAAATCACGTGACTAAGCGATCGATAATCTGATGCTCCGCCGACAAGGACACCCTTATGTTGTGTGTTGATAACAGCTGATCGTAAAGCAGTTGACAATTCCAACTGTCTACAACAGAAGCCAATCAACCAAGAATGAATTTCACGAAGCACTGATGTGAAGCGAGTGACAATTTTGATGAATTCGCGAATTCTTGAAGACAATAGATCAATAGCAGCACCTTGCACGAGAATAATCCGATAGATTTATCCAAATCAATAGATAAAACGAACGCTGATTGGTGGAGATGATAATCCTGGGATTTCTCCGACCAGACGCAACAACGATCTTTCAGTGAGCACAAAAAGCAAGAACACGACGAGGGCTATCACTTGGATATTGAGCTGACCGACACAATCTACGAGAAAAAGGGGAAAATCCACAAAAATCACTCATGCACAACCGACATGCAAGAGCGACACCACCATCATGTTCAATGTGATGTTCTGAAAGTGATATCATTCAACTGTTGGCAGGTGAGTAATAGTGCAAACGGTTAACGCAATTATGGGAGGGTGGGTGCAGCGGGTCAGAGGTGAGAGTGGCACCTTCTTTTACTCTAATTAACGACTTGAGCAATGACATTGACAGCGCTAAAGATTGCAGGTCATATATGGAAAAAGGAAACGTGGATACAAGCATTGAAAATCTATTGTTCTTCCTTTCTCTTTTCATTTGAAAACCACATATTTTGAGCTTGTTGCAAATCTTCATCAACTTGAAATTGACAGAGAAATATTCATCATTATCTCAGCATTCTCAAAAGTTCCTGAAAGGTTAAGCCAATTGTGTTTAATGACATGAGACAGAGCTCACGATATTGTCGTGCCAGCCGCACATGTTCTGAATGACATTTTTATATTCTGTTTATTTCATTTAATTCATTCCAATCAGCAGAACACCAATCCATCATTCTGAAGCTCTGACGATGACTGTTGTACGCTTCACTAATCTATAACACGTGATCGATTTCCTATCAAGCACATAGTGACAAGTTCATAGAAACAACATTTCAACTTTATTAAAAGTTGCTTCAAACATACTGACTCACACGATATGAAGGACTCGACCTCCCGTTCTCCGGACATTGACAGAGGATGGGCCATCGTCATTGTCCTGTGTGCATTCTTGACCGTAACTTTGACATTTGGGGTCCCATTCAGCGCTTCCGTCTTCTACGCCATCTTCCTGGACGAATTTGAGGAGTCAGCAGTCGCAACGTCATGGGCTGTCAACCTCTGTTTATTTTGCACGTTTGCTGCGGGAATTCTGGCCAGTTTTCTTGTCTGTATGGTTGGACCACGCAGAACAATTGTCATTGGATGCTTGATATCAACTGTAGGATTAATTGCCTCCTCGTTTACAACAAGCGTTTTGGGTGTGTTGTTTTCGTACGGACTGTTAACAGGTACTGGCTTTGCCTTTGTGTATTTCACTATGTTTTCAGTAATTCCAGTGTACTTCGAGAAATATCGAATACTGGCTACTGCATTTGGAACTGTTGGGTCTGGTTTTGGAACTTTCGTCATTCCTCCGCTGATTGGACTTCTCGTAAATTCATTTACATGGAGGGGAGCATTTATCATCCTCGGAGGTATCAATCTCAACTTGCTTGTTGTTGCAGCCGCCCTTATAAGTCCTCGTCAAGTCGTCGATGAAATGGTAGATGAAGCCCCTCCTAAGAAGGAGACAATCTCCGAACGATTAGAGGAAGTCAAAGAAAAGTTCGATGAGTTTCTGTCAGGTTTTTGTGTTTTTCGAATACCTATCTTTACATTGGCTTGTCTAAGCCTATTGACAATAGGTTGCGGTATGGGTGGCTTTTCAACACACATCTACAACTATGGCCGTGTCTCGATTTCCGATTTGACTTCAGCTCAACTGACCTTCTTACCATCATTGGTCGGTATTACAGGGATTGTTGGTCGAGTCGTGGTTGGAGTGACGGCACAATCATCCCGAATTCATGTTGTCCTCGTTTATATCATCAGCTATTCATTCTTGGTTGTTGCAAATATTGGGGCATCCGTTGCTAACAGTTATGCAAGCATTGCTGTCTGCTGTGGTTTTATGGGCTTAGGCCTCGGAGGGAACGCCATCATCTATGAATTAGCTGTCCACATTGTGGGTCTGCAATTATACAGATCAGGTTTGAGCTTTATCATGCTGAGTATTAGCATTGGATCACTTGTGGGAGGTCCAATAGGAGCTTGGCTGTATCAGATGGATGCATCGTATCACTGGAGCTTCAGAGTCCTTGGAATTATTGCTTTCTTTGGAGTAATCATCATTTCACCATCTTGGATAACGATCAAGAATGGGAGAATTCTGCAAAGAAAACCAAAAGATGACCAAACTGGATATGATGATGATGGAATTCGATCAGACGAGAATTTGATAGCTTCCAAGAATTCCAAGACTAAATACGACTCAATACAATTACCGCAGCGCCCTAATCCATAGCCAAGATCATCAGGTCAATACCAGCGTACGTGAAGACACATTTTGCAAACATTAGGCATTAAGTTTGCATGCTGATGTTTCTCGCCACCTCTCATAGAGACAGGCTCATGGGAAGAGCACTGTGTGATCCACAACAGCTTAGTCAGATTTTGAAGTGTTCCTTTTGAGCTATATGTTTAGAATTCTAGTCGCAGTGTTCTTTTATTCTACAATTTGTGATCGTGCTTAATTTGGTAAAATCCCCAGCCAACATTCTTCGATGATTGAGTACCATTCAATTCCAGATAATTAAATTCAAATTTTATATTTACCGATTATATTCGACAAAAAATTATTTCTTGTAAATAGCAATGGCCTTCATAAACGTAGCTCATGCCGAATAGGCAAACGCACATGTCCACTCTATTGCCAATGTATTTGCAAAAAGCAGGAGGCTTTACAGGCTCAATAGCATAAGAACATGTCAGTTGTGCTCAAAAGTAGTATTTATAGAATGTCCGTCGAAATTTCACTTGCAAATTGCGCATCTCAAATGTCCAAGAGTTATGTATTATGAATTTCATCTACAAAGCGCAGACAATGCATATTCTTTCTCAGAGCCATTTTAGACACAATGATGTTGTACATGCACATAAATCATTGATATACAAATGCATAATTTGGTTAAGAAGAGGTGCAATGCCTCATCATTCATTAAGTTGGAATCATTAGTAGCATCTGCTCCATGATCCTCAACATTTGAAGACGGTGTCCAATGCTCTTCAATTACTTCAACTAAATTTCCAAAATTACTGTAAAGGAAATGAACCCCACCAGTCATAACATTTATGAATGCGCACTGGATGTGTCAAATTGAATGTCACTTCATACTTCATAATTGCCAGATGGTTCATCATTATTGCGACCGAAAGTTAATCTGACAATTCTAATTGAGAAATGGAGGTTATAAAGCAAGTAGGCTGTTACCGCACTTTTACTTCATTAATCAATATCTGGATCTCCGGATATTCTTGCTTTGTGGTTCTATTTACAATCACTGGAGCTGTGCAGATTTTATATAGTATAAATATGAAACAGTGGAAACGGATTTCTATGAGCTGATATTACCATAGATTTCTCTCTCTTAAGAACGTGCTCGTAAATCTCGGGCATTCAATGGAGATAAATACCTTTCAAATTACGATTTAGGCTGATCATTTTAAAGATAATTTATGTTACTGAACCTGAAATCTATGACACCAAAAATCCAATATTTTGATCTGCAAAAGACTCAAATCTATGATAATTTTCTACGTAGCCCATGCAGCTCAGAACATTATAACATTAACATGGATTTTTGAGGGCAGCAATGTAGGATAAAATGTCTTTCACATGCATAGATAGAGAAATCAATATTTTACGGGATACAGTGTTGCCTTTCTTTTTCCACATTGCACCATAGCTCAATTACGCACAATAAAGTATGTAGAGCATGAGATATCTGTCAGTCCAAATTGTGAACCATAGGAATCACCTCAATGCCACTTTCGCCGGGAATGCGAAGATGAACGGTGAAGCGCTTCCTACATGTCGTACACAAACTAAGGTATGACAGAATTTATATTATTTTTCTTGTCACTTGTAAGAAAACGTGATGAGCGGTCTAGCTTCAAAGGTTTTGAAATGCTATCAATTAATGAAGGAGGAAATCCCCGTTCTCATAAGAATTGTCTTAATTCTTCCAGGCGGTTCCTTCGATTGACATCATCACTAAAAATCATGCACGTCTCGCAAGGTTGTAAGGGATCGCTCTTTTAACATGACAGATGGCAGGAGAAATTTAGATATTGATGAGTGTCACTTGTCTTATAATAAATGTCGGCACGTATTGTTTCTTCTTCTTTAATCACGAGAATGGTGAATGAAATGTTAATATCAAGATCATTAGGAATATCATAAAATCGGTTCAATTTTTCAACGTCAAATTTCCAAATAATAAAACACTTGTCCAAATATCTTTTCCAGATATCAATTATACCATTTGTACTATCATTACCCCAAATTTCTATAAGCAGATTGCTCAATTCAATTTCCAGATAGCCAAGTGTTGGGCTTGCGTGTATTGGGGCATTTATTTGCCAATGGCGGTGCCATTGATTTGTTTATAGCAGTTATTACCAAATTCGAAAGTATTGTTTACCAGAACAGTCTTTAAGCACGCCAAAATAAAGGAATGATTGAAACGACCCTCATTTGCATTTGGCAATTGCTGAAGTCAATTTTCCCCGCAAATAAACCTAGGTCATGTGGAATGTCATTATTCAAGATAACTCAACAAGTATACGTTTATGAAAGGTTGTTAAAAAATCGAGATAATCTTTTACATAACTTTATATGCATGCATAGAGGTTTTAGAATGATATCCAAAAAGTTGCTGACGCGTGTGTTGGAGCAGTCGGTCTACCGACAATTGGTCTAAAAAGTAAATCTGAAGGACTCTGGATAGAAACGTATTCTGAACTTTGTTCAGAAATGGCATTTTTAATCATACTTGATTCATGAATTTTTGGTAATCCATAGAAATTGCTGCTTTTGAACTCAAAATCAAATAATCGGTTTCTTTGCTGGTAAGATTATTTGAAAACTGTTGAATTGTTTTTTGAATGTCTCTCATCATTCTTTTGTCTTCATTAATTGGTAATTTTTCATAAAAGTATTTGTCTTCTAGCATATCTAAAACCTCTTCATAATATGATTTATCCATAATCACAATTGCGCCTCCTTTATCTGCCTCTTTGATGCTTACATTAGGATCGGCAATTGAGGATTTCAGTGAACATTCCCCATTTCTATTTAAATTAGACTTTGTTTTCATAAAATCATTTCCCTAACTGAAGTTGATTTTCATCAAAGTTTCACAAATGTTGTCTAACACCGCATTCCTCCCCTTTTAAGGATAGAAAAAAGATTTTTCCGTTTTGCAATGAAACAAATACATGGGAGGGTCCGACAGGATGAATCAAAATACAAACAAATACAAGGTGCGAATAAGGAGTCGCAAGTGGTGGAACTCGTTGTACTAATGGGGTATTGACGTCTCCTTGAACAATGCCTGCGTATTGTTCAAGGAATCGAAAAGTTCAAATATGGACTTTCTGGAATTCAGGAGACGCATTGTATTAGAAAGCTTCCAAAAGTATGTTAGGATCGCTCTACGAAGAGATGCAGACTTCAGTGCCCGACAGACGACAGCATCCTCGGTACGATGGAAAAGGACATTTTATTTGCTCGTCATCTCGACTTTGCTGTCGATTATGCGGAGACAAAACAATTAAGTCTTCTGTGAAATGCCAAGTGAATCTCCTCGAGGATTGCATCGCTACGCATCAAACTTTGTAAAACTTTTTTCTACACATGTACAAGTACCTTTAATAGTTAAATAACCGGTCTACAATGAGTAAGGCCCATGGGAAGCATGCCTCATGCATTTTTGCATGTCAGATGATAAGCTAACTCAACCATAGGTAGCCTGTGATTGTATTATAATAATTGTCGTAAAATTGTTTATTTTGACTTTTTGATGCCATGTTTTTCGTTTATTTGCTGAAATTTGATTCAATACATTTTGTCCGATTTTTTGGGCTATTGGTCAGAGTGGGTCGAAAAAACCAATTTCTGAAAATCAATCTGTTTGTTAATTGAAATTTTTCTAAGCCGAATAATAGTAATTTTTCTTATTTTTGGGGTTAATGGCGTTTTAAAATTAGTAAAATTTATAAAAACCATTTCCAGGCACCAGTGGGTTAAGTATGCGAGTCATGGTTGCCGGTTTAAGAAATCTTCAAGCTAAACGGCTTCAAGGAGCCCGTAAAGCTTAATAGAGTCTGCAAAATGATTTCAACTTGCAATACGGACTTCGCAACATAAGGAAATCTAATTATGCCAAATTTGAAATGGAAAGCCGCCAACGACGTCATAGCAAGATTAACCCTCAGAGACCTGAACTTTTTCACACCCTATGAGACCTTAAGGGAGCCCAGTGGACACCTTTTACACTTCTAGACTCTCCAATCAGCTGTGGGGAACTCAGAATCATCAATTATGCTGTCAAAACTTAGTCAACAATCTGTTTTTAGTGTTGAACTGTTAATATAATGACAGCTTCCATCTTGAGCATTGATTGATTCCGAAATTTTCATGCAGGCCAACCAGTGATGCGCTATCATGTGCGAAAGCAAATAATTCACATTTTGCGGATTTCTAATACAAATACAGATACACGATCATTATGCAGACAATCAATAAATTGATATTACCTATAATGCACCATCGTGGACATGCATAAAATCATTTTTCATCTGATAGTAAATTTTTTTTGATGGGAATTTCTACACCCTCCAAACTGTTGGACCTTGAGGCAAAAACACTCATCTTCCTTTTGTAACCGGCCTCATCAACTATGAGTTGAAAGAGGAAGGTTTTTAGTAAGCTAAGTAAGCCTCATCACAGCGATATTTGTCCAGTTAAGTATTTCGTACTTTGTCAGTACATTTTCTTTAACTTTCGGTTGTCATTTTCATTCAATAAACACTTTTTATTATTAAATGTATCAAATTTTGTTACCCTTCATTTAGGAAATCCCTTAATTTATACATGTAAAAGCCTGAATATGACTGATTCGACCATTGATGACATTTATGACGCCTAGGATCAGTCTATTTTTACGAGTTTAACTTCAATATTACATCACCCACCATATATACTTGGGAAGTATAACACATAGGAAGAATTATACACAGTCACATTTCCCAGACTGTGGAATTTTCCAGCAAATGGACCGATGAGATTCAATGGAGATTGGAATTTCTATATGAGATATCAAATATTGATCAAATAAACGATTCCTATAACTTCTTCCCAGATAATCACCCACTGGATTATCCTTTGATAATTTTAGAATTTAATTGCATGCAGGTCTTGTAATGAATTATTTTCATTGTCTGCTGAATATGCACCGTGTTAAAAGAGAAATCCTCTTTTCTGTTCACACAGAGAGACTAATATGGATAAAGGGGTCACGTTGTCCACCGTGCAAGGTTGAATGGACTGGAATAATAGCAAAGATGTCACGACCCTAAGTAAACTAATGATTTACAGCTTTCGATCGCTACATCAGCTCTCAGATATGAGCTAACAAACAATCCTAAAGCCCGGCATGTTGAAACTGAACCGGAAGAAAGATTAGAGAAACACAACGTGCCCTCACACACCTTCTATCTGAGACTCCTCCTGACTATCTGAGTACATGACCATATGATTGTGTGATGAAAAGACATTATTTGCCAAAACGTATGACTCTAAACTTTGTTATACTTCACAATTTGTCGGAGAACACAGACAAATGCTATTTCATCGAAACTTCATCCTGCTTCCTGTTGAGTTTACATGAGCTTTTCCTTGATTCTGTCAGAGAAGAAGAGAGACCAGCTATATAGAGCTCGGCAGACGCGCAGATTCGTAGTGGGAATAGTCTGTCATCATCCTGTGCAAGTTTCATTTTCAGCAATGTGTTCTCATTGTTGTGCGAAGGTCTCATATGGAAATAAAGACGCAGCAATGTGGAACACTTATTTGTGTTGTTGCCACAGATAAACCATTCAGATTATCCTAAGACATAGTTACAAAAACGTCGTTAGAACAGAAATTTTGCAAATTTTTGACAAGCATTAAGTCAGAGAAAGCCAAACCCGTGAATCATAATGTAAAACGTAGCCTTCAAGGATCGACCTGCCAAGTTTCTAAAAAACTGATTTCGAAATAAAAAGTTACCGACCAATTCCATATAAAATTGTATCGAGAAAAGTTGTTTTCCTTCCATTCTCTACACAATTATAGAAGAAGTGCTCTGCCTTTCTAGACAGTTGATGGACATTCGCTATTGAGTCCTATGACTTTAAGTTTCTAATCACGTCTCAACTAATTGTCACAGAAAAGAGAAAACTTTATGAAACTATTCCTTGTCTCTCAAAAGGATAAGACATTGACGAAAGTATTTCCTGTATTTCCTCTTTATTAAAAAATGGTATCTGTCTGTGTGACCATGTGCAGCACACCAGTAACTGAAAGAGAAGATAAACCAGGAGATGGTGAGGACCACTTGGTGCGGACCCTTCGTCCAATCCACCTTCATGACAAAAATCTCTGATTAGTAATCATTAATGTAATGGAGATATTATTTGGAAACGTCGCTTTATTGTTTTTAATGATCTTTTAATAGCCTTAGAATAATCTGATTTTAAGGAACCATTTTCAATTATATTAAACTATTTTTAATGAATTTTGCGACGCTATGAATTAGGATTAGCGCTGAATTTTCACTTTTGGAAATGATTGGGTGGCAGCCAGAGACTGCTCTATATTTTTTCAAAAGTGCCATCACGCTGATCTAAGGTTTGGCACTTGCAGCTGCGCTTTTGCGATCATTGACGGCTCGAACCTCTTTAGAATCCTTTTGTTACCAGATCATATGGATAATTAGAATATTGTACAGTGCAGTCATGGGTTTTCGGTATATTTAGCTCACATAGAATTCTGAGTGTTAGAGCATTGCCTTCCTAGCTAATTCACGCTGTCAGGAGATGGTCCGGTGGCCGTGTGGTTAGAGGGTATGCTTACATGTCCTGTAGCTCCAACGTCGCTGGTTCGAACGTACACATTCAAGTAGGCACTACGATGGTACACGCTTACATATCTGCATTTTAGTCCCATAATGAAATATCTAGTACATAGCCTCGTTGGTGTGATAAAAGCGGAAGTTTGACAACACAGGAATTCTCATTAGCCTGATGTTATCTTTTGATAAATCATTGAAACTCGCTTGACAGTGATGTAAGTGGATCTACATGTAAGTGGTGAGCACGTTCTGTTATGACAAATAATCATTGGATGATTAAGGTAGAGATAACTGGCAGATTGCTGGACTGCTATGATGTTTAGATTGAAAAATTGATAGCTTCTAGCTACATGCTCGATTTTTTACCCGAGCGGCAATTCAAAAAAATCAATAGTTATTTTTGACATCCGACATTTAATGATTTAATGATACTATCCGACACATTAATCCACACATCATGACATTATCTGACATATTAATGATATTCTTTAGCCTTGATACTTTGAAATTTACCCGTAGTTTCTGTTTAAACAAATAATTTAAAGAAAGTTAACAGTCCCAATGCTATCTTACTTGTAAAACCAAGAAGATATAGACGGAATCTTCCCTTATCGCGGATCCGATGAGTTTTGTTGCCTTCAGCTTCTATCACTTCTATCAGCTTCTGTGAATCTATCACTGCAACTATCAATGCACTTTGCTGCATATCCCTGCTTCAAAGTACAATGCTGGCTTCTTGATATTAGTAGCCTGACTGACGGTTCATAATGCGTTCGTCTTGGAGTATGAAACCATTGATTGGATTACTCGGATTCTTCATTTGAGGACCAATATCTACATGTCGCTCGCCCATAGCTCAGTTGGTAGAGCATTGGCTTAGAATGCCAGAGGTAGGTTCAATTTCACCAAGATCTGCAGTCATTTGCCGTCCGTGAAAAGTAATACTTTCGTGACACGTGTTGAGAAAGCCTTATGCTAAGGCTCAGAAAAGATCATTTTGAAAGAATTACATAACAGGCTTTCTAATGTAAGCTACTGCAGGAACATGCACTTTATAATACACGAAATATCCTATGCCATGAATCAGTCATTGTTCCCGAATTACGCTTTTCGACTACCTTTTTGAATAACAATTCTTGCTAATCTACGCAATATTCGAGATTAATTTGATATCAACAAACCAGCTGTTGCTCTCAAAAATCAATTCCCAGACTTTTCGTCATGAAAAATGCCACATAAAGCTGATTCAATTGACTGCACGTCTATTTAGAAATTCCTCACTTTTAGCCGTGCATTAATTGTGATTTGAATTGGAGTGATAACTTAGCAGTTCTTCATCCGAAAAAGCTTCTCAAAGAAGTGAAAGTTGAAATGATTTTCTTAACACTTCAAATTATCGCTATTTTGCACACCAAAGGCATACAAATATGGAATTATGTACTATAGCGATGTTTGTGTTGTTAGAAAAAGTGAATCACAAAAATACTAAGAAAGATTATACAGCTATACAATTAGTACTGAATTACAATAAATTGTAGTACTGAAAACCAAGAAAATGAAATGGGTGCAAGAGTAGATAACAGGATATGTGAACAGCATCATAGAAGACATGTAATTCCTGATTATACAAAAAGCAAAAATAGGCAAAAAGGATGCTTCAAGTCAAGATCTCCAGAATCTGTCAAGTTTCCCTATATTCTGGTTTATCATTTGCATCACGAGCATATTTTGATACTTTGATTTATATTGACATCTCTGTCGTGTCGTTGCGGATTTATTGTAAAGTGTCAATGATTTTTTCTGATTTGATCATGTTATAAAAGAGATTAAAAACACACATAATTAAAGAAGTTATAGTTTTTAACTGTATGTCAGTGATCATGCCAGGATCTAATCAGATAGAACAAAATTTTGGGTTTCTATGCCAGTAATTAGTTGTTATGTGGAAGAAGAGGTCCCTGAAGTCAAAACTTAGTGATTTTCTGAAATTGCTTGACTGCTTGAAATTGATTGCAAGTCAAGGGAGAGATAATTGTCGCATGCAGAAAAAGATGATAAAGTAGTTTGCAATGCATATTTTTATATATCTTTCTTAGATCATACATCACAAATGTCACTTATCGGAAATACATAAAGAGCATAGACAAGCTATGGGATATTGCAAATTATCAGATTAGAGATTTACATAGAGCACCTCCGCACGAGGTTGATAATACTATGTATGATAAGAGTCACTTTTGCAAGCATTGGCAAAATGAAATTAATAGAAGCCTAATTTATTGATCAATTGTTAAATGAGTCAAAAAATCAATTTTTGATTCCTATCCATTGCATTTCAGGAATTGCAGTCATCGCTCTTATTGCTTTATGTCTCACCGCTACAGTATCAGCACATGACAAGGCATGCGTGAAAGCATGTGCAGACAAGCAAATGAAAAGGCAAGCGGAGTTTGGTCAACAATGCATGATGAAATGCATCGGAGGTCAATTATCAGCCCCCAAGGTAACTGGAAACAAACTTAACGATTGCGCGAATCATTGCAATGCTATGACAAAATCAAAATTCCTAATGAAGATTCAATTCTACTGTGAGGAACAATGTGGACATTGAGAAGAATGTTATTGCATTGTGGACATTCAAGGGATATTTATTGTTTTTTGAATAAACTTTTGTAGATATGCTGACTTTCTTATTTTTTTGGCGGAAGGGAAATTCAAGAAAGGCGCGAGAAGATAGCAAGATGTTCAAGAGATGTTCAAGATAGCAGTAATGACCTTTCCCAGTGACTTACTCGTAATCAGTTGTAAGAGGGACCAGTTGTTGTTTAGGCCCGCTCTGCTCTTTTAGACCCAGTCGGCCCGTTGTTAACCAATACATCTGCGATATGTAGGATACATCACATTACGTGCGCTGTACAATCTGCATGCTGTCCATGTGTATTCATGGTTGAATTTTTGCTATCTAGTTTTTAAATGTAAAAAGTTGATGACTCTAAGTTAAATCTTCGTCATTATGTTGCGAAGTATTGTGTTGAGCTTTTTGGACATGACACACAAAATGATAGTAACATTCTGCTCAATGCCAACTCTGCAGTAAATGATAGCGCCTTGTAGGAAGATTTGATTGCAACTACAACTTGTCACGGCAAACTTACATACAGTAGGCCTATTGCTCTTCAGTTAGAAGTTTTGTAAATTGAGTTCAAGATTGATGGCGTTCAGAGACCTAGAAACGATCTTTCGAATATTACTCATATGTTTCTGCAAAGTGTTCAACAATTTCCAAGTGCCTCACAATGTAGGCCTACAGTATGAGAAACGGATACCAGCTAGGTCAGCATCTGCTTCTGTGAATGCATCATTCTCAAAGTTAACTATCTATGGAGAAGTTATCGTTTTTTAAGTGAAGATTTTGAATTTGTTTTTTAAGTTTTTAAGTGAAGTTTGATTATTATTTTAGCCTTATTTCAATTTTGCTTTATCGCCTTCTACAAAGTGATGACAACATTTACGATTGGAAACCAAACATGTAAACCAAAAAAGTGTGGAGATGGAATATGATATTTACTTTTAACTTACAAGTAGCAAGCTATTTTTTCTTTTTTGGGATTGGTGTTTTTGTTGGTAAGCAAAACACAGTGAATTATAATTAAGTATTCAAAACACATCAAGTACTGTAAGTGAGTACTGTAAAATAATTGTTTTTGTCAATTAAATCATAAATGTTTCGGTTACCCTACTGATTACACATCAAAAACGTCCGTGCCAACCTCCTCCACCCATCCAAGATGACAAAAAATAGCCGAGACATCACATTTTCACAGACGGATACAAAGGTTTCATCGAAATGAAAAAATATTTGAAAGCCTCACAAGGCTTCTATTGCTCTCTCTTAATTTCTCAATAAATTTTTGTTTTCTGCTTAGAGTACTTAACAAGCTAGTATGAATAAAATTAGATTGCATTTTGATTTCAGGGACTTGAATCATAAATGTTTATAAAAATGCTAAAAAATTGATAAAAAATCAAAAAGCATCAATAACTTTTGATTAGCTCGTTAGATTATTTGGCATGCTATATTTTTTCAAGTGCTCATGATCTGCTTTACACGATGGTGTTAGCGGAAATGAAGTGCATTTTTTCGAACTAATTTTTTTCCGGGCCGGGCTGTCCTAAGATGATGGATTCTTTCAGGCGGATATTTATTTCATCTCTACCTGTCGAAGGTATTGATGCTAAATTCTTCTTGGCGCGTGATTTTGTGTTTCAATACTGATGCTCATGAATACATTGATATAAAGACCTGACAGTGCTCTAGATATAAACCGATATTTCACCGAACTTTCGTCAAAGCAGAAAACGGAAAGCGAATATTAGAGAAGCAATTCTGCAACCTACTGATTCATTAATCAAACGAAAGCATTCAAAAATAGTAAAAATGTTTAAAATTAAGTAAGTATATTTCTTCCACTTGAAATTGTCAGAAAATTGAATGGATTTTATTTTCAGCATTGTGAACATAATTACACGTTAGTGAGAAATCAGACTGCATAGTAATACTGTAGAAAATGAGATTCTTGAATTTCAATCACTATAAGATACAAAATTAATTAAAAAGTCTGTTTCACAGCAATGCGACCGTCGAAAATGTTACATTCTCAACCAATTTCTCGACAAAACAATCAATAATAACAAAAGTGAAGTTAAAGACGGTGGAAGTCTGAAAATATTGAATATATGGAGTGCTTACTTCACACCAGTGATTGAAAAGTTAGAAAATTCAATATTATATCTGAGGTAATTAGTTTTTGTCTTTGGGAACGACATTGTCAACTAGAACGGTTTTATTATTACATATTACCATAACTCAGAAGTCTCATACTGCAGATGCTGACCTGGAGAGGCTTGCCAAAGTGGTCTATCACCTGATTATTATAATATATATATTCATTTTGCTTAATGACAGAATCCGTGACAACATTGCAATCAGTATCGGAAAATGACATAACATCAAAGAAAATTGGACAACACTATTTGCGGATGTGTATTTTACAGTACAGAATTGCGTATTGTTCCAATTAATCTGATAAAAATAATGATATTCTGTGACATATTTGATATATAAATTTTGTTGTAGTTAAAGCCTCAATAAATCAAATAGATTTCCTGAGAAAAATAATTATCATGAAAATTACAGAAGACAATTTGAGATGCAAAAAATCAGCAATGAAGCAACAACAAGTCATGAATTCCATGATCGAATCAGACTGGTGTAAACACTTGAATCATGCTGAAAGCTTTATAACCTTTTACACCACGAATAGCTTCAACCAGTTTTTTTCTCGGAGAAGCTGCTGTCTGTGTCCTTCAACACTCAATGATTCGACGCAAATCGATCATTTTGAATTTCTTTTCAACTCCGGCTAATGTTAGTCATACTAGAAAAACATCAGGATTTGTCGATAGAAGCGGTCTGCTTATAAAGTTCTTTGGACGTCTAGGACCACTTTTTGGTGGTCCAGTTGCCTATACACAGTAGAGGTCATCCCTATACATAGGTCAGCATGTGTTGCTCTTTGAGGGAGGGCGCGGAGGAGTTCTGTTATAGAGGTGGTCTGGGAGCGAATTTTCATAGCACTATACAATAACGTTAGTATACAATATGTGACCAAATGTGACCGATGTGACGAAAATGCGTCGGGCACATAATCGGTCACATATTGGGCACAGTTTGGCTTACAGTGTGGATGTGATTTTGTTGTTGAAGAACAAATGCTCTAGATGCCTTGACGGATTTTCAAAATAATCTGATGCAATGTGTGGATAAGTTACAGGATCATTCTCATCGAATAATCTGCGGCATATCAAGTGGTTGTGATAGTGTCAACGTTATTGTATAGTGCTGTGAAAACTCGCTCCCAGACCACCTCTATAACAGAACTCCTCCGCGCCCTCCCTCAAAGAGCAACACATGCTGACCTATGTATAGGGATGACCTCTACTGTGTATAGGCAACTGGACCACCAAAAAGTGGTCCTAGACGTCCAAAGAACTTTACAAACAGACCACTTCTATCGACAAATTCTGATGTTTTTCTAGTATGACTAACATTAGCCGGAGTTGAAAAGAAATTCAAAATGATCGATTTGCGTCGAATCATTGAGTGTTGAAGGACACAGACAGCAGCTTCTCCGAGAAAAAAACTGGTTGAAGCTATTCGTGGTGTAAAAGGTTATAAAGCTTTCAGCATGATTCAAGTGTTTACACCAGTCTGATTCGATCATGGAATTCATGACTTGTTGTTGCTTCATTGCTGATTTTTTGCATCTCAAATTGTCTTCTGTAATTTTCATGATAATTATTTTTCTCAGGAAATCTATTTGATTTATTGAGGCTTTAACTACAACAAAATTTATATATCAAATATGTCACAGAATATCATTATTTTTATCAGATTAATTGGAACAATACGCAATTCTGTACTGTAAAATACACATCCGCAAATAGTGTTGTCCAATTTTCTTTGATGTTATGTCATTTTCCGATATTGATTGCAATGTTGTCACGGATTCTGTCATTAAGCAAAATGAATATATATATTATAATAATCAGGTGATAGACCACTTTGGTAAGCCTCTCCAGGTCAGCATCTGCAGTATGAGACTTCTGAGTTATGGTAATATGTAATAATAAAACCGTTCTAGTTGACAATGTCGTTCCCAAAGACAAAAACTAATTACCTCAGATATAATATTGAATTTTCTAACTTTTCAATCACTGGTGTGAAGTAAGCACTCCATATATTCAATATTTTCAGACTTCCACCGTCCTTAACTTCACTTTTGTTATTATTGATTGTTTTGTCGAGAAATTGGTTGAGAATGTAACATTTTCGACGGTCGCATTGCTGTGAAACAGACTTTTTAATTAATTTTGTATCTTATAGTGATTGAAATTCAAGAATCTCATTTTCTACAGTATTACTATGCAGTCTGATTTCTCACTAACGTGTAATTATGTTCACAATGCTGAAAATAAAATCCATTCAATTTTCTGACAATTTCAAGTGGAAGAAATATACTTACTTAATTTTAAACATTTTTACTATTTTTGAATGCTTTCGTTTGATTAATGAATCAGTAGGTTGCAGAATTGCTTCTCTAATATTCGCTTTCCGTTTTCTGCTTTGACGAAAGTTCGGTGAAATATCGGTTTATATCTAGAGCACTGTCAGGTCTTTATATCAATGTATTCATGAGCATCAGTATTGAAACACAAAATCACGCGCCAAGAAGAATTTAGCATCAATACCTTCGACAGGTAGAGATGAAATAAATATCCGCCTGAAAGAATCCATCATCTTAGGACAGCCCGGCCCGGAAAAAAATTAGTTCGAAAAAATGCACTTCATTTCCGCTAACACCATCGTGTAAAGCAGATCATGAGCACTTGAAAAAATATAGCATGCCAAATAATCTAACGAGCTAATCAAAAGTTATTGATGCTTTTTGATTTTTTATCAATTTTTTAGCATTTTTATAAACATTTATGATTCAAGTCCCTGAAATCAAAATGCAATCTAATTTTATTCATACTAGCTTGTTAAGTACTCTAAGCAGAAAACAAAAATTTATTGAGAAATTAAGAGAGAGCAATAGAAGCCTTGTGAGGCTTTCAAATATTTTTTCATTTCGATGAAACCTTTGTATCCGTCCGCGTGAAAATGTGATGTCTCGGCTATTTTTTGTCATCTTGGATGGGTGAAGGAGGTTGGCACGAACGTTTTTGATGTGTAATCAGTAGGGTAACCGAAACATTTATGATTTAATTGACAAAAACAATCATTTTACAGTACTCACTTACAGTACTTGATGTGTTTTGAATACTTAATTATAATTCACTGTGTTTTGCTTACCAACAAAAACACCAATCCCAAAAAAGAAAAAATAGCTTGCTACTTGTAAGTTAAAAGTAAATATCATATTCCATCTCCACACTTTTTTGGTTTACATGTTTGGTTTCCAATCGTAAATGTTGTCATCACTTTGTAGAAGGCGATAAAGCAAAATTGAAATAAGGCTAAAATAATAATCAAACTTCACTTAAAAACTTAAAAAACAAATTCAAAATCTTCACTTAAAAAACGATAACTTCTCCATAGATAGTTAACTTTGAGAATGATGCATTCACAGAAGCAGATGCTGACCTAGCTGGTATCCGTTTCTCATACTGTAGGCCTACATTGTGAGGCACTTGGAAATTGTTGAACACTTTGCAGAAACATATGAGTAATATTCGAAAGATCGTTTCTAGGTCTCTGAACGCCATCAATCTTGAACTCAATTTACAAAACTTCTAACTGAAGAGCAATAGGCCTACTGTATGTAAGTTTGCCGTGACAAGTTGTAGTTGCAATCAAATCTTCCTACAAGGCGCTATCATTTACTGCAGAGTTGGCATTGAGCAGAATGTTACTATCATTTTGTGTGTCATGTCCAAAAAGCTCAACACAATACTTCGCAACATAATGACGAAGATTTAACTTAGAGTCATCAACTTTTTACATTTAAAAACTAGATAGCAAAAATTCAACCATGAATACACATGGACAGCATGCAGATTGTACAGCGCACGTAATGTGATGTATCCTACATATCGCAGATGTATTGGTTAACAACGGGCCGACTGGGTCTAAAAGAGCAGAGCGGGCCTAAACAACAACTGGTCCCTCTTACAACTGATTACGAGTAAGTCACTGGGAAAGGTCATTACTGCTATCTTGAACATCTCTTGAACATCTTGCTATCTTCTCGCGCCTTTCTTGAATTTCCCTTCCGCCAAAAAAATAAGAAAGTCAGCATATCTACAAAAGTTTATTCAAAAAACAATAAATATCCCTTGAATGTCCACAATGCAATAACATTCTTCTCAATGTCCACATTGTTCCTCACAGTAGAATTGAATCTTCATTAGGAACTTTGATTTTGTCATAGCATTGCAATGATTCGCGCAATCGTTAAGTTTGTTTCCAGTTACCTTGGGAGCTGATAATTGACCTCCGATACATTTCATCATGCATTGTTGACCAAACTCCGCTTGCCTGTTCATTTGCTTGTCTGCACATGCTTTCACGCATGCCTTGTCATGTGCTGACACTGTAGCGGTGAGACATACAGCAATAAGAGCGATGACTGCAATTCCTGAAATGCACTGGATAGGAATCAAAAATTGATTTTTTGACTCATTTAACAATTGATCAATAAATTAGGCTTCTATTAATTTCATTTTGCCAATGCTTGCAAAAGTGACTGTTATCATACATAGTATTATCAACCTCGTGTGGAGGTGCTCTATGTAAATCTCTAATCTGATAATTTGCAATATCCCATAGCTTGTCTATGCTCTTTATGTATTTCCGATAAGTGACATTTGTGATGTATGATCTAAGAAAGATATATATAAAAATATGCATTGCAAACTACTTTATCATCTTTTTCTGCATGCGACAATTATCTCTCCATTGACTTGCAATCAATTTCAAGCAGTCAAGCAATTTCAGAAAATCACTAAGTTTTGACTTCAGGGACCTCTTCCTCCACATAACAACTAATTACTGGCATCGAAACCCAAAATTTTGCTCTATCTGATTAGATCCTGGCATGATCACTGACATACAGTTAAAAACTATAACTTCTTTAATTATGTGTGTTTTTAATCTTTTTAAGAACATGATCAAATCAAAAAAAATCATTCACACTTTACAATAAATCCGCAACGACACGACAGAGATGTCAATATAAATCAAAGTATCAAAATATGCTCGTGATGCAAATGATAAACCAGAACATAGGGGAAGTTGACAGATTCTGGAGATCTTTACTTGAAGCATCCTTTTTTGCCTATTTTTGCTTTTTGTATAATCAGGAATTACATGTCTTCTATGATGCTGTTCACATATCCTGTTATTTACTCTTGCACCCATTTCATTTTCTTGGTTTTCAGTACTACAATTTATTGTAATTCAGTACTAATTGTATAGCTGTATAATCTTTCTTAGTATTTTTGTGATTCACTTTTTCTAACAACACAAACATCGCTATAGTACATAATTTCATATTTGTGTGTCTTTGGTGTGCAAAATAGCGATAATTTGAAGTGTTAAGAAAATCATTTCAACTTTCACTTCTTTAAGAAGCTTTTTCGGATGAAGAACTGCTAAGTTATTACTTCAATTCAAATCACAATTAATGCACGCCTAAAAGTGAGGAATTTCTAAATAGACGTGTAGTCAATTGAATCAGCTTTATTTGGCATTTTTCATGACGAAAAGTCTGGGAATTGATTTTTGAGAGCAACAGCTGGTTTGTTGATATCAAATTAATCTCGAATATTGCGTAGATTAGCAAGAATTGTTATTCAAAAAGGTAGTCGAAAAACGTCATTCGGGAACAATGACTGATTCATGGCATAGGATATTTCGTGTATTATAAAGTGCATGTGCCTGCAGTAGCTTACATTAGAAAGCCTGTTATGTAATTCTTTCAAAATGAACTTTTCTGAGCCTTAGCACAAGACTTTCTCAACACGTGTCACGAAAGTATTAAGCTTCACCGACGGCAAATGACTGCAGGTCTTGTTGAAATTGAACCTACCTCTGGCATTCTAAGCCAATGCTCTACCAACTGAGCAATGGGCGAGCGACATGTAGATATTGGTCCTCAAATGAAGAATCCGAGTAATCCAATCAATGGTTTCATACTCCAAGACGAACGCATTGTGAACCGTCAAGTCAGGCTACTAATATCAAGAAGCCAGTATTGTACTTTGAAGCTGGGATATGCAGCAAAGTGCATTGATAGTTGCAGTGATAGATTCACAGAAGCTGATAGAAGTGATAGAAGCTGCAGGCCACAAAACTCATCGGATCCGCGACAAGGAAAGATTCCGTCCATATCTTCTTGACTTTACACGTAAGATAGCATTGGGACTGTTAACTTTCTCTAAATAATTTGTTTAAACAGAAACTACGGGTAAATTTCAAAGTATCAAGGCTAAAGAATATCATTAATATGTCGGATAATGTCATGATGTGTGGATTAATGTGTCGGATAGTATCATTAAATCATTAAATGTCGGATGTCAAAAATAACTATTGATTTTTTTTTAATTGCCGCTCAAAGAAAGGGTAAAAAATCGAGCATGTAGCTAGAAGTTATCAATTTTTCAATCTAAACATCAAAGCAGTCCAGCAATCTGCCAGTTATCTCTACCTTAATCATCCAATGATTATTTGTCATAACACAACGTGCTCACAACTTACATGTAGATCCACTTAGATCACTGTCAAGCGAGTTTCAATGATTTATCAAAGGATAACATCAGGCTGATGAGAATTCCTGTTTTGTCAAACTTCCGCTTTTATCACACCAACGAGGCTACATACTAGGTATTTCATTATGGGACTAAAATGCAGATATGTGAGCGTGTACCATCGTAGTGCCTACTTGAATGTGTACGTTCGAACCAGCGACGTTGGAGCTACAGGACATGTAAACACACCCTCTAACCACACGGCCACCGGACCATCTGCTGACAGCGTGAATTAGCTAGGAAGGCAATGCTCTAACACACAGAATTCTATGTGAGCTAAATATAAATAAATAAGGCCACTAAATTCATTTGATAAAATTAAAAACTAATTCTTGCACAATGCATTTCGTCCACTCTTATTCAAGTGCAAACATGGACTAACTATAAAATACAAAATCTGAAATCATATACTTCTACAGTAATAAATCTATGAATGAAATTGAGAGCATGCAAACCTATAATCTAGTAGACTTAATAGATATGAACTAATAACAATTGAGTAAATAACCTAGATATTAGAAGAAGCAAAACAGAGACTAAAGCTACCAAGGTAAGTAAAGGGTGGAAATAAAATCTTTTTGCGAACACAAGTCGGGATTCTCGCGCAAAATGACGAGAGACTCTGTGATTCCTAATGTGTGTTTGTTGTTGATGTGGTACTTAATGCTAAAATTATTCAAAGCAGTTTGTCTCTCGTTGTTACAGACTTGCAAATGTCTTGTGATGCTGCTAGCTGGAATTGCAGTGGACCTTGGTGGACATTTTAAAGGTTGGCTAACCACTTTGGAAGGTGTTCCGAAACTCTCTCATTCAGACATCTTACCGTCTTCCCAACGTACTTGCTTCCACAGGTACAATGAAATTGATAAATTACATTTGATGTGGAGAAGAGCGGCAATCTATCCTTCAGAGAGCGTATCGGAATCCTTCGTGTAGTGAAAATCACTTGCAAACGAGCACTAGGAAATACACTGAATGCTTTGTTGAAGCTATTTCTAAAAATCAACGCACTTTTGTCTCCAATGAATGGAAGTCTTAAGAATATTTTCTTCTTTTCAGGTCCATACACATCTTCTCTCACTGACAACTCTTTTATTGAATGCTTATCGAAAAATGACTCAGGATACCCATTTAATCGAAGTGATCTTTTAATGAAATCCAATTCTTCTTTCAAGGTATCAGAGGAACAAATTCTATGCGCCCGATATGTTAGCGTCTTAACCAAGCCAATTTTGTATTGCTTTGGTACAAAACTGTGAAAGTTTGTGTACAAACCACTCCATGTTGGTTTTCTATAAATTGAAAGTTTGGGTGTGTTATCAAGTCGTTTGGATATTAAGACATCTAAAAAGGAAAATCTACCATTGGACTCCTGTTCGAAAGTGAACTGAATATTGGGATGAATGTCGTTGAAAATCTTGATGATGTCTGCAATATTTTCTTCTTTGTCTACCACAAGAAAGCAATCATCAACATATCTACAATACAGTTTGCATTTACTTTCTATAATCGATTGGAGCTTCTGTTCAACAAATCCCATAAATATGTTAGCAAAAATGGGTCCCAAACAACTTCCCATTGCAACACCGTCAATTTGTCTGTAGTATTTGCCATCGAATAGGAATTGTATATCAGTTGTACATACTTCTAAAAGTTCCCTTAGAAGATCTGAAGGAATGGCGCAATTCAATTGGAAACTTTCGATCGTTGAAATTATTATGTCAATTGTTTGGTACACGGGAACATTTGTAAATAAAGATTTTACGTCAAAGGAATACATGGAATTCGATGAGAGATCTAATTCTTTAACCAAGTCAACAAATTGAAATGTGTCTTTGAGAGTATACTTTCCATAGTATTCCAACACTGGTTGCAAAACTTGAACTAACCATTTGGATAAAGCATGAACTGGTGATCCAATCATAGAAAGAATAGGACGAAGAGGGATATTGGCTTTGTGTATCTTTGGAAGACCATACATTCTAGGAATTTGATGTCCAGAAGTCAAAGTTTTGGTGTCTCCGTTTCTTATCAACTCCATTGTACATAATTGCTTGACCAAGTCGTTAACACGAGAAGACAGCTTCTTAGTTGAATCATCTTGCTTTGGATCAATCACAAACTTCATTCAAAAAATTCAAAAAATTCAAGATTCAAAATCAAAAATTCAAAAAAAAAAATTGCGCCATTCCTTCAGATCTTCTAAGGGAACTTTTAGAAGTATGTACAACTGATATACAATTCCTATTCGATGGCAAATACTACAGACAAATTGACGGTGTTGCAATGGGAAGTTGTTTGGGACCCATTTTTGCTAACATATTTATGGGATTTGTTGAACAGAAGCTCCAATCGATTATAGAAAGTAAATGCAAACTGTATTGTAGATATGTTGATGATTGCTTTCTTGTGGTAGACAAAGAAGAAAATATTGCAGACATCATCAAGATTTTCAACGACATTCATCCCAATATTCAGTTCACTTTCGAACAGGAGTCCAATGGTAGATTTTCCTTTTTAGATGTCTTAATATCCAAACGACTTGATAACACACCCAAACTTTCAATTTATAGAAAACCAACATGGAGTGGTTTGTACACAAACTTTCACAGTTTTGTACCAAAGCAATACAAAATTGGCTTGGTTAAGACGCTAACATATCGGGCGCATAGAATTTGTTCCTCTGATACCTTGAAAGAAGAATTGGATTTCATTAAAAGATCACTTCGATTAAATGGGTATCCTGAGTCATTTTTCGATAAGCATTCAATAAAAGAGTTGTCAGTGAGAGAAGATGTGTATGGACCTGAAAAGAAGAAAATATTCTTAAGACTTCCATTCATTGGAGACAAAAGTGCGTTGATTTTTAGAAATAGCTTCAACAAAGCATTCAGTGTATTTCCTAGTGCTCGTTTGCAAGTGATTTTCACTACACGAAGGATTCCGATACGCTCTCTGAAGGATAGATTGCCGCTCTTCTCCACATCAAATGTAATTTATCAATTTCATTGTACCTGTGGAAGCAACTACGTTGGGAAGACGGTAAGATGCCTGAATGAGAGAGTTTCGGAACACCTTCCAAAGTGGTTAGCCAACCTTTAAAATGTCCACCAAGGTCCACTGCAATTCCAGCTAGCAGCATCACAAGACATTTGCAAGTCTGTAACAACGAGAGACAAACTGCTTTGAATAATTTTAGCATTAAGTACCACATCAACAACAAACACACATTAGGAATCACAGAGTCTCTCGTCATTTTGCGCGAGAATCCCGACTTGTGTTCGCAAAAAGATTTTATTTCCACCCTTTACTTACCTTGGTAGCTTTAGTCTCTGTTTTGCTTCTTCTAATATCTAGGTTATTTACTCAATTGTTATTAGTTCATATCTATTAAGTCTACTAGATTATAGGTTTGCATGCTCTCAATTTCATTCATAGATTTATTACTGTAGAAGTATATGATTTCAGATTTTGTATTTTACAGTTAGTCCATGTTTGCACTTGAATAAGAGTGGACGAAATGCATTGTGCAAGAATTAGTTTTTAATTTTATCAAATGAATTTAGTGGCCTTATTTATTTATAAACTGAGTAAAGGGGAATCATTTTTTAATGAGCTAAATATACCGAAAACCCGTGGCTGCACTGTACAATATTCTAATTATCCATATGATCTGGTAACAAAAGGATTCTAAAGAGGTTCGAGCCGTCAATGATCGCAAAACCGCAGCTGCAAGTGCCAAACCTTAGATCAGCGTGATGGCACTTTTGAAAAAATATAGAGCAGTCTCTGGCTGCCACCCAATCATTTCCAAAAGTGAAAATTCAGCGCTAATCCTAATTCATAGCGTCGCAAAATTCACTAAAAATAGTTTAATATAATTGAAAATGGTTCCTTAAAATCAGATTATTCTGAGGCTATTAAAAGATCATTAAAAACAATAAAGCGACGTTTCCAAATAATATCTCCATTACATTAATGATGACTAATTAGAGATTTTTGTCATGAAGGTGGATTGGACGAAGGGCATGCATCAAGTGGTCCTCACCATCTCCTGGTTTATCTTCTCTTTCAGTTACTGGTGTGCTGCACATGGTCACACAGACAGATACTATTTTTAATAAAGAGGAAATACAGGAAATACTTTCGTCAATGTCTTATCCTTTTGAGAGACAAGGAATAGTTTCATAAAGTTTTCTGTTTTCTGTGACAATTAGTTGAGACGTGATTGTAGAAACTTAAAACCATAGGACTCAATAGCGAATGTCCATCAACTGTCTAGAAAGGCAGAGCACTTCTTCTATAATTGTGTAGAGAATGCAAAGAAAACAACTTTTCTCGATACAATTTTATATGGAGTCGGTCGGTGACTTTTTATTTCGAAATCAGTTTTTTAGAAACTTGGCAGGTCGATCCTTGAAGGCTACGTTTTACATTATGATTCACGGGTTTGGCTTTCTCTGACTTAATGCTTGTCAAAAATTTGCAAAAGTTCTGTTCTAACGACGTTTTTGTAACTATGTCTTAGGATAATCTGAATGGTTTATCTGTGGCAACAACACAAATAAGTGTTCCACATTGCTGCGTCTTTATTTCCATATGAGACCTTCGTACAACAATGAGAACACATTGCTGAAAATGAAACTTGCACAGAATGATGACAGACTATTCCCACTACGAATCTGCGCGTCTGCCGAGCTCTATATAGCTGGTCTCTCTTCTTGTCAGACAGAATCAAGGAAACGCTCACGTAAACTCAACAGGAAGCAGGATGAAGTTTCGATAAAATAGCATTTGTCTGTGTTCTCCGACAAATTGTGAAGTATAACAAAGTTTAGAGTCATACGTTTTGGCAAATAATGTCTTTTCATCATACAATCATAATGGTCATGTACTCAGATAGTCAGGAGGAGTCTCAGATAGAAGGTGTGTGAGGGCACGTTGTGTTTCTCTAATCTTTCTTTTTGTAAGCCAAACTGTGCCCAATATGTGACCGATTATGTGCCCGACGCATTTTCGTCACATCGGTCACATTTGGTCACATATGTGACTTCCATGTGACCGATGATGAATCATCATAAATCATGCACATACGGCGAGTACTTGATGAGAATAATTCAAATTGATTTTACGAATACTTTTCGGTATGTTTTGTTCAAGAATATCATTGGTAAGAAGATAACATCACATTGAACTTGGTTTGATTAAAAAAATGTTTTAATGAGGATAATGATTGTGTAGTTTAAAAATTGTGACACATTCTTCGACACATATCGGTCACATTTGGTCACATATGTGACCGATGATGAATCACCATAGATAATATTAACGTATATATTTGTTTCAGAATGAAAATCATACATTGCTTTGAGCAAAAAGACACAGGTTATAAGTGAAGAAAAATAGTACAAGTACAAACTCGCATAAGTCATTTAGCAAAATAAACGAAAATCACTTCAGTAGCACAATAACAGCATCATGGACGTCATCCTTGTTTTCTCGATCCAGAAAATGAAGTATTATAGAGAGGAATACAATACGGAACAAATGATTTGATTCTACGATGTGTTTTACACATAGGCTGGCGAAGCAAACCAGAATAGGTGAGTCGCTGTGGAAATAGGTGATGCAGAATGTTATTCGGGTTTTCAAGCTTCTTGAATGTCTTTAATGCTTGCGAAACGCGTCTTTCCCTAGTAGATGGAAACATACCACAGTCACAATTAAAGCCACATATGATGTTATGGCAACGTCGACGAATTCTCTCAATTTTATTTGATTCTATATTGTTAAGCGATACAAAAACAGCGGAATTGTATTCAAGTATACCAAGAATCATATTATGATAAATTTGTATCAAATCGGCTTTCTGAAGTCCAGAATATTTCTTTAAACGTTTTAAGAGAAAAATACGACGGCTCGATTTTTTACATATTGAGTCAACATGCTTAATCCAAGTGAGATCTCCTGAGAAAGTTACACCAATGCAGTTTAGATGATCAATTTGCGGCATACACAATACGTTTATGATGGGAGTATTTCGCTTTTTGACAATCATTACTCTTGACTTCTGCTCATTTAATATCAGACCATGATCACGACACCAGCTTTTTATGTCGGTTGCTTCCAGTTGAATGGCATGGTTTACATCATCATTTGTAGAGAAAGGAATTGAAACTAAAACATCATCTGCGTACTTGATAAGCATCGTGTCATTAGAGAATGAGTTTAAGGAGCCCATGTAAGCAGCAAACATATGTGGTGAAATTATGCACCCCTGAGGAACGCCTGAAGTCACTTGACGGAAATTGCTATTTGCTATATGCTTCACACAAACTCGCTGATATCGGTCTTTGAAATAATCTGCTAACCATTCCAGAAATTTAGTTGGCAAATGCTTTGATGTCAGATAAGCAAACAATTTCTCATGCTGTAGGCGGTCAAATGCTCTGCTGAGATCGAATGATATCACTGCCACTCCTGATATATCTTCACGATCCAATTTAGATGTTATGAAGTCGTGTAATTGAATATTAGCGCATAAAGTCGATGATCCGCGACGAAAACCAAATTGGTTATCACCATACAGGGACAAGAGTCTTTCTTCGATTGACATTAGTACGTACTTTTCTAGAAGCTTGGCCAAAATTGGAAGAACAGATATAGGCCTCAGTTCGTTGACACTGGGATTGGGATTTTTGGGGACAGGGATTACGTTCGCCAATTTCCATTGAGTAGGAACAACACCTACACTGACGGAGAGACAAAACATGTGAGATACAGGGCCTGATAGTATGCCTGCAGCCTCTCGCAGAAGTCGAGGAGAAAGAGAGTCACAGCCTGACGACTTGTTGACTTTTAAAGAGCGTAGCATTTCATATGTCTTTGTAACACTAATATCTGGTAGCCATGGGTCAGTGATGGTTGGAAAGTGGGACTCAATATCGTTCCAACTTGGTGCAGCTGAAAACACACTCGAGAAGTAGCTGTTAATAGCCTCTGCTGCTGACTGATAATTTCGAAACTGCTGCAGTAATTTATCTAGATTAGATACAGCTTGCGAATTATTTGGATTTTCCGTCCTCACAATTTTCCAAACACTACATTTGTTATTTTTCAGATGTTTGGACCAAATACATTTGGCTTTCGTGATCTCTGACTTCACTTTTACTTTATAATGATTGTACAGAGGTAGATCGTTGTTCCTGTAAGCTCGATATCGGCAGTTTATAAGGTGCTTCAAAAGAGGAGTTACCCATGCTTTGTCTGTACTCATCATTTCAACGTACTTGAAAGGGATTTCTTTCAGCGCATCATTAATTATCTTATAAAACAAATCAGTTTTATGTTGTAACGGTACATCCAGTTTGTAAAAGTAGCTCCAATTAATTGATCTTAAAAAGTCACAGAATCTTCTCACGAATGTCTCGCGATAATCATACAATTTGACGATAGATGTACAATATGACTTGGCATTTAGTGGCTTGACAAAAACAGTCGAATGGTCAGCATTGCCAAAATTAGGCCCAATAATAGCAGGGCAAAAATTTTCTTTCATGTGATTGTCGATAAGAACCTTGTCCAAAATACTTCCTCCTCTTGTCGCTACTTCAACAATCTGCGCTAGTCCCAAATTTTGTTCGAGCAAGTCGGTAGGCAATTGATTAAGATCACCCGCGATCATGAATTTACAATCTGCAACATCATCAGAAGCTAGGTCATAGTTAGTGATGATAAAGTCAATAATAAGACTGTAATCGGCAGATCTCAAATTCGGGGGTACATAAAGAACAAGTAGAATAATTTCACGCATCCGTATCCAAACACATTCAATAGATGAAGGAGGAGCTGGCAAATATTTGATTTCTTTGAAATAAATGTCATTACGAATATAAACACAGACCGCTCCTCCATATCTGCCATCTTGTCGATCATAGCGAACAGGTACAGAATAGTACGGGAGGTGAATGTTGTTGCTGTCGATGCTAGCGTTCAGCCAAGACTCACAAATTGCGATAATTGATGGCTTGCAGGAAGATGAAAAAATCGACAGTTCGTCGATTTTGGGGCGTAGGGATTGAATATTTGTCAGGAACAAACTCGGCAGCGTATAGCTTACTTCTTTATAGCGTAAAAAAGTTAATGAAAATTTTTTATTTGACTTCTCAAAACAACGGCACCCTTATGAATTACCCAATCATTCCCATCTTTTTTCTTCGAATTCATTTCTTCTCTTAGTCTTTTGTTTTCATTTTGCTGTATAAGGGTTAAGTCTGGATTGATATAGATATGCCTTCTCAAGTTTGAAGCTCTTAGATTTTTCCCTTTCCTCAAGATTTCGAACTTTTTGTCTGCATCATCACATATCACTTTCAATAATCTCGGAGCTCCGTTTCTCGGTTTTCCAATTCTCATTACTTGAAGCAACTTGAAATCTTCAACGTCTATGGACTCGATGACACTTTCTACTTCTTGACGATCGTGTTCGCTTCGTTCGGTAATAGTTCCATCAATTTTCTCGGATATACCTGATATGATCAGATTCGGCATACGACGAAGACGATCTTCCATCTCGTGGAACATTTTATTCGGAAATTCAGTATTAAATGTCATTAAAACATCCTGTATACTCTTTATTTCTTGTTTATGCTTTACTGTTTTTTGTTCAATGTCATCAATTCGTTGTGAAAAGACGTCGAGACGGTCATTTATCTTGTTTAAAGCCTGTATAAGCGTCGAGTTGGAATCTTGTATAAGTTGTTTTATATCAACTAGGCTTATTGTTGATTCTACTAAGTTATTTGTTGAATTCGAGCGTGTACTTCGCTTATCCATGACAGTTAAAGTTCACAACAGAGATCGCGATTATCTGGGACAGTTTGGCTGTATGGCTGACGTATTGAGAACGCAATTAATTCGCACTGAGATGACGTTGATCACGTGATGAAAAATCAATATTTCACTGAAAACGCGATAGGGGTTCCCCAGGATAACGGACGGATAACAGCTGATTCAATTGCTGGACAATACCCAAGCCTGCAAACAAGCGAACATGCACTGCATCATACGGACGAGGAAGCACTGACGTTTAGATTCCAATTTTAGAATCACTTGCTGTTGCAGGGACACTGCGGAAATCCAATAACCTCAAGAGACCAAATAGCAACCGAAGTGATGTTTTGAATACTACTCGAGGCCAACAGCGCAAAAATATGCAAAAACTGAGATTGTCTTTAATTGATCCAACCAGGGAGAATGTAAATAACACGATCAGAAAGACGACGACCAAAGGAACCAAACGATACCAAACACTTTCACTGAAGGTGACAGAAAACCATCCAAATCATGAAATGTTCACTGATATCAGAGAGAGAGAAGAGCGACACAACCAGTAGGTGTAATAGGTTCCTGCATAGATCATGCATTTGCGGCCAGTGCTCGATGAGAATAATTCAAATTGATTTTCCGAATACTTTGCGGTGTGTTTTGTTCAAGGACATCACTGGCAAGAAGATGATATCATATTGAAAACTGTTTTAATCAGGATAATGATTGTGTGATTGAAATATGTGACACATGTCTTCGTTTAATCTGCTTGATCTCGCCGCGAAGTTGTATTATCATCGTGTTGTAAGTGAAATATTATCTTGCTTAGACAGCGTGAAACAAATGAGCTTCATGTCAATGGTCTGCTTGCTTATTACATTGAGATTGACAAACTGGGAGAAATTACATAATGACGTCCTATTCCCAAATAGAATCTTCAATCGCAATGTCCTGAGAAGTGAGTCTATACAAAATTGAATTAATGTATAGATGGTTCAATCAAACAATTTTATTGGAAAAAACAGTACTAGATGCTGTCACAGCCATCGATTGTTTCATTGGAGTATAGCTAAGGTTTATATTACATCAGCTTATCTATTTGTTTTTGAACATCAGGTGGCGGTTGGCGTTGATCAACACACAGTGATAAAGACATTCTGAATTAATTGATGGTTAATTCAAAAGTAAATGGAAAGTAGAATATGCATCTAATGATTTGCAAATATTTGTTGTTCTTTCCTTAAGTTCCTCAATTGAAAGTGTGGTCTTTTCTTCCCACCAGGAAGTGGAATCATTTAACCCAAAATATATAGCTCAATTAAGCTTATAGACATTAATTTTACTCTGCAAAACCTAAACAAGTAGTGGGTTTTAATTATCACAAAATTTGAAGAAGCGATAATCATGAGCGGTCGGGCACATATTAATCATATATTACACTGTAAATCGCTGGATACGAAAATCACATACAAACATATACCAAAATCACATACAATTTGAAACTAACATCTGATAGGAGATTCTCGTATGTTTACGGAGATCTGGTATGTTTTTCATACCACATCTCACTTACTTTCGTATGTGATAGGTATGTAGCAATACGAACTATTCTATCTGTGATTGGCTGTTTTACACTGAAATACGAGTTGTTAGTATGTTTTATATACGAGACCCGATTCAAATTGGTCTTCATTCGTATGTGTCCAGTATGAGCAGCTTTAGGTCACATAGCAAAACATTATATGTATTACATACTACTGTCAAATAACTTTTTACAGTAATACTAGTCGTGAATGTTTTTAGTTTGATAGAGTGATATTTAATTAGATTAGATTTATTATGCATCTTAAAGCTCCACGAGGTTGTCGTCGTTGCTACTTGTCTAGCATCATTAACAGGACGTTTCGTTAGTTCTACTTTATGACCAAGCTGACAAACATCAATTCATAGTAACGATATCTTTCATGAAATCATGTTGACTTATATATCTCAAACATAACTATTTTTGCGTTCATGAATTATAATGTGTTTTTATTTCGGATTGATAACATGCTTAATTTCAAAACTACATAATGCATAATTGTTGATGGTTGAATACTTATTGATTATTCATGAAATGTCTAAGAATTACGTGTATTAAAATCGAATTAATTATTGAAAATATGACGCTTGAATGTCATTATTTCACTACTTGCAAAACAGTAGTAACATTAGTGTGATCTTTATTGACAAAAGGCCTTAAATCAACATACTTTAGATATAATTGATGCTTTCTTTTAACATTGTGCTGGTATGGCTTTAGTATGTAAAGCATACCACACTTGAAATAAAATACGGAAAGCATACAAATAGATACCAAGAGAATACAGATATATACCGAAACAAAATTTTGGTATGCATCCTTCGTATGTGATTGGTATTGAGCGATTTACAGTGTAGTCACATATTACCCGTGTTGCATGTGACCGATTTGGTCACATGAAGTCACATATCTGCCGAGCTGAATGTGGCCGATTTTGGCACATTAGGTCACACAAAGGCAGTGGCAAACGTCACATGTGTTGGCACATAATCGGTCACATATTGGGCACAGTTTGGTTGACAGTGAGGAGAGGCAGCAATATCTTCCTAGTCAAAGTCGACTAAATGTCTTCAAATTTTACAGAAATTTGCATTTTCATCATCCGTAAGATCCATGCAACTCAGCAAGCTTGCTATTGTTATTTGAAAAGCATTCTAGACGAAGGGAAAATGTTTCAATGTCTTCGTCAAATTGCATTAATGGACTGATGCACAGCATTCCACCAAAATCTGAGATGCTTAAAACTGCATCCATCATCAGATATCTGAAATACAAAATTGTTCACGTTTCGAATACTGAGAGTGAAGGCTTGCTCTTCGGATTATTTCTTTTTGAGAAGAAATAACTTAGAATGATGTTCACGATTTGTGATATGAAATGGCCTTATCATCCTCTGTTAATTAACGGATTAAGGATTTTATGCTTTCCACGTATATTCGATGTTGAAATGAAAATATTATTTATATTGATCGGCGCTTCGTAGCTTCAAGACACGGACTGCATCATGGCTACAGGAAATCGCGGTTTGACAGAAGCTCACAAACGACTGACAGTGACACATTGCATAGACGGAAATGACGTGTGATAAAGACACTACAGTAAGAGACAACGATTGACAACCTAGTGTAAAAACTGATGTACATGTCAAGAGTAAATAATCGAATAAGTTAAAAGATAATTAGATTGAAGCACATAAGAAAAGTAACATGAGAGAAGGCAAGGGAAAGAAAATGAGGAAGAAGGAGGAAAAGAAGGAAACAAATAAATATACAAATAGAAATACAAAATAATAAATAAAGAATTACAAACTGGTGATGAGAAAATTCGCTCTTTCTGTATACATAAAGATGGACTAAGTCATTAACTCGCAACACCTTCGACCGAAAAAAATTCAAATTTTGAACGGCACTTTTAATAGCAGAAAAGTTATTAATACTGGCAGTGGCACGATACGAACAATCGTACAGGTGTCTCGTGATGCTGGAGGATGCATCTTTTGTTGATCGCGGTTTTCTGCAGCTGGTAGTGAGCCATTTCGTAAGATGTTCATTTGCGCGGACTCTGAGGGACCGTTCACTCTTCCCTATGTAGGTTGATCCACAACCACAAATAGAAGTATCTTCTAGAGGCATCTTGTCCATCGGAGCATTCGAACTCAAGCTATTTACGCGAAAGGCATTACACAATTTGATGTGGCAGTAGCACTTTTCGACAGCTTTGGCGATATTGTCACAAATCTGCGAGGAGTGCTCTCCATAAGACGGAAGCCGAACAAACAACTCTTTCTTCTTAAACGTCACTCGTTTCCCAGTCTCTGCAGAATATTTGCAGATGAACCATAGCGGGAAACCATTTTTCATAAGAATATTCTCAAGGTGAGTTTCCTCCTCTAGGAGATATTGAGGGAGCATATGCGACGAATGCGATAAAAAAGAGTTTTAAGCAAGAATATTTTATAACTTTTCGGACAAAACGATGAGAACTGTGTGTAAAGTCCAGTATATGTATTTTTGCTAAATACTTTGGTGAACAAAGAAGCACCTGATTGGATGATTTGGAAGAAGGAAGATTGGAAGAAGCACCTGATTGAAACATAAGAAAGAATCCCCGAATCCTTAGAGAATTCGAGATTGCTGTGCATGGAATTGAGTGCATTGAAAAAGTTCCCACTCTTCAGCATTTGACGAAATGATGAAACATCGTCAACATAGCGTGCATCAAACTTTGGCTTAACACTCTAATCGAGATTTCTCATAATGGCCAACGAAGATGACAGTTGCAAGCAAGATGAGAGTCAGTTGCAGGAATTGACAGGAAAAGAAAATTAAAATAGGTCTATTAAAGTTTGTTTCTAGCTCTATTAGATTCTTAGAATTGTCCTACATGTAGTAATTATCATAATTTCCATTTAATTTATTGTAAAAAATATTGTCAGATTTTATTTAATGGGTGTACTCCGGTCAATTTTTTAAGTTGGTCTGCATTAATACTCCATCATAAGTTGGGTTGATTTAGAGCCATCAAATTGCAGTTCTCTCTCTACGCGTCGAACAATTCTCGGTGATAACGTCAGCTGTGATACGGTGACAATAATGGACACCAGCCATACACAGCCCTGACTGCAGCACTGAGGTCTCAGCCGTCTCAGGAATGTCGCGCTTGCTCTAAACATTTTTCCGTTAGCGACTAGACATCAAGCAAAAAAAGTCAAGAGTTAAAAGCAAACACAGGAAATCTTCAAAGATTTCCGATGTTGAACCCGGATTTAAAAGGGGCTGGCTGCAAAGCTTCCACCGAGAAGTCGCTTATTAGAAACTTTGCATGTCATGAATAATTGAACATGTCCGTTTTTGTGCACGTAATCGTAGGTACTAGCATGCAAGCTGATAGTTGGGTTCCTTCATTTGTTAAAAACAATTACGCTTCGAACAGCCTTAAACATGTCAAAGAACGGTGCTCTAGCGATACCAATATGGAATCTTGTATAAATGCTCTACTAAAAAGACTTTGCGATAATGGCTCCAAATACTATCCTTGCACAAATATTTCTCCTACAAGCTCTATCAATTTTTTGCTCGCAATGATAATGACCCCTACCTAAAAGTTAATTACATCAGTGATAGTTGTACGCGCAAAATAAACAAACTTGCAAAAAGTACAGTATCCGTGTTAACTTATCAACAAACCTTGACAGTTTTTCTAGAAACCGAAGTGCTTGCGATTGTGACATTTGTCGCACCAATGCAAATGAAGAGCGAATATATTTAGCCTTATCAAGTAAAACAGGACACAATGCAGATCATTAGTATCATCCCACACTTTAAACAGTTTCCTAATTTGCAAAACGAATGATCTGACCTGTCATGAGCTGAAACCAAAATAGCCTTGTGGAAGCAAGCTAAAAGTGCATGCAACATGGGAGTATAATATAGAAAACAAAAAATGACATTTATTCACCATGTATTTTCAATAACTATACGATCAGTTGGATAGCGAAGTTTTACTTTGCTTTCTGCATAATTCAATCGAATGTAAAAGTGTTCTTCCATTGACAAAGAGTCTGGACTCAAAACGTCTGGCGATATTTTATGTTCTTTATTCATTTTACTTGGCATTAAACGTATCGGGAGAGTTTTGAATCAGTTTTACATTCGATTGAATTATGGTCCTCCCACCCTCTGCCATATCGTATTTCTGCATAATCACATTCTTAGATTTAAAGATTGGAAACTACAAATAGCCTAATATAAATTGAGAAAGTTACAAGCTATTTGAAGATGGAGGGCCATGCGTCAGGGCAAAGTCGACTAAAATATTGAATTTACTCGAAATTGATCATTTTTTTGCGTAACAGCTTTATAGGGATGTGTAATATCTGACTAGATTTTTTTGCCCGACCGCAGCGTCCGACAATGTAAAACAAATGATTGCTTTATCAGTCCGAACGGTATAGACAAAAAATTACTTGAAATTGTTTTGAGGATTGCAGCACAATGAATCATTACGAAACAATTGAATAGCCTTACTTATCACTTCTACAAAATCACAAACCAAATTTATCAAAAATAAGAGCACCCGCATTCTGTCCTACAGCCCTTGACAGGCAGTATGCATAGGCCTAGTTGATGAGGGATCCCTTTCTACCATCTGATCAAAATTCTGCTTCACGACCAAACTAAAATGAACTCACTGTATGATGTACATCATCGAATTATACCCTCTACATGTCAACACCTACACGTATAACAATGTCGTCATTTAGGAGGGGCAAGGGGGGGCCTGGTTTAGATAATAATTTTAAAAAAATATTTAATTGTGAATCGAACGAAGCATTATTTATGTTAGAGATGTTGCAGATGCAGCGATAGGGTCTAATTGACAAATTATTCCCATTTCTCCTATCGGTCACTATTACGTCCTCAAGCAAACTCCTTCCAAAAAATTACTCGATTTTTATGTTTTATCTTCAACCGGAGCAAGAAGATGTGAAGTCGAGAATCAGTCAGAGTGTGCTCCAGTCTTCTTCGTTGCTATCGACAGATTTGTGTCTGAACTCAATCGCCGATTCTTTTTGAATACACAAGCATTCACCGCCCAGAGCATTTTCGACCAAAGCTCTGTGAATTTTCTCTCGGAAGAAAAATCAATCGAATTGATAAAAGCTTATCCACATTGCGATATTGACGCAGTTGCTCTAAGTGCTGAGCTTATTACAGCAAGAGAAGTGATCATAAGCCAAAATGAGGAATGCACGGATATACTTTCAATTTTTGCAGTTTTGAATCAATTGCCCATTGGTTTTAAACAACTTTTAAAGCTGATAAAACTTATCATTGCTTTACCAGTCACAACTGTGTCGAATGAGAGACACTTCTCAAGCATGAAAAGAGTGAAGGATTTTTTGAGAAATTCTATGGGAGACGAACGTTTGAGTGATCTACTTATCATGGCCTGCTTAAACGAGGAATGCAAAGTTGTTAACGTCGACGAAGTTATCGCCGAATTCGCCAGTAGAAAAGACAGGCGATATTCCTTGTTTTAAATACTAACGTAACATGTATATATACATTTAGTTTGAACATTTTTTTTCGGTTTAATATCGTGTCCTTAACTCCTTACGGAATTATAAGTATTTGTCATTCATAATTTAGTTTTTTGGTAATTATTCATCATACAATTATTCGCCCCCCCTAATAATTTTCTGAAATGACGCCACTGACGTATAAGAAGGATTATAAACTAGTACAAAATTCGCCTTCATTCGTCCTGTCAATGTTTTCATTCATAAATGATATGAATGTCTTCCCATTGGCCTTTGTTGAAATCGGCTTTTCATTCACTGCACCCGACGCCTGCAGATAGTGGTGTTTATCAGAGCTGACGTCATCACGTGCATTAGACAGGCGGATATCTCGTAAAGCAAATCGTATCAGAGTGCCGGATACCGATAGAAGTGACAGCTGATGTATAAGCTTACTTTAAAGAAAATTAAATCGAAAACGAATTTTGCGCGGAGTACGCTTTAATTACCATCGAGTGCCTCTTCGGCCAAGCGCAAGTTGTGCATCAGCTTGGCATTTGATAATGGTTGGTTCACCGGTTTATTCTCAATAAATGAAGTAGCTTGAAGACACAAATTCAAAGTCAAAAAGTAATAATATTACTGGAAGGCTCGCAGCAATGGTCAATATCGTACATCACTTAGCAATTATCGTAAGGAGCATGCTACATGTTCATTTCTGTGACGTGGATAACGTGCATAGGTGTGGAAGAACGAGCTCAATCGTCGCTCCGGCGAGCAGTAGGGAATACTGTGACGACCGGTGGCCGGTTACTGTGGAACAGTAAGGGGTGGTGGTGAGGGCATTTACAAGAAGAAGAAAACTTCAGAGGAGCCTGCTTGTAAGTCACTACAATGTCACAGATGAGATGACAAGATCAGGGATCGATTTGAAATGCTTTGTCGCTCCATTTAAAAAAGCAATAATCATCACATAAAGTTTGTAAAATAGGGGAGCTACTTACATTACAGCAAGCATAACAAATCCATTATACACCTCAAATAAGAGCTTCGCGAGAGCAAGGGTTAGCTCATCGTTCAATGCCACAGCCAAAATATTTACTGGAGGCGTCAATTCGATGCCGTCGTATGAGAATGCTCCCCGTATCTCCCTCGACGAATTTGATGGCATCCCGCGATTCAAAACATTTTATGGACTTCACACCAGTTTTGAAATGCATTTAAATTTGAGAGATTTGAATTCGATGCTGAACCATCCGAAGATTTCACGGAATGGGATGAGGCGGGTCCGACGTGAATATTAGCAATGAAAGAGGAGAAAAGTCAAGGCTGACCTCAGTGAACCGGTGCGAGCACATGCGAACCAATGCGCAAGCGCACAGCTCCTTGCTATAAGAAGGATATATCATATCACAGTTATCGCAAGATGCAACAATCCAACGATGCAGCAGAAAAGCAGCGGGATTGCGACTTCAAAGCGATGACTTCATAGTGTAGCTTATTTTCCTCGATTTTGAGTGCATATGAAGCATAGTGTGCGATGCAAATTCGCAGGAGAGTTGCATCTACTGAGGTCAGTTTTAATCTTCAAAGTATCTGAATATTGCATCTCTTCCAGAATAGTTCTCTAGACCAGTATTTTTCTCTGAATTTTCGATAGTAACAAGCAGACTTTCGTTAACATACTTTCATTTCGACTCATTTATTTAACCCTCAGAGACCTGAGCTTTTTCACACCCTCTGAGACCTGAGGGGGGTCCAGTGGACCCCTGTAACATATTCTTAGTTCACCTGCTTAAATCGATATCAAAACATTAGGAAAGTTGATTTTAAGTAAAACAATGATGTTTGCGTGTAGCAGGTTGGTATAACGAATCCCTTGAGTAACTTTCAGCCTTCTCAGTAAACACGTGCGAAAATATGGTGTTTTTGTAAGTCAACCAAATTTTGTACAGCATCATTTGTACTAGGAGGCGGCTTTACGATATTTTGTGTCACCATAAAGCCTCAGATAGTTGATTTTGATGAAATTGATTTAATTCATGCAGCTAATCCTTTTCATTTGTACATTCCTTCAAATTTATCCAAAGCTATCTGAAATATACCTAAAATGAGTCAAAATTGCTGTACTTCTAGAACCAAAAACAGCTGTGGAGATCTCAAACTTATCATTACTGTTGTGAAAAGTTTGTCATCAATCAGTTTTTGGTGCTCAACTATGAATATAATGATAGCTTTCATTTCGGACATCGATTTATGTCGAGTTGTTCATATAGGCCAACCAGTCACGCGAGATCATGTGCGAAAGCAAAATATTCACATTTTGCGATCTTCTAACACATTGCACATCTACGAGCATGATGCAAAAAAATGAATAAATGACTTTCACTCTTTATACACCATCGTGGACATGTTCGAAATCATTTTTCATCTAATTACGAAAATTTTGTGATGGAATTTCTACACCCACTGAGACCTGAGGGGGGGGTCCAGTGGACACCCTTGGCCTATCTGGCATACTTCTACTGATTCAATTGAAATGAAATAACACATGCAGATTCACTGTCAGAAATGATGATTTTGTATGGGCTTGAGTGGTTGATATATCGTCAGCGTAAAAAATGAAATAGAAAAATGTGGCTATGGGGTCCACTGGACCCCCTCAGGTCTCTGAGGGTTAAATCTCAACTGCGTAATTTCAATGACTTCTGTTTCCATTCGAAATGGCTCATTTACAAATCAGAAGAAATCAGTACAGAAGAAGTCAATGTTTTCATTTCTAAGTCCATCGCTATCTGATGCTGTCCAAGACAGAAATTCGCACAAAAACGAATGAATAATCGGCATTCCTGCTTCCCCTGTTTAGCCTATCAAGTCCACCGGTCAAAGCATATTATCACATTCTCATCCGAGGTGAAAGCAAGTCTGTATCGATTACGTATTTGATACAAAAAATCAATTCAATTCCACCCCAACGAAGCAGTCAAAATCCTTCTTAATCACAGGAAATCCGACAAAAACTAAAAACTGTTGGAAGGACGAAGAAGAGAATTACATTTTGTAAATATTGAGTTGAACAAATGAAATGCGAACGATTGAGCTGTCATACAGTTCTTCATCAAAACCTATCAAAATTCAGAACTGCTGGGTATTATTAGAAGCTTCATTTTTTCAAGAGACAGTTCCTATTCTTCCCTCGTCGTCAGAAGACAAATCAACACCGTCATGTCAGGTTTTGGTAGGTTTGATTTTCTGCTTTGTATACATGTGCAATCTAAACATGAATCATAAAATCTCAATGTATTAGCAATCCCGATTAAGGACGTCAACTGTAAATTGTCGCACAGTAACGGTGGAAGAAGTCACAGCCCAGCGTGATCTAATTCATTTGCACCCAAAGTTGTGAGACTGACAAGATGACAAGTGCGACTTCTTAGCAGAAGTGATGCAGGACATTGAATCGATTTCTTTGTCATTACCGAAACTCTATCTGAAACTCTATCTTGACAATTCAGCAATTAGATCCAAGAACGAATGAGTTTCAAACAGAGAGTATCTTAACTTTGTTCCCTGATACATAGCAGGAAGATGAACATATTAAAGGTAGAAGATTCGTCTGAGCTGCTGGCATCAAAGCAGAAAAGTTACACTCTGATATGCGAAATGAATTTGACCCTTGATGAAATCATATCAAACAGTCCGTAGAGACCTATTTGATTTCGATTAAATATGAGCATTATACATCATCCGTAAGGTTCTGATCAAAATTACAGTACATCTCAACTCACGCACACATCTTACAATAAAATACACGCTCTGTCTTAAACAACTTTTAGTCATGAAAAATTGCACAGACGTAGGCCTAATTTTACATTTTTTAGCTTTTATGATGCCTACTGACAGAAAGAAACGAAAATAATCGTCAGCGCCGTTCCATAGATATATGCATAAATTCAAAATTAAGAGTTTATGTTTAAATAATTGCACGACTCAGAGTGGACAAGGGTGGTGTCCGTGATGCTTCTGGTTGTCAGAAAAGTAAGACATACAAAAATGGTAGATTCCATTACATATATATATATATATATATACGGTAGCGTATGCATTAACTCAAATTTTAAAATTCAAATTTCATTTTTTATGTTTGGGAAATTTCGCCGACTCTAACTAGGCAAAATTGGTACTAGTGATGCTTGTTATTAGAAGAGTTAGAAAAAAACAAATCGTCGCTGCCGCCACATATTATGTTAAGGACTACATTAAGAATTACTTTAAGAATATGCCTACTACATTACTTTAAGTATTATTATTGCCATTACTTTACGAATATTGCAGTGAAAAAGTCAGTTTCTTGAAGCAAAGTAACTTGTCATCTCTTTAACAAGTTCTTTTATCACAAACTATGGAAAAATAAAAAATACGTAATATGAAGGACAACAAGGACATGTTACAAATGCTTACTACAGTAGTCCTGCACTGCTTTGATTGCTGTAATTGCTGTTTTGTTCACCGACTTTGTACCGCAGCCATGTCTTTTCGAAGTCGGAATGCACCGTTTCCGAGGCCTGTTCCGACCAGAATCCCAGGCCTTTGTGTTGAGAAGCACAAAATTCTTTTACGTGAAACCCAACAGCGTGCACTTCTGGTGTTATTCTTATCACCAGCCTCTTGTACGCACGAAAGAAATTATCAATATCATTTTCAAATGTCTCACTCAGTTTCATGACATAGCATCCTTCCACCACAGTGTTCAAACTTTCGACAAACAGCATCGACAAATTTTCTTGGGGCCTTGCATTTCCTCGAGTAAGTCGGCATTCCTGAGAAGTCTAAGGCAGCCGTATCCATTGAGAACTCCACCTTAATAAGCCTGTCTTTCGACGCTACAGCGATTTGTCCATTCGTCCGCCTTAGGCCAAACGCTGTGAAGGGCATCTAAAAGTGTTGTAGCAGGGCCAATCAGTGGATGCAGCTCTGAAGGCGGCATGAGGTTCAGTAGAACAGCGTCATCAGACTGCTTCGGAATTGGCAATTGCACAACATTACCAAAATTTTTCGCCTCGACCATTTCTGCTCCCGAATCATGCCATCTCCAAAACATATTACGAATGCTGTCAAGAGTTCGGGAAGCTCAGCGTCGACCTGCCAGCATGTTGTCCATTGATACTTCGCACCGAGTACATGGAGGGCAGGATCCATGTGCCATCAAACCCACAATTAGGTTCAAAGTAAGTATATAAGGGAAGTATGGAATCAATGGTTGATTTGTGGCGACAGCTATGATATTACTTTTTCGCCAGCTCTTCTAAGCAGTTTTATTTGATATCGCAATTGACAACAGAATAGTATTGAAATTGAAATATTGAATAGAAGGGACTGAATAGCTATGCCAAAACTGTGAAGTAGTGAAAAATTACATAGTTATCCGTAGACGTTTCAAGACAAAAACATGAGATGAAGATCCATTTCTATGGCTAAAATGCTAGATTTGATTTGGCATAGAAATTAATTGATTATTAAGGTACTTAATAGACGACTTAAAACCACTCTATACGATTTAAGGGAGAGTTATGATTGCATTAATGTGCAGTAGATGAACGTGTTGACAAACTTTTGCCCACGGAACATCTGAAAATCTTTGTATCGAATCTAGAAATACTTCATTTTCTTATTGATAACCAGTTGTGCATACATTCATTGATCAGGTTTACAGTTCCATTCATGAATGTACATGTATGTTGGAAACATGATGGACCTTACCTACATGATATACTATTTTAGTCCACATTTTTTCATCTGATTATGAAAGTATCCTATGTGAAAATTAATATTTTTTTTATTGACATCCTAACATCTCATTTTCTTCTCACATCAGAGTATTCCCTTGTATTTCCTTCTATGATCAATAGCAGTATTTGATGATCCGTGTTGAGATAACAATTTATGTAGAAATGGTCAAATTCTGAAATGTTGCAATAAATTATTGATGTATCACGTAAATGACTGTTTTTGTTAGTGATGAAAACAATGAAAAATGATGAATGACGCTCCAGCCTTAAGCTGCAGATACTTTGTATTAATTGCATTCGACTATATTGAGCAATTAATAAAATAGTTCCTCGGCTTTCGGCAAATCACTGAAAAGTAAAATTATATTCACAACAGAAAAAGGAAAGCAACATGAAACATTCAGATGCAGATGAAAGCATTTGGGACGCGGATTTGATTTCATCGGTTGGAACATCATAGGATGCATCATTGCGAATAATTATCAATTAATTCCACCGTACATGTTCATCTGACATCGGTATTAAACATTTCAAAGTGCAGTATAGACTACTGAATACTGATTGCCTCATACTGCTTCACGATGTTGACAAAAATGCACATATATGGGGCTGATCAAAAGTAACTTCCTAATGCAATATTTTCATTATTCCTACCCCAAGAAAGTAACAGACATGAATAGCATTTTTTCATGACGGAAATTTACTGGGCATTGTTTAGAAATGAAAAGCAGTTACCACTAGGGAGTTTTACTCAGGGCATCAGACACACATCAGCAGTATAATTTATCCAAAGGAGAGCATTATTCGATTATTATTGCATTAACAAATTATCCAATTCAACCTTTCAATTTCTGTGTGTCATGATGGTGAAATTTCTTGGAAACCACGGCCTTGGCGGTGAGGAAAACGTGAAAGAAGTGGCGAAAATTCGATGATTCAAGTTCATGACAAATCATTTTTGGCCACGAAATCTCTCAGAATTTTTATTATTTCACTGTGAATACCCCGCTGTTGCTCCTCTTGCTAATATGTAGGCTTTCTTTATTTTCGCAAGCTATATTTCAACTAAAGGCCAACTAATAATTGCTTCAGCATGACCTCAAAAATTTTCGGTACGAGCAGGTGAGCCCAGCGCACACCTATAGAAAATCATTGTTTTTATGTAGCTAATATCATAAAATAAATGTAGCGCGGTTATTTTGGACATTTTCAATTCATGATAAATATAAATTTCGGTTGAAGAAATAGCTTTTCTAAATTGATAAAAATTTGATTATTGAGCTTCGGTTAAAAGTTTAAATAAAAATATTGCAACAAAGGTGTCAGACTCATCACAAAAGGTATTCAACTCATTTAACGGCCGATACAGTACAACGAATTGTGATGTAATCAACTAGATCTGTAAGTTTGCCATTTTTTTGGTGTGTTCTGAAATTATATAAGAGATGGCTGAAGGCGGGAGGACCATAATGAATCAATGATGTGAAAAAAATCAGTTTTCTCTCCCGAGTAATTTTATGCCACTAAATAATTACGAATAAAAAATATGTACACAGCCGACGTTTCGGGTCCAGACCGTTTCTCAAGGCAAGGCAGCAATAAAATGACACTGTCTAAACTGGCTCGTTAGATACGCAGTATACATGTATATAACAGAATCATTTAGGCAGCGAAGAAATTCAACATCAAAATCATCAATCGAACCGTTTACAAGACAGGTCTTACTGTGTTCAGACAAAGCACTTAGATCATTTTTATTACGAATACTGAGACTGTGTTCGTTGTATCTAATGTAGAATGGTCTAGCAGTTTTACCTATATATTTATCACCACACTTTCTACAAGAGAATTGATATACAACACACGATGTCTCACAGTTATGATTTTGGGATAGTTTGTTGCATATTCTACAATCATTGTGTTTACTTTTTTTGCCTTTTTTCTTCAAAACATTACGCAGTTTTTTGTTGCCCGTACTGACGAGACGGACATTCAACCTATGTTTTCTTATTTGGTAATTAATTTTCCGATTAAGACTGTCGCTTATAAACGGTAACTTCAAAATGCTTTTTTTATTATCGTTGATTTTACTAGTTTTATTTTTTGGGGTATTTCTATCAGACACACTCAAATCCTTATTAGTGTATCCATTAAATTTTAAATTTTCTTTACATTTTTTCTCCGATTACATTTTAATGTTATCAGAGAGCGTTGAACTACATCGATTACGTGTGTCTATAATGCTCTGCTATACGAAATTAGTTTTGACGGAGCTCGGTAGCCAACTCTTTTTTCAAAGCATTGCCAGACGATATGTCTTTTACATATTTTTTGTGCATGATTTTCCTATTCTCTAACCAAATACTTAAATCTAAAAAATTTAGTAACCCATCTTCGGGGTTTTCAATGGTAAACTTTATGTTGTCATCAATCGAATTGAATGTCTCTAATATGAAGTCACAGTATTCTTTGTTTCTTTGCAACGGACCGATGATACAGTCATCAATGTATCTTTTATAAATCAAGTTATTTAACTATAGGCGTGAATTTATAATAGACATTGCCTTTTTTTCTATATAACCCATGAATATGATCGAAAATGGTGGTGCATAATGAGAGCCCATCGGACACCTTTAATTTGTAAATAATTTTTATTGTTTTATTCAATCTCATAGTTGTAGGAGACGAATTTGATCATGCTGATGAATTGATCTGGAGTAATTCCGAAGTTATCAATATCAGTCCAATGATTTTTAGCGAAATCAGAAATCACGCAAATAGCTCTATCAATTGGAACGCTGGGGTAAAGGTTCACAACATCTAAAGAAATAAATGTGGAATTTTCGGCTATGTCATTAGAGTTTAATTTCTCGAAGTCATTCATTAGTTGCAAGGAGCTTGATAGATGTGCTGGTACGTAATTAGTCAATTGATTTAATATTCTACCGCAAAACCAATCGATTTTGTTTCCTGGTGTATTCACCACCGAAGCTATAGGCCTCAGGGGAAAAGAATTTTTATCAGTTTTCTCCTTGTGATCTTTAATTAATGTATAGAAAGAAGCTGGTGAAGTGCCTGATACCAACATACGCTGCATGTTAGAACTACTCATTTTGCTTTTTAAGACGTTATTAACTAATTGGCTCGCTTGTTTTTCTAGAGATTTGTGCTTACTTTTATCAATACGTTTATAGATAGCTTCATCCATGAGGATACTCTCGGTTCTATTGACAATATCATTGTCATGGGCAACACAAAGCCGGTTACTTTTGTCTGTGGCGACAACAGATAATTCGTTTTGTTTTAAAAAGTGCTTACTATTTTTTATTTGTTTGTTGATTTTCCTAAATGATTTACTTTGCTTACAAATTTCGGCCTCCTGACTAACGGCATTAATAACCTCTTTTTTGAAAAGGGCAAGATTTAACTCCTCGTCGTTAGGCATCGTTTTTGGCATTTTAATTCTATTTTTATGGAATGGAATATTGATACTAGCAGTGCTACTGTGTGTATTTGAAGCGTTAGACATAAACACATCATCACTGCCATCGATCTGGCTACGCCAGCGAAGATTAAAAGTTAGTTTGTCTAATGCAAGCTCAACATCATCCATGAAGTTGTCATTTAAGAGAGGAGGAATGCGAAAATAAGAGAGATGGACCTTTAGCAATGAGATCACTTAAGTAGCTAGGTAGAAAAATATCAGTCTCATTGCTGTATTCTTTGCAATTACAATTGCCATGAGACAACTGGGGCTTACCTGTGGTATCCATGAGAGCTGGAGAGCGGCATAAGTATTCATCCACACGTTCAAAAGGAAACTTTGGCACATAATCACACTTGTATGAATCTCGTTCCCATGGGAATGCATTATTTGAAATTTTACTCCACTTTGCAAAATGACGCGAATATTTCAAACATTCCTCTTTACGTAAATCCTCAACTAAGCTAGTAAGCATATGATGTAGAACAGGACGAGTGACATCTCTGGTTATCGTCAAATAGTCGTAACCACGCTGCTGCTCCAAAAGGAACAGTTTTCCTCGTAATTGTGCCATGGAAGTACGAAGAAGTTCCATTTCCAACGACTTCGTTTTTCTGAGGACAACTCTATTTTCCAACATATTCTCCGGTACGTTAATCATATTGGAGATGAATATAGGAACGACCGCATTTGAAATATACGCTTGCAAAAATAGTAAGTCGCACATAACTCGGACGTATCTTACCTGCAAGTTAATAAAAGATTTTGCATGAGCTCGCACATCAGAATTGGTGATGTCGGAAATTACATAAGTTACATTTTTTTCACATCATTGATTCATTATGGTCCTCCCGCCTTCAGCCATCTCTTATGTAATTTCCGCCATCACCAATTCTGATGTGCGAGCTCATGCAAAATCTTTTATTAACTTGCAGGTAAGATACGTCCGAGTTATGTGCGACTTACTATTTTTGCAAGCGTATATTTCAAATGCGGTCGTTCCTATATTCATCTCCAATATGATTAACGTACCGGAGAATATGTTGGAAAATAGAGTTGTCCTCAGAAAAACGAAGTCGTTGGAAATGGAACTTCTTCGTACTTCCATGGCACAATTACGAGAAAAACTGTTCCTTTTGGAGCAGCAGCGTGGTTACGACTATTTGACGATAACCAGAGATGTCACTCGTCCTGTTCTACATCATATGCTTACTAGCTTAGTTGAGGATTTACGTAAAGAGGAATGTTTGAAATATTCGCGTCATTTTGCAAAGTGGAGTAAAATTTCAAATAATGCATTCCCATGGGAACGAGATTCATACAAGCGTGATTATGTGCCAAAGTTTCCTTTTGAACATGTGGATGAATACTTATGCCGCTCTCCAGCTCTCATGGATACCACAGGTAAGCCCCAGTTGTCTCATGGCAATCGTAATTGCAAAGAATACAGCAATGAGACTGATATTTTTCTACCTAGCTACTTAAGTGATCTCATTGCTAAAGGTCCAAATTTTCGCATTCCTCCTCTCTTAAATGACAACTTCATGGATGATGTTGAGCTTGCATTAGACAAACTAACTTTTAATCTTCGCTGGCGTAGCCAGATCGATGGCAGTGATGATGTGTTTATGTCTAACCCTTCAAATACACACAGTAGCACTGCTAGTATCAATATTCCATTCCATAAAAATAGAATTAAAATGCCAAAAACGATGCCTAACGACGAGGAGTTAAATCTTGCCCTTTTCAAAAAAGAGGTTATTAATGCCGTTAGTCAGGAGGCCGAATTTTGTAAGCAAAGTAAATCATTTAGGAAAATTAACAAACAAATAAAAAATAGTAAGCACTTTTTAAAACAAAACGAATTATCTGTTGTCGCCACAGACAAAAGTAACCGGCTTTGTGTTACCCATGACAATGATATTGTCAATAGAACCGAGAGTATCCTCATGGATGAAGCTATCTATAAACGTATTGATAAAAGTAAGCACAAATCTCTAGAAAAACAAGCGAACCAATTAGTTAATAACGTCTTAAAATGCAAAATGAGTAGTTCTAACATGCAGCGTATGTTGGTATCAGGCACTTCACCAGCTTCTTTCTATACATTAATTAAAGATCACAAGGAGAAAACCGATAAAAATTCTTTTCCCCTGATGCCTATAGCTTCGGTGGTGAATACACCAGGAAACAAAATCGATTGGTTTTGCGGTAGAATATTAAATCAATTGACTAATTACGTACCAGCACATCTATCAAGCTCCTTGCAACTAATGAATGACTTCGAGAAATTAACCTCTAATGACATAGCCGAAAATTCCACATTTATTTCTTTAGATGTTGTGAACCTTTACCCCAGCGTTCCAATTGATAGAGCTATTTGCGTGATTTCTGATTTCGCTAAAAATCATTGGACTGATATTGATAACTTCGGAATTACTCCAGATCAATTCATCAGCATGATCAAATTCGTCTCCTACAACTATGAGATTGAATATAACAATAAAAATTATTTACAAATTAAAGGGTGTCCGATGGGCTCTCATTATGCACCCCCATTTTCGATCATATTCATGGGTTATATAGAAAAAAAGGCAATGTCTATAATAAATTCACGCCTATAGTTAAATAACTTGATTTATAAAAGATACATTGATGACTGTATCATCGGTCCGTTGCAAAGAAACAAAGAATACTGTGACTTCATATTAGAGACATTCAATTCGATTGATGACAACATAAAGTTTACCATTGAAAACCCCGAAGATGGGTTACTGAATTTTTTAGATTTAAGTATTTGGTTAGAGAATAGGAAAATCATGCACAAAAAATATGTAAAAGACATATCGTCTGGCAATGCTTTGAAAAAAGAGTTGGCTACCGAGCTCCGTCAAAACTAATTTCGTATAGCAGAGCATTATAGACACACGTAATCGATGTACTCGTAGTTCAACGCTCTCTGATAACATTAAAATGGAATCGGAGAAAGAATGTAAAGAAAATTTAAAATTTACACTAAATAAGGATTGATGTGTGTCTGATAGAAATACCCCCCAAAAAATAACTAGTAAAATCAACGATAATAAAAAAAGCCATTTGAAGTTACCGTTTATAAGCGACAGTCTTAATCGGAAAATTAATTACCAAATAAGAAAGCATAGGTTGAATGTCCGTCTCGTCAGTACGGGCAACAAAAAACTGCGTAATGTTTTGAAGAAAAAAGGCAAAAAAAGTAAACACAATGATTGTAGAATATGCAACAAACTATCCCAAAATCATAACTGTGAGACATCGTGTGTTGTATATCAATTCTCTTGTAGAAAGTGTGGTGATAAATATATAGGTAAAACTGCTAGACCATTCTACATTAGATACAACGAACACAGTCTCAGTATTCGTAATAAAAATGATCTAAGTGCTTTGTCTGAACACAGTAAGACCTGTCTTGTAAACGGTTCGATTGATGATTTTGATGTTGAATTTCTTCGCTGCCTAAATGATTCTGTTATATATACTGCGTATCTAACGAGCCAGTTTAGACAGTGTCATTTTATTGCTGCCTTGCCTTGAGAAACGGTCTGGACCCGAAACGTCGGCTGTGTACATATTTTTTATTCGTAATTATTTAGTGGCATAAAATTACTCGGGAGAGAAAACTGATTTTTTTCACATCATTGATTCATGTTCTGAAATTGCAAGTTGTATATATACACCCACGTTAATAATCACTACGATACACATGTATAGGCATATGTATAGACATGCATTAACAATCACTGTTACATAAGTGTGGTCAATGCGTGGTCCGCTACCGCTTCTCATATCTGAAGTGGCCCGTTGACATTATTTGAATCAGGGATGCGGAGTCGCAGTAGGAGTCCCGGAGTCCTATCTTTTTTGCTGGAGTCTGAGTCCTATCAAATGATAGTGATAGGACTCCGCTTCCCTGATTTGAATCGATGATGTGAAAATGACTCCGTCTTATCTCGACCTTTGAGGGATCCTCTCTAGAATTTGCAAAACCATTAATTAGTAGCTAATTAGCCATATACTTGTGCAAAATAGCCATCACTATGCTGTCGTAGCCTATATGGCAACGATGCCCTATTGAGCTTGCTTCACTACGTAATAAACCATGCTTCAATGAACCTGTAAATAGGTTAGGCCCTATATGAGGGCCTAAGTAGACCTAGGCTGCGTACAGAGTTGGAAGTAGGTCAACGAAACTTGACCCATGACCCACCTGACCCACGGCATAAGTGACCCACGACCCACCTGACCCACCGAATTTTCACGAAGACATTACCCATGACCCACCGGACCCACAGGGCACCCTGACCCACGACTCACCTGACCCACCAAATTTTCACGAAAACATGACCCATGACCCACCGGACCTACAGGGCTGCAAGGGTGAATGATGTGACACTAGGTGACATGTCACGCGTAATTCACGCGTAATTACGGAACACCCAAACATCTGTGGTTAAAGACATTCTATTCTTCTACCCGCTTCTATTTCATAGTCAAATGAAGTTAAAAATAAAATTGCGGCGGGTCTAAGTCATTTATTCATGTATTTATTATGTAATATACTACATGTGTGAAAATTATCCCAGAAAAATCGTCAAACTAATATTTTGCTGCTTCTCATGGCAATCGATTTAAATTTTATTAACTTCCGCTTGTTAGATTTAAGTAAGCTTAGAAAGTTGTAGGCCTATACTTGTTGTAAGAATGACATTCATTGAAAATCGAATGGAGCAAGAATGCGTAGCGCGTGAATAGAAAATTGCACGAGGACAAGATTATAATTCATGAATAAGCTTACAATGTACATATAGATGAAATGATATATTACATCTATTACTTATACAGTCCGTTGTGATAACAATCACTAGCGACATCATTTAAATATTCCTATTTTTATCGATACCAAATCAAATATCAAAACGAAACTTTTTACTGATATGAAGTGTAAAAAAATATCTCCTCACACAGCTTTGCCGTAATAAGTCTGTGTGAAAGGGATAAGTCTATATCAATGACCGTCGAATGAATTATCGTATTTCAGGTTATCATGTATCGAATGAGCGATGAGATGCATGGAACATGTATGATGCGAAAGTAGATTGAGCGCCTATATACTTTTGACATGAAGCATGTATGTTGATAATATTTTGATTTAAAATATTGAGATATTTTGATCAATTACATATTTCAAAAATATTTAAGCTCTGATCAATCTTTACTATGGATTTGCCATTCTAATCTCTACCAGAGGATATTTTCTCCGAAAGACCAACAAAATCAAACGAAACAAACTAAACGAAGGTCAGCTGGCATTCCAAGAAAATTTTCAATATGAATAAAACCTCTGAATATCAGACTTCTTCAGTAGCTGTTTCTCTGAAATGAAGGTCACACATCATTGGGTATCATCAGACATAGCGACAGAGAATCGAGCATACACAATTGTACTCAAACAGCTTCTCTCCAACAACCACCGTCTCTCAGTAGACAGCAGCAATTGTTTTCGATCCTTTAATTTGTGTGAATTCCGCCCATTTCGAAATTGCATGAGGCGTGTGAATGTTAATAGTGTTGCATATTTTGACTGTGTGCATCCATCACCCCATTCAGTGATACTGACTCAATCATTTTTCATGAATGACAGGAATACGAATAAATGAAGTTAACTGTATTTGAGATTGTCAAATTTATCATGGGTCAAACTGGTTGGAAGTGGGTCAACGAAGTCTGACCCACGACCCACCTGACCCACGCTATATGTGACCCACGACCCACCTGACCCACCAACTTTTCGGAAAAACATGACGCACGACCCACCTGACCCACACGATTTTGTGACCACTTGACCCACCTGACCCATGACCCACGACCTACCTCCAACTCTGGCTGCGTGTGAAGGAATCCAAACGCATGATTTTGACAGGCTAACATTTTTTTCAAAGTTTCTTGCTGAATTTCATTTGTATGCTATTACGCCAATGTATTTTGTACTCGATTGGTAATAGGACGCGACTACCGTTTATGGAGCTCGTGCACGTTTTTTGAAAGCCGTTATGCTTGGGTGACATGCATGTGTGTAGGTATATGTAGCATGATTAATTGTAGCCAAGTCAATTCTATCTTGCACGGTTTTCAGGCAGATAGTTGCACTCTACTTGCAAACCCATGTTTTTGGATGAAACAAGGTAATATTAGTAATATCACAAAAAAGTCAAATGGGCGTTTAATTGCACAAAAGAAAACTTCCATGATTTGTTTTAGGCCTATTCGCTCCTGAATACTCACATGAATTGGAGAAAGTCATTCATGATTCCTTAACATCAAACAAATTACTTGCGTACAGTACTGCTGTATACATTTACATGTAAAATTTTGTTATGTAAGACGACAACTTTATAGACAGGGATACGATGCAGCAACCGGAATATTAATAGTCTGGAAAATTATTCAATGCACTTGAAAGGGAATTTTCATCTTACTCGTTTCATGGTTATCATAACAATACGCTGTCACTTGCTCATACACGTATGCACATCTACAGCGCCATTGACAACCAAAGTGATGTTCATTGAGAGAATAGCAACAATGCCCATGGCGATAATTATCAGACTATTGATTGCATCTGTTCAATTTATTTAAGAGCATTTCCTTGTCAGCGAAGGTTGTTCTCTTCTACTATCACGTCCAAACGTCACATTTTCTTTCTACCAAAATGAGTCAAGAGTTTTCCGCTACTCAAACAAAGATAATCAGAGAAAATTTACCAAATTTCTTCAATGAGATCGCAAATTTATGTTTTCCTTCAGAAAAACATTGTGATTATGTGAAATTTATTACTGAGAAGACTAGAAAATGTCCTCATTTGTTCAATCCAGAGTTCATCGAATCATCGCAGTTAGAAAGAAAAATTTTCAAGAAAAAACAAAATGAAGAAGGAAGAAAACAATTGCTACCGGAGAGGATGAACAAATTGTGTTACGAATTAAAGACGAATATTGTTCAAAGACATGAATTTACAGATTCTTTGGTGGATTTTTTATTGAGCCAAATGGTGGAAAGGATACAACAATTGAAAACTTACAGAAATTCTTGATACATGAAAAAAGAAGCAACTTATTGAGTGTCACGTGCAAAATTTTTATTGGCAAACAAATCAACTATCTATTATCTCTTTGTGACAATGACAAACCATATTTTTATAATCTTTTGAAACAAAAACAGATTAATTATTCTCGCACCGAAATTTCATTTGCGTTGAAATTAGGGAAATTAGCTGATAACTTTCATAACTGTGTCTGTTCCTCTTTGACTTTTAAAAAGCAATTTATCCATTTTAGAAGAGTGTTTACAAAGTGAGAGTGAATTTTGGAGTGATAACTAGATTTTATTGTGTTCTTATCCTGAACAATGCTGTCAATTCATTACGTTCTTTTCCTAAACAATCGTGTGTTCTCAATTACAATACCGCGCTCCAACCAATCAGATCGCGTCCACGCGTGCACATGAATCGCATTGTGAAGGAAACATGTAAGTTAGTTGGATGAATTACGCATCATTTTAAAGCAATAACCTTCAGTTTCCCTTGAATGTTGGGTGTGAAATTATATTCATTCACGATAGTATTAAATGCATTCATGAATCAATAATAAATGAAATGAAACTATATTGCTGTTATACTAATTATTCAAACCAATATCGCATGAATGGAAAATACACCAATTCATGTCGACACATATCGCCAAAACTTCTGGCAACTTTTCTGGCACGGCGGTTCTGGTGTGAACTTCCATCTGCGTTCAAGGTCACTCTATTATTACGATAGGGAATTAGGTATACTACTTACATTAAATTATTTTCAGTTTAGAAATTTTTTACGCGGATGCGTCAAAATATTTTATTAAAAATGGAAGAAAACGAAAAATCAATAGAGCCGAGCCTTCAGCACCTAATGAAAATTTATATCCTTCTATAATTTTAAGACCGTAATACCAAAACTCAAGAAGAACTTTTGTCTGAAATAAACTTATCAAAACATGAAGATAGAGTACGATATATGAAAGATAAAGAGTCTCAATTATTATTAAAATTAGAACATTATAATAAGTTAAGAAAGAGTTGGGTTATAACAAAAAATATGACGCAAGGTATTGGGATATTTTCAACAGTAAGTTTAGGCCCTTTTACAATTGTTTTATCTTCTGGAGTGATAGCAATTCCAGTAATCGCTACTACTTTAACAAGTTCTGATGTTTTTACAACATCCCTAGCAACAATCCTAGATAAATCTTTGTTATCCAAGAAACGAAAAACATTAAAAAATAAGCATTTACATATTAACCCATTTAGCGCCAGTGTAACGTTTTCGTTACAGCACTTTTCGGAATCTGCTGTCTTCTCCAGCTTGCGACATATGATACAAGATTTTGATTACCATACATTATTCATCACATATTTTCAGGTAAACAATTGCCAATTCAAAATTTATCACTTTTTAGTGCTTATATTTTATCACGAAATTAGACAAAAAATGGGCTTAAAATCTGCTTTTATACTGAAAGGCTCAGTGTATGAACGTCCACATGTAATTTACTGTCATTGTCATTTGCGCGATCTCATTATCCATCAAATACCGAAAATAGCAATCAATACTTGCTCAGATATTCATTCATGACATGGCACGTAATTTTTTTGAACCGTAACGTTTTAGTTACTCTGGCGTAATATGATATACAAATGTTAAATACAGTGACAATATAAATGAAGCAAATGGTGGTGAATACTATCAATTTTCTTTAAAACTAGTGTTTGTTGAATACTGAAAACGAACAATTTCATTGGAATATTGCATTCTTAGTGTATTCTATGAGAGTGTAATGCTTGTTGCTATTTATAGTCTATGGCTTTCCCGTCACAAAACCAACCGAAGTCAATTGCCGTAGTAATTTCCTCAACATTAGACTTGTTAGCTCATGTACAGAAGCAAGTCAAAGAGAGATCAAATCTCAAGCATTTCCTCTTATAGCTTAATCGTAAACATTGCAGGGTGCCAGTTCGCCTGGGCATGGAATACAAAGATGTCCTCCGACTCGAGCAATTTCAATCCAAAACTTCTTTGGCCGTAGACGATGCGTCTCTCCCTACAAGGGCATGCCAGCGGCTCGAGATGGCCCAAGATGGTTTATAATATCTATAAAGGCTTAGCTTGATTATATCAACCTATGTAGCTATCTGAAGACAATACCCAAGATGTTGCTAACTATGGATAAAGAAGTTACTGAAATATGCAATAGGCCTAATGCCGACGATCACGGTATATGAATGTTGCCACAAAACATCTATAAGCAAATGCTTCGTCAGAGTGTTGAGACGATGATGAGTTTATGTGTCTCAGAGGTAAGTCTCTCAAGCGATATCTCTGAGGTTAGTGACATCGTAAGGCAGTGTGAGATTGCAACGAAAGATGATTTGAATGATCATTTCAGTAAACAGAAAAGGCAGTCAACATAATGGCAAATACAAATATCGGTAATTTCCATTTTCGCACATAGGACAAACATTCTCTGGATGCATTTCAAGGCAAGAATCTTTATGAGATGCTTGATACGCATGCTGATGGTCTTATCGACCTCAGTGGACATTGCGAATGACCGAGGTGTCTCCAACTCTACCAAGAATTTGGAGTCGATGCAGAAAGAGAATCAATTTCTCGACATGAATTTCGAAATATGAAAACTTGTTCTCATTTCAACGATGGCGACTTCACAGCAAACAGCAACGACAAGTAGCATAAAGCAGGCCTTTGATTAAATTTGCTAATTCAGTTTCGACAAATACCTCAGAAATATGATGGAGAGCCTTCATGCTGAATCTATGACTCATTACTTCGGCAGGAATTGCTTGGAGCAATTCATAAGCTGCATTTGAAAAAAAACATGCTTTTGTATATTTTGACATCATATGACGCCATCGTAACGAAATCGTTACAGCTTTGATTTCTAAGATGGGATTATTGTAATGAACTGGTCATCATATATTATTCTTAATTATAACATTCTGAAATACTTACCACCGTTTTTATAGAAAATTTACCGACATTTATATAGGCGGCCTTTAAATGGGTTAAATTAGTTTATGATAAACTACATTATTTTTTTCAAGATCAATTGAGGATAATTCTATTACTATAGAAGAGATAGAAGCTTTTGACAAAATAGCCCATGATGCTAATAAACTCCCAAAAGGTTTTCTCAAGACAAAGAAGATAATAATGTTTTCTTAGAAGAAATAAAAACCTTATTAAAATCTTCAGAGCAAAGTAATAACAAGTAAAGACAAAAAAACTTGTCACGAAAAAAATTCAATGCTTTTGTTGCATTCCAATGGTAACACAGAATTCAAATACTACATTTTATAATAAGTCGTAAAATCCAACAACTAGAAGAACTAATAAAACAAAAAAATATTATGAAAGAAGATCATAGACGAAATAGAATGATAAAAATTGGTCTTCAATCTGATATGTTGAAAAATATTCAATTAAAAAAACAAACAAAATCTGACCTTGCAAAAAACTTCTAAGCCACTTCAGGATCTTGAGAAAAAACTTGCAAACAGGAATAAACAAATTGATATCACTGATCCAGTACAGAAAACTATAATAGATGATTATAGATTACTAGAACCAAACATAAATATGAAATTACCAAGATCTATCCACTTCGAACATTCTAGAACATTAATAGATGGAAAAGCACAAACTGAGTTTTATTTAGGTGGGAAAAAATTATTCATAAATCCCAAAGAAGGATTACTTTTTACTCCAGACAAAACAGCCTTTAATTTGGACAGAAATTTTGTAGATCTTTTAAAAGGAGCAGATTGAAAGCAGTATGATGAGTATGACCTAATAAAATACAAAAGTATTCTATGTAGATAAAGTTAAAGCGGTAAAAAGTCTCAAACGATATAAAACATTAGAAGACTTATTACCCAAATCAACGCCTTCAGCGACGGGTTCTACCCCGATAAAAAACAGGTACGGGTTTATCAACTGTTTTCCTACCTGACGATTTAGAAGAATTAATAAATAGATTAGAGATATTATTATCTGCAACAAAAGAAGGTCATAATTCCAGTTTCAATGAAATTCATGCTATAGAAGACTATTAGAAAAAGCAATATTCAGTAAAAAACGACTTTAGAACTATAAGTTCCCACGGAGTGTTCTAGCATGTGTAAAACTTTCGTTAATAAATGAACACAACTTAAGAGCTAGAAAAAATTAATGATCATTTAGAAAATCTATTTGATATTTTAAGTTCACCAAAATTTAGTACGACATTAAATTTTATAGCAACTGCTTCATCATATACTTGTAATTTAGATCCTATTATTCATTTAGAACAAAATAAACATTATGAAGTAGCACTAACTAGTTTTTCAACATTTGTTACGATACAAAATATTATCAAAAATGTAAATGACCAATTCAAATATTCTGATGATAAAGGCAAAACTTGGAAAGTACTGACTTTTCTTCCTGGTTCTTATGAAGTTGATTCTATTTCAAATGAAATAGAAAGACATTTAGGTATTCAATTTAAAGACAAAAAACAATTACATTTCGCAGTTGAATCAGCAGTTAATAAATTTTCTCTTACTTCAGATGAAAATCATCAAGTTGATTTTAACATTGACAAGTGTCTATCAAGACTATTAGGCTTTAAAAAAGAAAGTCTATACACAAGGTTTTCACATAAGTGAAAATATACCTAAAATAACTGAAATAAATTCAATCAACGCTCATCGTGATACTATAGAAGGTGGCTACGTAAATGGAAAACTAACAAATAATATATTCAGTTATCTAGCATTTACAGTTCCGATTGGCTGCAGTTTGAATGTAATCCCAAAATCATTAACATATTTTCCAGTTACCAGAGAAACAATTAAATTTAATTACCATTAAAATAACAGATGAGAAAGGAAATAAATTTTGGAGGTGAAGAGATTATGATAGATCTATTGTTGCGTGAAGTATGAGATTAAATGATATAAATATATATGTCTTTAAACAAAAAAAGTTAAATCTAATCATCATCATAACTTATCCAATGAAGTTTTATTAGTTATTTGCGGAAAATCAGGTTGTGGAAAAACTTATCTATTATTTAAAATTTTCACGACACCAAACTTTTTGGATAATGATATTCTTATAATTTTTACAACAACAGCAGAACAACCTATTTATCAATTCTTGAGACACGGATTTGAAAATGATCTTTCAAAATCTGGAATTGTTTCCTTATTCGAAGAATATGAGAAATCAGATTTTGACGAGGATATAATTTCATGGTGTGAAGAAGCAGCTAAAAATACTAACTTAGTAGAAACAAATAAAGATAATCGTATTTCAGTAAAATTAATAGATGATAAAGGTAATATGTCTGATCCAAGTAAGCTAGCCAAAACAAAGAAACATTGTATAGTTTTCGATGATTGTGTAGATAATAGAAATCAAACAATCCAGAGAAATTATTTTACAAGAGGAAGACATAATAATTGTAGCGTGTTCTATTCAACACAAAGTATGTATTCATTAGACGGAGGTGTTATTAGAAAGAATGCAAATATATTTATGCTATTTAACATTAATTCAAGAAACCTTTAAGGGTCATTTTCAGATAAATGTTAATTTGATTTTGAAAATACGAAAAAATGAAGTATCTCAAAATTTCTTGTCCTATCAAAGACATGGCATGAAGGCGTTATCTGCAAAAATTAGAACTAGAAAGTTCTTAGTTAAATTTTTACAGCATGTTGAAAATAACTAAGAAAAACATTACGTAATATTAACAAAAACAATTGAGATTCGAATGAATAGTAATAATTCTGATTGACGTATTAGTTTCCATCTTAATTGTCAGTAAGAGGTTACTGAATATGTCTGAAGTGGTTTGATGCTCTCTAGTCGTATTGCACCCTTTTCGTTTGACGAAATATCATATTATATTAATGATTTTGACGGCACACTTATGTACATTATTATAATTTCTAGTTATATGTAAGGTCAATACGTAAACAAGGGCATTAAAAAGCACTTTGAGCTACCATACAACGATATAATAACAAAATTTGGTCGTACAATTGGGCAATTCCCTCATAATCTAAATGAAGTCCTCGATAAGGCTTCAACTTGAACGTGACGAATGCTACACGATTTGTATACGCTTATAATATTAGCCCAAATTAAGCATATCTTTTGTCAAGAATCATTTAAGGTATGTACACTACGTAAGAGTACATGTCTTTAAGTAAAACAGATTCGTATTGCAGGGAATAAAAAATTCTATTAACTCTACATACAAACATCAAAACTACAAAATACTTGAAGCATTCATAATCGTATTCTCTTACAAGCCAGTTATTGATCAAGCTTCAACAATGTTTTAATATTGAAGACATAGTCGCTCTTGATTACGATGCGAGTTTTGTCATTGAATGTACCATAAGCATATGCTGTACGTGGAAGGGCAAATAAACAACACTTAACTGGCACAAATGTTTGAGAGTCAGACAATTCTTGATAATTTATCCTAGAATCTACCTTACTAAAGTAGGATTCATGGATTACATAAATACCTCTTTTGTACTCATTTTCCACAATCATCTCTCGACTTCCTTGTAAGTTGAGACAAAGAATGAGCTTTGAACAAGTAAAAGTTCTCATAGTCCTCGTCATCTGCTTTCAGAACGATGACGTCCTCATTTTGAGGAGGTACTTTTTTCAATACTTCGACTTTTGGGTGGAAATCAATGTCATCACAGGGGCAGTCAAAGTATTTGCCGATGACACATTTATCACAACAGCAAGATAAGTTGCGAACAATAACATGATACGGAACTCCAATTCCTATAACAGAATGGATCTGCATCGTTGAGGATATCGATGAGATATCTTGTGACAATGTGGCGAGACTATTCTTAGCGGCGTCAAGATCAGCGTCAGAAATGGTGAAAATCTGATTTTGTGAATTTGTTTGGAATTCTTTAGCCCATGACTGGAATTCAGCAAATGTCTGAATTATGTGTTTGCCGTGCTTCACCGAGTTATCCGCCTCTCTCTTAATCACTGTTCCGATTCCATCGAATGAACCCTTACCATGTGATGACTCAAAGAAAGTCCATGTTGCAGATAGAGCGAAGACTTTCTCGAAGCATGAAACGACAGCAAAGATACTTTTGTTACGGTATTGTGAAGTTGGGCTATCTGTTAGAAATGCACCCGCTTTATCTTTCCATTTTCTTTCAATTGGTGAATAAATGAAGTTACGATTGCAAAAACCATGTTTTCGGAATGCTCAAGCTCACCAGATATGGCACAATGTGAAGAGCTATGTGCTTCTCCGTCATCAGATCTAAAGTAGGCAACGAGAGGATGAATAGTTACTTGCGACTGCGACCAGTAAGCGCTTTGCACCTCGTCATTTGAACTGCAGCAGTAATTCTGTGCAAAAGTCATGCGTATAAGAACCTCAGATGTGTTAAGCTTCTCCTTCAAGTTTCTCACAAACTTGAACTGATTGGAGACCCGGTTTACGTGATGTTTGAAAACGGGAACGGCTTCAACGAAAAATTGAAGAAAATCTTCATATACAAGAGTTTCTGAAACTAGTCTAACCTTAGACCTACCATTGGCATCTTTCACAGTATCCCATTTATTGAAAGTTATCGTTTCAGAGAGCATTCCTCAGGATTTACTCAGTATGAAAGACAGAAGATCTGAGCTCTGAGCTACTTCATCAATGCATTCAAGAAACTTATCAGGGTTATTTGAAACGACATCAAACCCGTTTTCCTTATCCAATGATTTCAACAAAAGAGAAAAATTCTGATGGTATTTACACAGACAAGTCGTTCGGTTAAAGAAGTTCACCAGTTTGATATTAGCCGGACGGAGTCTTGTAAACGTTGTGTAACATAATATTAAAGAAGGATTTTCATTGGAGAATTTCTTATACAAAATTTTTCATATATTCTGTAAGAAAACGCTTCTGAATACGATCCTTATCTATTGTCACGGTGTCCTTTTTTCCAGGACATACGCACGAAACGTCATCACGATAAAAAAATCCACTACTGGTTTCCCAATCAAAACTTTCGTTTGCGTACGAAGTTTGCGAACAGAGATGGTATTTTTGGATGCTGAAGTTTTTGAACATCTTTTTGAAAATCTCATTGTCTTGCGAGCCATATTATTGTATCGATATTTTTTCATTATTCTACCAGAAAGAATCCTACCTACACTGGATCCTTTCTTAGTACTATCCATTGAACGACTCTCTTTGATTTGAAATACTACTGACTCATTGAAAACTAAAGCTTTTATCAGATTTGGTGTCAAAGATGATGTTGATAAGCCGGCAGCTTGAAGCTCATTTGCAAGTTTGGTCTTAGGTGAAGAATGTACTTGTGAGTCGAACCCACCAAAATCAGTTTCCGTCATCACTTGCTTTTTTTGTGATACTTTTAATCGAGTTCTCTTAAGTTGCTTCTTTGTTCTATTATACTTCTGCTCCAATCGACCGTTCGTTCGAAGAAGTATTCTGATTTTCATTCCAGCACGTGAATTGGCACGTGAAATTCTCTTCCTGGTCATCTTCCTTCTATGATCCTCGACCTCCTGAAAAAAATCGAATTAACTCAGACAAAAATTATTAGAATATGGCATTTAAATTCTTACCTGAGCTGATTCTTCTTTACAATTTTTACTGCGATACTTTTGTACACGTGATGCAAACCGTTTTCCTCCTTTGTTTGAGCTTCCGTAAACCTAGAACACGAACAGGAACGCAGTTTTTCTTTTGTCTCTCGCGATTTTTTTCTTTATATGCTAAATCATGTTTCTTTTTTTGTCGGTATCTTTTTGAACGTTCAGCAGGCGTCAGGGGCATCTGAAATGAGAAAAATCATTATTTATATGATACAATATAAAAACAATACAGTTAAAGAAAGATTAACTAGATTTCTCTGATTCTGTAACATTCGTCACGTGACGAATGTTACATTTTATAGTTTGTCTAAGATTGTGAAAAAACTTAAAACATTTCAGTCCGTTCAAAAAGTGCTATTACGAGATGTCATAAACATCAATGTTTTACGAAAATATTGATATTCTTACATAAGCTTATCTATGTCAAATCTCCGTGACGAATGTTACATTCTTAACCAATCTACCTGACTTACCCTAAAACAATAACGTTTGTCTGGGTTTTCACGCATTTCTAGTCAAAAAAGTAGATATTTTTTTATTTCTACACTTGTTGGACTTCAGAAAAATGTACATAGATTGTTTCTAACACGAGTTTATAAACATGTTGAATTGAATTATTGTTATGGTGACGAATGTTACACCAAAGTTGGTGACATGTACTCTATGACGGATTTTTTCAATGAAAGTGGAGATATGATATTAACTTAATCACTTAATCAATCTACGATACGTGTAAAGAAAGTTTGTACATCACAGAAACTCCTTACCTCAACTGATGCTCGTCAGGTTGGCCGCGAAATTGCAAACAATAGCTGGTGACATTCACTTTTCATGCCGATTGACGTCGACATTGAGCTACAGCAACCAATAAACGAACGGTAAGCGAATTCTTCCCTAACGTCGGAAGTGGGTGAGGTGGTTATCTGACATTGACAGTAGAAGAAACAGAATCGATAGTTAATCTAATGAATAAAGTACTGGTGACCCGATTTTCACGAATTGGCCCATTTATCTGAAATGATCCCTAAGTGACTTATTAAAAGATTTATGCGTAAGAGATAGAGATGAATTTAAACAATCATGTAATAATGCTTGGTTTTAATATCATGGATTTATTACTATTAATATTGATAAAAAAGTAGATGATAGAGTAATCGAAAATCTTTGCGCGGAGTGAAGACGGAAACGAGACAAAGACAGAACTTAGTTCCGGGAAACAGAGTTTCCAGTCTCGCGAAACTTCGGTTCTTATCGCGTAGCGGTAATTAAATTAATTAATTAATTAATTTAGAGATTAAAATGTCTCATAATCTTCCAACTCAGCAATTAAATCTATTAATTCTTCGTTAGTATAATGGCATTCTTTCTTTATTTTTTTGAACGTTTCTGCAAGAACATCTTGTTGATCTCCATATGGATTCATTATACCATTTTCATTAGCTTCCTGTCTTTTAAGAATATTTATTTTTGGTGAGAATCTTTTATCTTCGGTGTCATTTTCTCTTTCTGGAATACTTATACCATTTTCCAAACTTCTTTTCCAAGGTTTTCTACTTTTGTTGTTAATGTTTCATTATTAAATAACTTTATAAAATCCTCAGCCTTCACTTTACTTTCAGTATAGCCTTTAAATGTTTTATTTTCCGTTAATCTATCGTTTTCATCAACAACTATACAATATTTTATTTTTGGTGCAATAAGCAGTGGAAATATAATTCCACCTACCGTTTTTACCTTGACAAAGATTTCCACCTACATAACCAGCCGTCTCTAATTTATCAAATAATTCATTTGACATGTATATACTGTCACTATCGGTGTAGTATATATTCCTTTCTTTAAAACCATTAATTTCTAAAATTAAATTATTCATGATCCTTCTTGAGTAAGCAAGAATAAATGATCCTAAATGAGAAGGCATAAATGAAGTCTTTCCCTTTTCATTAATATTTGCTTTAAGAAACTCGTCTTTTTCCATTTCTACTTTTACAAAGAATTGTTCATCATTTACTTTTCAAAGTCTTTTACTTTTTCAGAGAAATTCTTCTTTAATGTATTTTCATTCCACAAATGATATTTAGTAGTTATATCTTTTTGCACAGTTTTTCCATAAAGATTTAATCGGGAAATATGAATCAAACCCAGATTAATTGTGTGCTATTAAAGTTACTTCAGCAAAATTGAATTTCCCCAGATCTTTGAAAAATTGATGTATGCTATCATTGCCGATGTAAACTTTTAGACAATGTAGAAGTTTATTAAGTTCTTGTTCGGTTAAATTATTATACTTGATATTTATGTCTTTATTTGTTTGGTAGTTTCTTCATTACCTAATCGTTTTATTTTAATCATATTTTTGAAATTCTTTCATCCAAATATTTTATTTTTTCTTTCGGTAGACATCTAATAAACTTATTTAAGTTTATAGCAGCGCATGCATATGGAATTGGATGAGTTGTACGATATTCTGGATCAGGATAAGTTTCAAGATCCCATGTATATGTAGAACCATTGTAAGTTTCCTTAATAGCAATAGTTTTATATGGAAGTGTTGTTAAACGTTCTTCTGTAACTGTTTACATATGGGTATGAAATTATTTTCAATTTCTCTAATACCTTCAAATTTCTGATTCTTGTCTATCAAACAATAATGAGCAATCTTATAACTTAAATAATGACAAATGTAATGAACATAATTATGCAGTGTTCGAAATCCTCTAGGATATAAATGTCTATCTTTAGGATTATAATATTGTATATCATCATTGAAGTATTGATTGAATTGACGGAACTTGCAATTTGACATTATTCCTCTTCTTGACGTAGATTTCTCTCTATACAGAAATCTATTAAACATCTCTGCTACAGTTGTTAATTGCTCTCTATTGAAATTATGTGAGAAATTAAAGCATTTTTTATGAAAAAGAAATCTTCACTAGGAATATAACAATATTACACTATATATATTCATTAATTTCATAATTCATATTTATACCTGCTCCTCTAGGTGATCTTTGAACTAATCTCATTCCATGATCTTCATATTTAATACTCCCTGTGAAAATCTATTCTTCAGGATCTGATTTCTCATCTAGATTTGCGTACCAAGTTTCAAAGGAATTCTTATTATAAAATATAGTAGAAAAACTATTGATTACCTCACCATCTTCTTTTGTAATTCTTCCCAAGAGATCTGCAATTTTGCCATTATTAATAAGTTCTCTTATATCATTAATTACATCAGTAAAATATTCATTTTCATACGTTTTTTCGTTTGGATTAAACAGATTTAGTAAAGCAGAACTATAATCTTCAATATGATCAGTTTTATCATCATTCGTTCCTTCTAATTTTTAACCAGACATTTTAAGGGAATAAATTTGTATTAACCTTCTCTGTAGTACAATTTTACGGAAAGAAATTTGCATTAACCTTCTCTGTAGTACAATTTTACAGAAAGAAATTTGCATTAACCTTCTCTGTAGTACAATTTTAAGGAAATAAATTTATATTAACCTTCTCTGTTGTACAATTTTAAGGAAATAAATTTATATTAACCTTCTCTGTAGTACAATTTTATATTCATTTCTCTTAGTATTTGTTTTTCTTCCTTAGTAAGAAATCCTTTATTAAATAGCCACCATAAGTTATTATAAGCTAAAAATATTCTAAAACTTCGTAAACATAATGGTAAATAATCAGTCTTATCGTGTCTTTTTAAATTGTGTTTTATTTTGTAATCTTTAACAAGCTCAACATATTTATGATGATAATAAAACTTAACTTCTTTCTTTGGATGTGTAGGATTTGTGGGATGTTTATGATCTTTTAAAACAGGAATATGTTCTATTAGATATTCTGTTTCTTTATTCATTTCAAAGGGAATAAATTTAAATATAGAACTAGAATTTCCTACTGCTTATATATACTTCATGCATCTTAAACTAAAGGTTTCAAAGTGCCAAATGTATTTCTCAAATTATTGATATCTCTAAAAGAAGAATCACAAAGTTGACAAAAATTTGAGTGCATTTTAAATATAATAAAATGATGTTAACAAATGTTGGTGGTTGTGCTTGCAAAAGAATCAGAAATAGAATTAGAAAACTATATCATGAAAATTGGTGACGTTTTATCAGGTCCATTACAACTATCTATTCTTCCACAACAAAATACCGAGTTAACAAATAAAAAATATCTTGATACGCAGATCGGGAAATCTATGAATGAAGCTATGAAAATGAATGATGAAAAACAGTTAGCAGAGATAAAGACAAAACGTGTGAAAATAAAAACTGATTTATCAAAATTTTATGAAAAGATAGAAAATGATCTATTAAAACTTAATAAAAAACTAGCGGAACAATCAAAGATCGCTATCCTCCTAGCACTTAATGTAAAGTCTGCAATTCTACAGAGTAAGCAACTGAGTAAACAAGTGGAACAGCTTTCAACAAAGAATCAAAAATTAATATGTCAATTCCTAGCCATCATCCAAAAAAGAATTGATGAATTACATGTAAGTACCCGCATTACAATACAAATGAAGTTCGTGAACAAAATGTAAAATGAAGTGGAAGCTCTTAATCAGATGGTTAACGAAGTGAAAACCCTTAAAATGAATTAAGAAAATGAATTAAAAAAAATTATAAAGGAAATAAAGAACAGTTAGATGCTACTAAAAACCAGTTGAATGCTGTTAAAGTTGAATTGAATGCATTAAAAACAGATTTGAAGAAAAGTGAGGAAAAATTAGAAGTAAATGAAAAAGAAATCAAACACATCATACACTACTTGACGCATTGGATAAAGTACAAGAGCAGGTTAATAAAGTAATTCGCCGGTTACTGAAGAACAAAACTTTGTTTCCTACAATAAAACAGGAAACTTAAAGCTAAAATATACTAAAATTGTATACTAAAATATCTAGACTGAAAGTTAAATTAAAACCTAAAAAATGCCTGTAATTTATTAACACAAACTTAAACATTTTTCATCAAATCAAAAATTGAAAGCGAAACATATATGAAATCTGTTTACCATTATAACAGTGTAGATGCAATCTAAAAAGAAGGAGATGGAATATTTACTGGTATTGAAAGTGTCGTTAATATCATTGAAAATAATAAAGATTTGATTACATCTGCTGCAAAAGGAGCTGCTGCAATTGGAAGTGTAGCTAATGCAGTTTCAATTGATGTTAAATCACAAAATGAGCTCAAACAAATATAAGCTATTCGCAAACTTAGGAATAAAGCAAATGAACTTGCAAAAGAACAAAAATTTCAGATGAAGCAAAAAATAAAATAGCGAAGTTACAGAACACAAAAAGTAAGAACGGAGTTCCCGAGACTTTTTCTCGTTTGGAAGAAATAAGAGGTAATGGATTAGCAAAACTCCAGTAGTTCTAAATTGTCTTCTTAACGGTATCTCTATATCAAAATACCTATAATATTTATTATAAAATGACCACACTACTTGAAAGTACATTTAGATTAGACGATCCCCCATTTGTGAGTTATAATCAGAAAAAAATGATCATATAAAAATTGCAATGAATCCTGGTTCTTCAGGAAGAGTAAATACTGGAGGTGATTTAATCTTTGAAGTTGGTAATCAACAAAGTTATTTATATTTACCAGATTCCTTTTTGCACTGCGAATATTCTCTATATTCTGATAACGATTTTAAAGCACCATTACCTGTTACAGATAATATTACATTAGAAAACAATTTCTTTCCTAAATGATTTACACAAATGCGTTTAGATGCTTCAACACAAAATGTAGAAAAAATGAGTGATTCACCAGTTGTAATTGATACAATGCTTAGATTTGTAACAATTAGTGAAAGTAATAAAAGAAATTAAATTGAAGATTGGTTTCCAGATAATAATGATGGTAGAGTTATAGATGACATGCAACACACAGGAACAGATGCTGCGGGAATTGCGAAAGATGTAGAAAAAATTGAAAAACATTTAAATAAAACACACAATAGCGCATATAAAGAAAGACGTGATTTTAACAAAAAAGTGAACAAACTCTTGCTTAATCATTATCTTCATTATTTGGATATTTAGATTATAATAAAATATCATGTCAATTAAAATTCAAACTCATTATTCATTGCACTGCAAATAATGAATGAATATTTTTCGGAGACAAAACGAAAAAAGCATACTTAAAGATTGATAGACTTGAATGTTGGATAAAACATATTACTCTTAATTTAAAAATTGAAACAGTTATTACGAAAAGATTAAATACTAATAAACCAATTCCAGTAAGTTTTATGAAAGGTATAGCTAGTTCTGTTACTTTTTCAGATCAAGGATTTAACTGGAATTTTACTAGAACTTCAAATACACCAAGATATTTATTACTAACTTTTCAAAAGAATGAACCCCCGAGCTTTGGCCTTTTTCATTTAAATTCAATTAAAAGTTTACAAATTTCATTAAATCAAACACGCTATCCAATTGATTCATTGAGATTTGATACTACGAACAATCAATTTATGGAAGGATATACTGCTTATAAAGGTTTGTGTCGAGAATTTGGAGCTGAAGCACAATTATCTCCTTTAGACTGGAAGAATTTATACCCTGTTTTCTGTTTCGATTTAAGTGCACAAACTGAAGATAAGATTAAAGATGGTTGTGATGTAACAATTAATATTGAACAGAGTACCTGTAATTCCTCATTATCATTATTGGCACATGGTTTGCTTTTAGAAGATGCATAATCTATTGAGATTCTAAATGGAAAAATGGTTAGGATCGGTTAATAAACCGCGATTACGATAGGTTGATTCTTTTTCATATTTTTATTTTTTAAAATGTATGATGAAGAAGAAGTAGAATTGAAATTGTAGATGGTAATAAACCAAAAAATATTATTATTGATAAAAAATATTATGTTAGTAGACTAATGATAGATAATATAAAAATGAAAGAAGAAAAAAATGGTGAAATTCTTCCATTAGTTCTTCTAATAATAGGAGGTATAGCAGCAGCAGGAAGTGTAACAGGTGGAGCTGCTGGTATTGCTCAAGCAGTGAATAAAAATAAATCGGAGAAGGCAGCATTAGAAGAACAAAAACGTCATAGCAAAGAGTTGGAGAAAGCAGCAAGGGGGCAAGGAGTAGCAGATTAATTTCTTAGTAAATTAAATTCAGTTGATGAAGGAAAAAGAGTTCTCAAAAATATTCTACATAATATTGATGATTTAATTGAAATTAAAGAAACAAAAGATGGTTCTGGAATATAGTTGAATCCCAGTATGATTCGTTAAAACACCTATTTTATTTTATTTTATCTTATTAAATCTTTTAAAATGAACGAAGCGAGCGAAGAGAATTCCTTGAATTTCTTGAATTTGAAAAACTTAAAAATTTCAAATCTAGATCTATTGGATTATATATGGAATCGTAAAGTTTATGAAGGAAACGATGTACAAAAGGCATTGTCATATCTATCACGATTTGTTTGGGCAAAATACGAAGGTGAAAAACATCTTCCTGCACATTCATATACGTCACCAGGAACTCGATTAGATATAAGACTAGATGAGAATGATAATCCAAAACCAGGTGAAGAACCTAAAAATAGAATAGATGCAGCGGCTTATAGACATGATTTAGTATACAGATCATGATGAAATAGCTTTAAGACATGAAGGAGATAAAAAATGATCCAAGAATTAGATAATATAAAAAAATCCAACCTTTAGAGAAAGAATTGAAAGAATGTTTGTTAAGAAAGCTCTACAAGCAAAAATGTTATTAGGACAAGGTTTAGAAAGTAGTGAAACTTATGCCTCTGAAATTCACAAAGAATATAAAAAAACAAAATATTTATTGAAAGTAAAGGTGTTTAGCAAAGATGATGTTTGGAGTGCTGATCTTATTCATATGCCGAACGAAAAGGATTATAAGTATGCTTTAACAGTCACTGATTTATATTCTAGATATGCTTGGGTGAAACCATTAAAAAATAAAAGTGGTTTTTCAGTTAAATATGCATTTGAAGAGATCTTTAATGAAAGTAAAAGAAAACCGAAAAAATTGTTTGTTGATAAAGGATCTGAATCTTATAATAGAAATGTTAAACCATTATTTGAAGCTGTTTATTCCACTGAAAATGCTGGAAAGGCTGTAGTAATAGAAAGATTTAATAGGACATTGAAGAATACGTTATTTAGGAACATTTACTGAACAAGGTAATCAAAAATGGTTAAAAATATTATCAGGAATTGTTGAGATTATAACAATAAGATTCATACATGTATTGAAGAAAGCCCAAAGAATGCTTCAGAAAATCCAGATTTGATAAGAAAATAATTATGAAAATGAGAATAATTCTAATTTACGCAAAAATGTAAACCAAAATGTAAAGTTGGAGATAGAGTACGAATATTTAAGTACAAGAATAAATTCGAAAATGGTTTTGTTGGTTATTGGACGAAAGAAATATTTGAAATTAGTAAAATAAATAAACTTATCCGATTACGTATGAAATTAAAGACTTAGATAATGAAGCAATAAAAGGAAGATTTTATGAGAATGAATTGCAAAAGACAGAACTTTAGCAAACATCTTTTAGCTCTAACATTATATTTAGAAACGGTGTTCCTTCTCGCAATTTATATAAAACATAAATGCATAATTAAACACAATTTCAAAAATTGTAAATTGAAAAAAATCGAAAAAATGGGAATATTAAAAGTTGTAAAAAAAGAGGAAAATGTAAAAGTCTTAAAAATTGTAAAAATCTTAAAAATTTTGTGACATATCTTGCTTTAGTGTGATACGTCACATTCTATACTACTGAAATATCAAGGAATAGCTTTTCTTCTTTTCTTTATTGTTGAATTCTTCAATTTATGGAGTATTCTTGATCTATCCATTTTTTAATATTTCTTTATTCATTCCCATATTTTTATTTCTTATACTCTAACATTTTTTACCTTTTTTATATTCTATTGTATTCAATTATTGAAGAATTTGGTGAATTTTTTAATTTTGGAGAAGGTAAATTTCATTTTTTAATTTTTAAAAGTCTGTCAATTTTACTTTTTTATATTCAATTTTTATTTAGGTTTATTTTTATATTCTTGGTGAATTTTACGTCATATCCTGCCTTGCGGTATATGTCGCATATGTAACTACTTAAAACTTGATTGCATGATCAGTTTTCAATTTGATTAAAAATCGATGTTTAATACATGATAGGCATGCTAAAAGCTTGAATAACCATATAAACCATTTCTTCAATTATTTACGCATACCCTGTAAACCAAACTGTGCCCAATATCTCACCGATGATGTGCCCAACACATGTGACGTTTGCCACTGCTTTTATGTGACCAAATGTGCCCAAATCGGTCACATTCAGCTTGGCAGATATGTGACTTTATGTGACCAAATCGGTCACATTCAACATGGTTGATATGTGACTTAATGTGACTAAATATGTGCCCGAACGATCATGATTATCGCTTCTACCAATTATTGTGATAATTAAAACCCACTACTTGTTTAGGTTTTAAAGAGTAAAATTAATGTCTATAAGCTTAATTGAGCTATATATTTTGGTTTAAATGATTCCACTTCCTGGTGGGAAGAAAAGACCACACTTTCAATTGAGGAACTTATGGAAAGAACAACAAATATTGCAAATCATTAGATACATATTCTACTTTTCATTTACTTTTAAATTAACCATCAATGCTTAATTCAGAATGTCTTTATCACTGTGTGTTGATCAACGCCAACCGCCACCTGATGCTCAAAAACAAATAGATAAGCTGATGTAAGAGAAACCTTATCTATACGCCAATGAAACAATCGATGGCTGTGGCAGCATCTAGTACTGTTTTTTCCAATAAAATTGTTTGATTGAACCATCTATACATTAATTCAATTTTGTATAGACTCACTTCTCAGGACATTGCGATTGAAGATTCTATTTGGGAATAGAACGTCATTATGTAATTTCTCCCAGTTTCTCAATCTCAATGTAATAAACAAGCAGACCATTGACATGAAGCTCATTTGTTTCACGCTGTCTAGGCAAGATAATACTTCACTTACAACACGATGATAATAAAACTTCCCGGCGAGATCAAGCAGATTAAACGAAGGCATGTGTCACATATTTCAATCACACAATCATTATCCTGATTAAAAAAATTTTGAATATGATATCATCTTCTTGCCAGTGATGTCCTTGAACAAAACACACCGCAAAGTATTCGGAAAACCAATTTGAATTATTCTCATCGAGCACTCGCCGCATATGCATGATCTACATGTATGGTGATTCATCATCGGTCACATATGTGACCGAATGTGACCGATACGTGACGAAAAATGTGTCACATTTTTAAACTACACGATCATTGTCCTCATTAAAACACTTTTTAATCAAACCAAGTTCAATATGATATTATCTTCTTGACAATGATATTGTTGAACAAAACATTCCGAAAAATATTTGTAAAATCAATTTTAGTTATTCTCATCAAGTGCTCGTTGTATGTGCATGATTTATGATGGTTCATCATCGGTCACATGGAAATCACATATGTGACCAAATGTGACCGATGTGACGAAAATGCGTCGGGCACATAATCGGTTTACAATGTATGCTTACACAAATAAGTCATAGTTGATGTCAGTTGACGGGAGGTTGTTTGATTTTTATTGTGAATTTCATTTCCATTTGCGTCGCTTCCCCCCCACGATTGCTGCTGAAATGACTTTATTGATATTTTTTCATGAATTTGTTTTCAGCAAATATTTTTTAGCAATAAGGCAAGTTTAGGAGCAACCCTATTCGTAGGAAAGTGAAAATTCACGATTAAAACAAACAAATCACTGTGCTAAAAAAATAACAAATTTCTGCACAACTACCACAAGCCATGTACTATTATTATTGCAAATTGATAATGAAACTCTGCATGTTGTGAAAAGTTAGGGCTATAAGACACAACAAATTCATTGCAGCACCACGACTTGTTGCCATAATTTGATGTTGTAAATAAATATGTCATTTTTATTGCTCAATGCTTCGTCCGTTCTTTATAGAGCAATGCACGGAGCTACAACGTGCTACTGGAAATCTCGATCTGACAAAAGCTCATAATTGACTGACAGTGACACATTGCACAGACGGGAATTGCGTGAACAATTAAGGACAAAATCAAAATTATTCTAGTATTTACATTGTGCCTGCAAAAAACAGACTTTATTAATTATTTCAGGCGCAGTAACTTGGGTGACAAGTCAGTAATGTGCTATACTTAGCATGATGAATACACGTCGAAATTTTATTTACTTGCTAATTGCAATTAACAAGTCCTAGCTGCAATTTACAACTGAGGATGCTCGATGAATTTTCATGTCCTACACTTGTTGTATAAAAGACCAGCAGTATACATAACTGTAGACGAAGCGGGTCTGGTAATGCTGCTGTTTTGCTTAATTAAAGGCGTCATAAACTACTGGGAGGGATTTATTCTATTTTTTTCATTCAATATTGATGTTTTAGTTACAAGGAGAGGCCTCGACTTTAGCTGACATGTGCATTACAGGTGCATTATAACAAATGAATAATATATAATAATTACAATTAGATAATTAAGAATGGCATATCTTGTGTGCTATTCTCGCAATCTGTAATTACTATGGTGTATGTCTGTGGACATGTCCTGGTAACGCAACTTTTGTCTTTTCTTTCTTGCCTTGCTTTCTTCACAAAAGAAAATCATTTCATGCTGTAAACGTGGTATAGCAGCAGCAGCAGCCTGTTCACACAGTGAGACCCACTAAATCCAAGAAATATCACTTTTTTATAATAATAATATCGTTTATTTTTTTTAAACTACGCCCCAGTACTAAAAATAGTGGGGGAAATGACAAATTTCACAAATATCAAGACAGGGCAGAAAGTAAGTTTCCAAGTTAGTTTTCAGATAGGAAAAACATGAATATCATGTGAAATGATGATTAAAATCCGCTGTGAAAATAAAAGGGAGCTCTGAGCTGACAATGACCAATGACAATCCAGATTTTGTGGATTCTGTAAGAAAATACGCGGCTATGTTTTATGAGGAGCTGAGGACTTTGACCGTTATCATTTGGATTAACCAGTCGTATAGTAGTATTTATTTAAGTAGAACATGTTTTCCATTGAAATTTTGATCATTCACATGTTCCCTCTTTCCTGTTGCAGGCACGATCCTCATTGTCCTCGTTGGCGCATGCCTGGTAGCTCAATGTCTGTTAGCTCAACCAATAGATTATCCTAATGAAGTTTACAAAAAATGTTACAAGTCTTGTGTCCCCCCTCCTGTGTCATCCCTGAATGATGATTGGTGTGCAAAAGAGTGCTACAAATGGCAACGATGAAAGATATTCAAACATATCCCAATTTTATGCCGATCTGCTTGTTAAGATGACTGAATGATCCTGCAATTGAAACTCTTCAGAATCTTTATTTTCATCGATACAAAACGGGAACACTGAGCACTCGCTCGTCATCTGAATTTTTATTTCTCTCCTTATTTCAATGAGTACGGTAAGGGTAAACTGGTGTGAGTTGGACACTCCGAGTAAGAAACCGATGTCTGCATTATAATTCATTATATCAGACTGTATTTTTTTGCTAATCTGTTACGTTTAGCATTAAACGAAATCGTTTCAGTAAAATCGTCTTTTTGAAATAGATAAATTAACGGGAAATATAGATATTCCTTAATAAATCCCATGGAGTGGGTTGAACACTTTGCACTTTAAACTGAAATATTCCCCAAAATGAAAGAGAAAAAGTCATAATATCGCTGCCAAATGGATTCACAAACATGTTCATGTACCTATAAGCATTCTCCATCATTGTATGCCTACTGATAGTCCATGGATTCGCATGTTGCGCATTTTGTTGAAGAGAAACATGTTTCGCATGCCCACTTGCCACATTCAATGCAGTCAATGATAGTCTCACTTGTCCAAACATCCGCGCAAGGACAGCATACGTTTGCACCTTTAGTTTTCAAAGATGAACGTGGATCTTTTCGATCCTTTACATAAACTTTGGTTGATGACAGCGCTGACGGGAGGTTATTTACTTTCATAGTGAATCTCACTTCCGGGTGTCGTCTCCCCAAGAAAGGATTAGCTCCTAAAAATATTTACAAGTCCGAGCTTTCGCGAGGCGGCTCGCATTGTCAAGGTTTGGCAGGATTACTAACCTTACACAAAATGAAAAGTCAATCCTACTTTAATTGAAACAGAAACCGCTGACATTTTTACCATCAAATAAGGGCTCAGAATTTTGCGTGATTGCCAATGAAGCATACAGTGAAGCTGGTATGAAATATCTCACAGATACTTCAGCTTACAAGCCTGTGAACCTCATGACTGCAAAAACTGTTGAAGGGAAAATTAATGCTATTTGGAACAATATCGCACTTGAAAATCACTATCCATTCTTTATCAAAAAGAGTTACATCACCAACAATTCAAACATGCCATATTTTTATCACTTTCAAGACTCATAAAAATGATAATGAACTGAAAATCAGACCTATTATGTCAAACATTAATGGTCCAACTTCCAAATTGTCATGGCTGATAAGTAATCCTTAAACGAATTCCCACACATCTCTAATCAAGCAATCAGTTGATTGAAGCAATTAACCAAGCCAACAATCAGATCCAACATTATATTATGATGTTGTTAGCATGTATACTGCTATTCCTATAAATGACGCAATTACTACAGCAGTTATCATAAATTGAAAGACTGTAATATAAATAGCCTGAAAGGATTGCATCTTGACCAAATTGAAAGACTTTTAACCGTCATTTTGAGAAATACCTATTTTAAATTTGAAGGCAACATTTTTCAACAAATCAAAGGTCTATCGATGGGTTCTTGCTTATCAGGTATCCTGGCAATTATTTTCATGGACACCATTGAAAGTGAAGCATTGAAACTGATGAATAGTGTTCCTTTGTTTAACCCTAGAACGTACAATGAGGTCATGTTGACTCATTTGAGAATTCAAATGTCTACAGAACATCAAATCCTCATTTAAATGATTAGAATTAGATAATTAAGAATGGCATATCTTGTGTGTTATTCTCGCAATCTGTAATTACTCTGGTGTATGTCTGTGGACATGTCCTGGTAACGCAACTTTTGTCTTTTCTTTCTTGTTTTGCTTTAATCACAAAAGAAAATCATTTCATGCTGTAAACGTAGGTTAGTAGCAGCAGCAGCCTGTTCACACAGTGGGACCCACCAAATCCAAGAAATATCACTTTTTAATAATAATATCGTTTATTTCAACTACCCCCCGCAGTACTAAGAATAGTGGGGGAAATGACAAATTTCACAAATATCAAGACAGGGCAGAAAGTAAGTTTCCAAGTTCATTTTCAGATAGGAAAAACATGAATATCATATGAAGTGATGATTAAAATCCGCTGTGAAAATAAAAGGGAGCTCTGAGCTGACAATGACCAATGACAATCCAGATTTTGTGGATTCTGTAAGAAAATACGCGGCTATGTTTTATGAGGAGCTGAGGACTTTGACTGTTATCATTTGGATTAACCAGTCGTATAATAGTATTTATTTAAGTATAGAATATATTTTCCATTGAAATTTTGCTCATTCACATGTTCCCTCTTTCCTGTTGCAGGCACGATCCTCATTGTCCTGGTTGGCGTATGCCTGGTTGGTCAATGTCTGTTAGCTCAACCAATAGATTATCCTGATGGAGTTTACAAAAAATGTTACCAGTCTTGTGTCTCGAAGAAAATGAGTGATGCTTGATGTGAAAATGAGTGCTACGAAATGTTTGACTGAAAGATATTCAAACATATCCCAATTTTATGCCGATCTGCTTGTTAAGATGACTGAATGATCCTGCAATTGAAACTCTTCAGAATCTAAAACGGGAAACACTGACACTCGCCTGTCATCCCAATTTTGATTTCACTCCTAATTTCAATGAGTATAGCCTATGTAACGCTGTGTGCTTCCCGTATACTCGTAACTGAAAGCATGTTTATGAATACATAAATTATGTATGATAAAGAAAGCGGTTATTCGATTACAACCTGTTGAAGAGAATTGATAATTGCACTAGGAATAGCAAAAGTTCTACATGATTTTTAAGAAAATAGCCTGTAAAAGAATTTCTGTAGAATAATCGTGGGTTGGCATTGAAAACTACACCTTGATATTGTCTGGAAGGTAGAACATCTATTATCCTTTAAATCTGTGACGGTAATCTGCCATGGGAAATGTCTAACTTCACTGTCTGAATGTCGACTGTATTGTAAATCGCTGGATGCGAAAAATGCATACAAACATATACCAAATTTACTTATAATTTGAAACTAACATTTGATACGAGATTCGGGCATGTTTAAAGAGATCTGGTAGATTTTTCATAAGAATGGTAATTTACTTTCGTATGTGATAGTGATGCGAACTATGCTATCTGTGATTAACTGTTTTGCGTTGAAATACGAGTTCTTGGTATGTTTTACATACAGGGTCTATCCAAATTCCATCTCAATGGTATGTATTTTGTATGTAGAACTTCAAGCCACCTAGCAATATTTATTGGTATTACATTTTACTGTCAAATCACTTCTCATAGCAGTATCAGTCATGTGTATTTTTTGGATAGTGCGGCATCGTTTGATATGTGAAGAGTATTTAAGATTTCGAACGACGCTGCAGATTTTGCGGTTCCCACTGCTTACTGTTAATGTCCATTTTATCAGTAGTATAAGTATTACCTAATTTCATGCAAATGTTCTAAATTTTACATGTCATGAATACACTACAAATTCAATTGATACTATTTCTCGTCGGAATCTATGAAGTACCTAATATCTGAGCTGTAGGCTTACATGTCTGCACATTTCTAAGATAATTGCTAAATTGTATTCCATAACAAATAACTTTTTTCCGGAAAGCGAACTTCAGTAGAAAATTTATTCATTTATTGAGAAATCTAATAATGAAAATACAAATATATGAAGAAAGGGGAATTACAAACCTTGCAAACCAGCAAGGCTTACAATGATCAAAAAATTATGAATTTGCTGATGATGAAAACTACAACATGACAAGTGGATGTAACAAATCCATCTGAAAATGTTCATTGTATGTCAGAAGGGCTTTCATGCAGAGTTGGAAGTGGGTCGTGGGTCATGAGTCAGGTGGGTCACAAAATCGCGTGGGTCACGTGGGTCGTGGGTCATGTTTTGCCGAAAAGTTGGTGGGTCAGGTGGGTCGTGGGTCACATTTAGCGTGGGTGAGATGGGTCGTGGGTCAGACTTCGTTGACCCACTTCCAACCAGTTTGACCCATGTTCAGTGTTTTTGAGCGGATCGAAATTCCGCTTTCGCTCGCTCATCGCTCATTTCCTAAAAATCATCCTTTCGCTCGCTCACCGCTCAAAATCATCAAAAAATGCCGCTCGCTCGCTCATTTCTCGATAATGCCCTCCTTATTCTACAAACCTTTTTTATGGTCAGAGCTAATTCCATGCTTTTATTTTAATAAACACCTTTTAGGCGTTAAAGGGAAATTCATCATTTCATTTTAGGTGAAATTTTAACCACAATGAAATAATGTAGACCATCATATCGATATTAAGAAGGTAGCTATTGCAGAAAATTGGTTGAAACAATATATTTTGATGTACATAACCGCAGAATTCTTTTTATATGCATAGAAATGGGCAATAATCTAAACTTAATCTTACATGCTGATCACATGAATCAGTATGTACAATTCTTAGCGCAAAACTTGGAGAAAATTAGCAAGGTGTGTCAAGAAACCATGTGATGCGTTGACATTTGAAAATGAACTTATATGAAATCGTGACAAATTAATAGATAATTCCGTAAGTAGCTAAAGATAAAATACATGACTTATGAGTAACTGAGTACTGAGTAATCAACTCAGTAGTAATTAATTACTGAGTGTTGGAAATCTGCTATAAAAAGAATCGCTTGATAAACGAAATTGTTGAATTATGTGAAGCAGAAAATGCTGCACCCAAAACGACCTGACACATTGGCGTCAGCCGTCACTGAGATTTCGGCACACTAAGTTCAGTATCTGTCAAGATGGTCGGTCCGCAGCAGCTCGTTGCGCCCAGGTCCTACCTTCTTCCACTTTTGCACTCAACTTCTTCATGGTGGTGTTTAGACTCAAGCACCCGCTTTAACAAGAAATTTCCTCACCGATGGAGCAACGAAATAGCGGCATCTCACTCTCAGAAGGCGTGAGCTCATATTTCCACCCTTGCTTCTGAATCCCTTCGGCCAGTTCTTTATATTACGCAGTTTTCTCTTCATGGGCATCCCTAACACTGTCTTCCCAGGGAACAGTTATTTCGCCCATAATCATTTTCTTCCCTAAAGCGTCGATCAACACTAGATGAAGTCGTTGGCCAGATAGGGATAATTCATCTGGCAGCTCTGATCCACTCAAGTTGATCACTTCCGATCACTTCCTACTTCTGCGGTACAGATCGTACGATGAGTCTTTCGTCGCTTTGTTTGACCACTCTGTACAAAGTCAATTCCCGTGGTTACTTCTGTAGGGGAGACTTTTGTAAAGTTGGCGGAACTGCCGAGCGGAATCATTATTTAGTACAGCGAGATCCTGTTCGAAACAACTTCTACTTTATCAATTTCAGCCCCTGATCAGATTCCACAAATTCGCAGCCCTATGGAGAAATTCAAATTTAAAGATAGTAGTGGTTCCTTTGAGTGGTTCCGCTAACTTCACAAACGTGGGGGGAGAGAGACTGCTTCCACAATCGCTTGCAGGACCAAGCCGCACCGGTGCGTGTAGCATGCTCTCTATAGTGCCACATAATAGCCAGAGAGGGCACGACGAGGATTAGCATGTCACACAGATAACACCGGGGGTCGGTCCGGATTCCTCAACGTGTCAGATTAGCAGGGGCATGGAACACATCATTATGTTCATTGATGCTTCCGCTTCACTGCCAGTAGCCCATGTTCCACCAATCGTTCCATGAGAGCTTGCAAACTTCAACTCCTCAGGCGAGCCATCTGCCAATGTCCAACATCTTTCCATACTCCCACACTCTTGCGACTACTTTCCATAAGCACTATGCTTATTTCTTACCGCATATCGTAGTAAGTTTGTTTGTAGCCTGTACACCGCACGTAAATAGTCCAGTAGAGTGCATGCGAAGATAAAGCAAATTAACTGCATATGTTGTGTAAACTTCCACGAGGCAGGAAAAATATCGCTCCTTTAAATTAAGAACGATTTTGATTTTTTTTGCGAAGTAAAATTCACTGAAAGTGAAGAGCCTTTAGACTGACCATGGAGGCGAAGCGCATCGAGGAATTTTACTTCGAAAAAAATCGTAATAAACTTGAAAGATCGATATTTTACTTACCTCCTAATGAATAATGAATAACCTTACGCATAGGACAACGAAAGATCTAATTGCAAGTACAATATCCTAAATTGTACTCAAAGTATTTCAACTGTATGGTAAAGTTGAAATGCATGGTTCGATTTTCAATATCTTAGTTGCAATCAACTCTCAGCACTTTATATTTCATCTACAAAAAATCATCGTAGCTGCATAATCGAGACAGTAATATTACGAAAGCTGTTTAAAATGTTAGAATATATACTTTGACACCTTGATTAATGGTTTTTTGGAAAAATCAACCTTTAAATTGTCTAACTATTATTAGTTGATCTCCAACATGTTCTTCTTTGTCCAACATGTTGATCTCAAGTGAAGAAAGAAGAATTACATGTAAGTACAGCATATAAATCACAGCTGAAAGAGATGTCTTTGCAATGACACTCACCGTGGCAAGAAATAGAAAGAAGGGTGCAGCAGAGCGGAGTCGGCATGGTCACCTAAGATTTATCACTCCAAGTGATTACTACTCATTATTTTAAATGTTGGACACCATTAAATGCTGTATTCCTTTTCACTTAATAATGTTTCTGGTATATTGTCCAAATGAGCTGTCAAAGATCAATAACTAACAAGAAGACATTTCAAAGATTATTCTAACTTAAGGAGGCTATCAGAAAAAGGATGTAAGCAAAAATAAACTCAACAATATTACAATTTCAACGACTTAATAATTATCCATACCGGAGAGGGACGATTCGGTCTCCCGATTTTTTGATGTGATCCTCGTAAAACTAAGTCGCCCGATCGACAATTTTGTGACCTAAAGTTTAGCGTATTTTCAATTTTTTCACTGAAATCATTAAGTTCGGTAAAATTTCAACTTTAAAAAAATCTGCCGAAATTGGTGATTTTAAATCTTGAATTGCTTTTTTTATAACATGGAGATGAATCAGTTGGAGTAAATGAACATCGCCATAAGAAAGCTTGGACCCTAAATATGTTGTACCGTGAATTTCATGTGATTTGAAACATTGGTACGGAAGTTAAGGATAGACCGATTCAGTCCTACGCGCTTCACAGTCCAATATGGATAGGGTTGAAATGACGGTCTTTAAATCAATGTACCGTACAGTGGAAGCCATATATGCCTACATTCGGGTTGTCCGTGTGTAGGTAGGCCCAATTTGATTGGTGTCAATTTTTCCACAATTTGTAGTTCTTTCACCTTTGACGATACTGAAATGTCTCAGGGATCTGCATGTGGATATGTTCTAGCAACGAAGTGTTTCTATCAAATTAAAGCATCTCATCATGGCTTCGTGCAATTAGTACATTAGTACAATTAGAGACCATTAGTACATCTATGGGGCGAGGCGATGATTGGGAGACCGATTCAAAAGATATATGAATAAATAATGTGTCGATGGTCAGATGTTCAGCATATCATCGATCACAAAGATCTTCTTCTTGCTAAGTTCACATCCACAAGTATAATCCAGACAGGCATTCAATGCATGTTGTCAAGAGTGAGAGATCCACAGAAGAGAAAAAAAGTAAAGATGTTTTGTTCATCAATCAAGTTATATACATGCATGTACTAGGAACCATTTTTAAAAAAACTTTTCAAATATTTCGCTTTCTTGATTATTTGATCTTTTTTTAGTTTTTTCTAAAAATGGCTCGCTCAACCACTCGCTCACGACAAAATCCGCTCATCAAAAACTTGAAAAAATACCGCTCGCTCGCTCAAAAACACTGCCCATGATAGATTTGACACATACAGTATGTAATAATATATGACACATTGATAAATACAGTAAACTTCATTTATTCGAATTCTTATCATTCATGAAAAATGATTAGTCAGTGTCACTGAAAGGGGTGATGGATGCACACAGTCAAAATATGCAACACTATTGACATTCACACGCCTCATGCAATTTCGAAATGGGCGGAATTCACACAAATGAAAGGATCGAAAACAATTGCTGCTATCTACTGAGATACGGTGGTTGTTGGAGAGAAGCTGTTTGAGCACAATTGTGCATGCTCGATTCTCTGTCGCTATGTCTGACGATACCCAATGATGTGTGACGTTCATTTCAGAGATACAGCTACTGAAGAAGTCTGATATTCAGAGGTTTTATTCATATTGAAAATTTTCTTGCAATACCAGCTGACCTTCGTTTAGTTTGTTTCGTTTGATTTTGTTGGTCTTTCATAGAAAATATCCTCTGGTAGAGATTAGAATGGCAAATCACTAGTAAAGATTGATCAGAGCCTAGATATTTTTGAAATATGTAATTGATCAAAATATCTTTCATAATATACATGCTTCACATCTAAAGTATTTAGCCGTTCAATCTACTTTCGCATCATACATGTTCCATGCATCTCATTGTTCATTCGATACATGATAGTCTGAAATACGATAATTCATACGACGGTCATTGATGTAGGCTTATTCCTTTCACACAGACTTATTACGGCAGAGCTCTGTGAGGAGACATTTCTTGACACTTCGTATCAATAAAAAGTTTCGTTTTGATATTTGATACGGTATCAATGAAAACAGGAATATTTACATGATGTAGCTATTGATTGTTATCACAACGTACTCGCACATGTAGCGCCACTCAAATATATCAGTTCATCTAAGCTTATATGTAAACTGTAAGCTAATAAATGAATTTTAATTTTGTCCTCGTGCAATTTTCTATTCACGCGCCACGCATGCTTGCTCCATTTGCTTTTCAATGAATGTCATTCTTACATCAAATATGCAACTTTCTACTTAAATCTAACATTATAGCCGAAGTTAATGAAACTTAAATCGATTGCCATGAGAAGCAACAAGATATTAGTTTGACGATTTTTCTAGGATAATTTTTACATATGTAGTATCCATCATAATAAATGCATGAATAAATGATTTAGGCCTACTGCAACTTTATTTTTTGACTCCATTTGACTAAGAAATGTAAAATTTCAAATTTAGTCTGCAGGCCCCCAACTTAGCTAATCATCCCTCTCGAGTTAAATAGGTTGCACTAAAAAAGGATAGTCAAGAATTATCGTTTATACGGAATCATTTAAATTTTTTAGAACCTTAGGCATTTGTGGTGCATGAACTTTGATTATAAGATACTTTTGATGAGGTTGCATGTCTGCTTATCATGTGACGAGTGATCTGATACACTTGAATCTTCATGACAAATCTTAACAACAAGTTTGATACTACGAGGCATCTACCTAGATAGACCTAGAATCTTGAATGAAAATGAAACAAAAGATGATACCAGAAAAGGAAATTGCACTCACATCATTCACCCTTACAGCATGTGGGTGAGGTGGGTCGTGGGTCACATATGCCGTGGGTCATGTGGGTCATGGGTCAAGTTTCGTTGACACACTTCCAACTCTGCTTTCATGTAAATGCAGAAACTGCAATTATATAATATAACAGGAGTAAGTCAGGGAGTTAGCCTACATTGGATACCTACAAAATATTTGTGACACAAGCACAGATACAAATTGGACGTCATGAATGTACTTTACATTTGGGAGCCTGCTATCTAAAAAATGAAGAAACTAAAATGTGCGTTAAACATGGTCGATATAGTTTAGGATGCTCAAAATACTGGAGTTATTCACAATAATGTATTCGCGGAAGCTTGTCGCTGCCTCTTACTTGATTCAAATACGGCAGAAAAGTGACATAGTCATAATTCATAAATATATCCTATTTTGAACATCCTACACAAGTGGTCGCACCATGCTAGAATACTCAACGATATAGTTCACACAAATTTCTTGCCGCAGGTCGAGAAAATCCCTTTCGGATGTTCAATAGGCCTTCAATGGTCTCTATACTGTAGTTTCTTGGCGACGAGAGTGGCACAATTAAACGCCAAGAAGGAGGCGATAAATACGGTGATTCTCCGGGCAGCACCATTTGTCATTATTGTTAGATCGTTGACAACCACTTTATTTCCCGGCGAAGCTTCCGTCTCGCAAATCCGAACCGGCTCCTGGAATGTTAGATGTCGTAATCACTGAGTTGCATGACACAAGTAATACACTTAAATCATGGCCGATTACAAACACAGCAGACTATCTCATCACACAGCGCTACATATTCATAAATTTGACATTGAAGCTCTTTGTGAATCATTGATTGCTTAGTTAGATTATGATCATTTCGCATCATAATTAATCATTCATTCATCTCATATTCGATGATATAACAATTATCAAAACGAACGATTGATTTTGTCAACGGACAATAGAAACAAAGTCGCTTTAGTGCATGTAAATTCATTCACACAAGTTATTGTAATCAAATTCATTTAATCATCAGACAGAATCACTGTAATTTGCCCGACATGTAATCAATTTCGCTCATTTAATCCTCTGAGACCTGAGGGGGTTCCAGTGGACCGCTTTTTTGAAATTCCTTGTTTACCTGCTTGAATCGATATCAAATCATTAGGAAAGTTGATTTTAAGTAAAACAATGATGTTTGCGTGTAGGAAGTCGATATAACTAATCCTTTGAGTGTCTTTTCAGTCTTCTCATTAAACACATGCGAAAATTTGGTGTTTTTGTAATTCATTGACATTTGGCACAGTATTAGTTGTACTAAGAGTCGGTTTTGCGATGTTTGCTGTCACCGTGCAACCTCAGATAGTTGATTTTGATGAAATTGATTTATTCCACGCAGCATAACCCCTACATATAGCCATTTTTCAAAATTTATCCGTACCAATGGGAAATAGGCCTAAACTGAGCCATAATTGCTGCATTTTAAGACCCTCAAAAAAGCTGTGGTGATCTCAAACTCATTAATTGCTGCTGTGAAAACTTTGCCAACAGTTTGTTTTTAGTGTTAAACTATGAATATAATGATAACTTTCGTTTTGAACATTGATTTATGCTGATTTGTTCATGTAGGCTAACCAGTCATCCACGATCATGTGCGAAAACAAAATATTCAAATTTTGTGACCTTCTAACACAACGCAATCATTATGCACCATCATGGACATGCACAAATTCATTCTTTATCTGATAGTAGAGATTTTGTTATGGGAATTTCTACACCCTCTGAGACCTGAGGGGTGGTCCAGTGGACCCCCTTGGCCTATCTACCAAATTTCTGTTGATCCAATTGAAATGAAATAGCACATACAGATTCACTGTCAAAAATGATGATTTTGTATGGGCTTGAGTGGTTGATATATCGTCAGCACAAAAAGTGAAATAGAAAAATATGAGCAGTAATCCCATCCCAAAAGGAAGCACAAAATGTGCAACGATGAGTCATCATGTTGACTAGGCCCCGTGACCTCACATGACCTTAGGTGATGACCTCACGTGACCTCAGGTGATGACCTCGTGTGACCTTAGGTGATGACCTCACGTGACCTTAGGTGATGACCTCACGTGACCTTAGGTGATGACCTCACGTGACCTTAGGTGATGACCTCGCGTGTGAGCAACGATGAGTCATCATGCTGACTCAGCCCCCCTTCTGGAAGGCAGAAGGGAGAAAGTCAAGGATGTGATGGAGGGATGGGTCCGAGAGGAAGAAACTGTTCCCCCGCCGACGACGACTCACCCGACCAAGTTAGTTGAAAAAATCAAAGTTGTTCAGAATCATGTGAAACAGACTTCTATCAAGGTTTCAGGTTGAAATTCGCACAAAAATTTTTTCGAAAATTTTCGTCAACTTGGGCCTCGACACTTAGGATTTTTTCATGAAAAAAAAATTCAAAATGTTAGAATTGAGCTCCGAGACCCATCCCATCGTGTTTGTCGTCAAAAGTTAGGTCGGTGAAATTTCGGTGAAAAATCGGCCCCCCCCCGTCGACTCAACCGACCAAGTGGGTCGAAAACACCAAAATTGCTCAGAAAGGTCTGAAATGGACTTTGATGAGGTTATCAGTCGAAAATTTTTTTAAAAAAAGTTTTTCACCATGGTGGTTGAAAATACTTAGGATTTTTTCAAGTCCAAATGTGAAATGTCGCTTTTTTAGCCAACTTTGACGATATTTCACTCAGGAATGGAAGTGAGTGGAGACGTCCGGTTTCTTTTAGGGGTAAGACTGCACTTTGTTCTCTAGGATCCTATCTATTCAGATCAGTGGAAGGTTTTGTTTCCAAATGAGAGCTTGTTCAAATTCGACTGTTTGCGCATTTTCCAAGATTTTGGTTTTTCAACTCGGCTTCTGGTCATCGTAGAGAGTCGAAGGATGGCTTAAATGAAAGGTGAGAGCGAGAAAACGTGACTGTCAAAATTTGAAGTCAATAGGAGCACTAGAACCGGAGATAGACGGGTTTAAAGTTTTTGGATGATGGATCTTACGTCATCAGCTGATCGCCACAAACTACGAGTATATAAGTGGAAACTCTACTTGTGGAAATCAGTTCTCCTACAGACTGGGTTGGGGTAGGTCAACTCCGGACCTCTGATGATAGCATTGGAAATCTCTGAAAACCGGGTTTCTGTAAGAAACCGACTTAGAAAATTTCATTGCTGATATCAGCTAAGGCGTCAGACTTAAAGGTTAGCCAGGAGATGGCCTTCGTCTCCAGGCAATAAAAGACTCCAAAACTTTAAAGACTTGTAACTTTGCTTCTACAAGTCCTTTTGACTTGATTCAAAAAAGAGTCGATTGCTATTGATGAGACCTATAGTGCAGACTACTTATAAAATTTCATAAGCTGTGCTAAAAAGTTGAAAAATTTAAATTCATTATTTTTGGAGGTTTTCTGGTGTTTTCGACCCTGCTGAAGTCAATGAAGGCATGGTTAAGTGTTTACGAGCAAGTCTTGCCATGTTACAAGCGGCTTTTCACTAAAAGCGTGCATGACACGGATTATCCTTCGGGACGGCGGATGATGCCGTAGTGATAAGTGTGGCAAGGGAGTGTGTCATATTTTAGACCGAAACCGCTGGGGCAACTCATGTCTCATGTTGGGCATTTGACACAGTTCTCAACGAAGCACTTTGAACGCCAATCGGTTGAGTCTTAGCTATCTTGTCATGGGTGGCATCTAAACATCTCCATTGCTAAACGCTTGTGAATCACGGCTTGCTATCCCTCTCTACGGCTTGCTATCAAGCTGATCAAAGCAACGACTTACCAACCTCTTACCAACTCCACCGGTTTTCATGTCTGGCTATCAAGTCATGGACGGTGCAAGTCACGGAGATTTTCGGTGTCATACTTCCTGTTGGTGGGCGTTCTTTCGAGACAGCGGTGAAGTCCGTAGCGATGAGTACTGCACGGGACGTTGGCAATGGTAATCCTTGTGAAACCTCTCTGTGTCATGTTTCCAAGTGATTGCCTTTCGTCTCAACGTTGTACTCTGACCGCCAGGGCGACATTTAGCTATCTACCACAGGTTACCTCTTAAAATCTGCATTGTACTTGTCTCCCAATAGTTGGCCATACATGCAAGAATGAACCATGAGTTCTGCTTGTCTCTATCACGGAGACGAGATGATGAAGGGATAAAGGGGACATTCATGCACCACACGCAACCACAAGCTCATTTCTCTCTTTGCTAGTGAACAAGCTATTGTGAGTGTAGTCAGAAAGTGTATCATGGTTTGCAAAAGCAAAGTTTAGTGTAGTCAAATAGTTTTTACCGCAACACACGTTTGTAAAAGTGAAGTTTGATCATCGACGTTTTATGACTGACCGAACCCACCACAGCACTAGAAAGTTTTATCGAAAAGGTTTTACTGGACAGTGTAGATTGTCTTGTGACTTACTTTCACACTGTTAGAAAGTTTTGTGTTGAGTGGAGACAATTCCCAAATGTTCCCCTATTAGAAAATTCAAACTTCATGACTGTTAGATTGCTGAATACTTCATCAGGTTTACTAAAAGCAGTCTTCTACTGCAGTGAGACTGAGAGTTTAGAATGTTATATGAAAACAGTGTTCACCACAGCGCTAGAAAGTTTTAGAAGGTTTTGCTTCACTGTGTAGATTGTTTCACAGTGTGAAAAGGTCTTATAGTAAGTACTACAGTGGTGAATGCTTTATAAAACCAGGTAAAGTCTTGTCACAAACGTTCACTGTGTGAGAGCTAGTTCCATGACATTTAGTCACGTGGGTCCTGAAGTCCTAAAGTCCTAAAGTCCATAATCCAAGGGTAGGCTCCTCTACGGTTGGATCTAGGGACTTAGGGCTTTATATCAGATGCGTTAACCGTTCGTGTAGAATACGTGAAGCAGATGTTCGCTTAAAAGTCTAAAAGCAGACGTTGAAATAAGTTTTGTAAGAAGTTTTTGACATGCTGTTGTGAAACTTAGCGAACATTGAAAAGAAAAGTTTTATGAAATGTCTTTCCAGTCACACTCGTTAGCGTACCAGCTTTACTAAATGTGTTGTTTGCCTTTATCAAATTGAATGCGTGTGTAGACTGTTTTGTAAATAAAGACAGTGTTAAACGTGTTTGCAGTCTGCATTTACAGCATACAAGTATACACATAACATCCTGTACCGTTGTAAGTCGAATGCATATGAGTTAGGAAACACTAAAAACATGTGTCTGATAAAAATCAACCTGCTAGATTAAGTGAGTTCCTTACAAAAGTGTCTCAACTATTTTACGGGAAACTTGAAACGGAAACTTTGTATCGAGAACGTTTACACTCATCATAGACAGATGAACATATATTCTAACTTCAACTTTCTGACGTTCAAATGAAATTCGTAAACATGAACCGTGGTGTAAAAAACTTTATGACAACAACTTTATGATGATAAAACTTTCATAGATTGCAGCCGCGTTTAAAGTTGATAAAAAACCTGTAGTAACGGATAAGTCTTAGATTCAGTTCAACGACTCGACCATTGAATTAACAAAATGAACAAGTCTGTGTAGAGGACCATAACACGACTATCAGTATGAAACAGCGAAGCATGTAATGTCATTGAATTATCAAGACTGAGTGACAAGTCTGTGTCAGTGGAATTATTTCATGGGTATGAAGCAGTGAACATTACATTAGGACTGTCCATCAGTATTGTAAAGAAAGGTTAGAATCTAAGTTTGCTTTTCATGTACATGACAAATGAATACGTGTCTCATTTCTAAACGAATCGTGCGTTGCTTGTAGAATCAACATTGAAACCTGTATCAAGTGATTTTCTGTGCGAATGCAGACGATGTGAAGATGGCACACGGATTGACATTTAACATTGCTTGCAATATTGAACACGCTGCCATTCAAAATGTTTATCACAAAACCTATCAGTGAAACAGATGTCATATAACCCTCCTGTGCCCACACAGAATCACGAGCGCACTCTGTCTCCTGTTTGTCGCGCTGCCCTCCTCAGCAGATAGAGTAGAACACAAAGATGAATGATAACGCTCTCTCTCTCTCTCTCTGGCATCCGTCTGTCGCATTAAACACATTGAATTTTCTATCGCATCTGTCCAACGAACAAGGATGCAGGAACTTATCGTCATCTCAGACCTCCCACCTATCTGATTCCGACGCAGCTCATTACTATCGCACCGGAAGGGAGATTCAAGCGATAAATGCATCTAAGTTTGTTGAGTGGCTGAGGATGGCAGTCAATGCAAATATGACTTCCCTTTTCTTCCTCCAACCATAAGTTTAGAGCAATATGATTGCGCGAACAAGACATTTGAAAAACTGTATCACTCTCATATAAAGCAGAGTCCTTTGAATTTCACTATCATAGTCATGTCCGATAAGCCAAGAGCGTGCGTTATGCCATTTCGCATTGTACACCATGGAGAAGAATTCCACAGTGATATCTACGGTGAGGATATCACTGTGGAATTTATGAAGTGTTATTCATACTTCACTTTGAATGAGGATATGAGCCGTCGACTACGGCAAGAGGGGGAGACGGTGGCGAGTGAGACCGAGACGGTGTTGAGTGAGGTCGAGACGGTGGAAAGTGAGGCCAAGACGGTGGCGAGTGAGGCTGATACGGTGGAAAGTGAGGAGATGATGTGGAATGAGGACACGGAAAGTGAGGAAGTGGAAGCGAGTGAAGATGTCATTGTGATATCAGATGATGAAATAAGAGTTTTACGCATGCATACGAATGGCTGTCATCTCAATTCGATCGTGTTTTCTTTCAGTGACGGAGTGAGTGATGGGCGTTCTTTAGTTCATAAAATCATCATGCAGACATACAGCACACTGTTTCACCACATTTCTTCATGAATGAATCATGAGTTCTTATAAGAACTTCCTTCTAATGCAGCTAAAGCGGTCCCAAGCCCGCCACATATCCTCGGATATGGAATGCAGAGGGGAAGGATAATGATGAAATGGATTGAAAGGAAGCCAAACTTGCACCACATGCAGCCACAGACACATTTCTATCTTCATGAAGATGACATTCAATCACTTGAATTCTACTGTGACCATCACATCCTTAGATCTCAGTACGGTCAACTCTCTAACGGGCTTGTTAAACCTATTATCTCTAACTTTACAAACAGTGAAATGATTCTAACATTACTTCAAACTTAACAAACATCAACTTTATTTCTAACTCTACAAACAGTGAAATGCTTGTGACTATATTTTATACTTTACCTATCTTATAAACACTGAAATGCTTGTCACTTTATTTATACTTTACCTATAAATTGCTAAGTCCATCATGTATGAGGATAGGGTTAGATAAGGCTGGACTTAGGGATTTAGGGTTTTATATAACACAACTGAATGTTAACCGTTAGTGTATAGTACATTTATTAACTTAACCATTTGTGAATGACATTATTCCTAACATTACAAACAACTACTTTCTTTCTAACTTTACAAATAGTGAGATGATTCCAAGTTTATTTTATTCTTTACCTATCTTACAAACATTGAATTGTCTATGACATTATTTCTAACTTTACAGTAACATGGTTATAACTTTATTTCTAACTTAACAAACAGTGTCATGGTCACGACTTTATTTTTTACTTCACCGATCTTACGAACACTAAAATGATTCTGATATTATTCCTAACTTTACAAACAGTAAAATGGTTGTAACTTTATTACTCAGTCAATCCACTCTGTTTGAAGCCCAACTTTATGTGAAAAGATAACGACACAGCATGTACATGATATGTAATTGAAACCCACAGTGCTTTTTTGTTACACTTACAATTCATTTCATGTGTTCTATCCTATTCTCTCAAAACCTGCAACGACATTTATTCTATTACATCCATGAATATGACATGATAAAATTCACATCATCTCAAAACCTTTTCAGCGCTTGTCTTCAAACATATGCTGAATCCCACATAGCTTGTTTGTTACACTACCAATTCATTTCAATGTTACTGCAGTGGTCTCAACACAATCCCTACCATGTATTCTAACACTCTAATCACTGTGCAATGAATGTTGTGAATTGCATCACATTCATGTACATGACTCAGGTTTGTAAATTCCTGTTACTCAGGTGTGAGAAAGTTATGAGAACCTAAGATGCTTCAGCGGTTCATTTCAATTTTCACGAGTAACATTTGATGCCTTCATGTCTAGTAACATGTATGAGTTACTTCATAACTCTAGTTTAATGGAGACTTAGATTATTCATTCTTAGCTCGCTGAAGATGAGTTTTTTAAAATCATCACACTGTGAAGAGAGATTGCAAACTAATGAAGATAGAAATCTGATTTCTGTATACGTTTGGCGTGTGAGTGGCCATCCTTTCATCCCTTTCATCAATTTTCAACCCATCCTCTGAGTGCAACGGGCTTGGAACCGTCAGAAAGTGAAAACACTTTCTAGCCTCATTATGGGTAGCCTCATAAAGGCTGTTTGGGACATTCACTAGCCTCATGAAGACCGTTTGCGGCGTTCTCCGACTCCTCTCTACTCTTGCTCGAAGATCTCTGTAAGAAAGAAAAAATGGTGTTAGAGTTGATTGAGAGGCAATGACGTTCGAGTAACTAACTAGGAATTTTCCTCTTCACTTTTCTCACTGAAAAATCACACAGTCGACCGTCTACCTCCATACTGATATGAATGCAGGTGACCCCACCTCCCTCGCAGCACTCCTGCGTGGTGTTTAAATCATCTGTAACAGTAGGCACGTCACATACTTGGTTTCTGTAGTTTGGCAGGTGTACCTCTACGTGTCTTCTCTTCATTTCCTTGTTGATGTCTTCAGCCTGACTGAGTCTCCTCTTCAGGTCATGATTTTCTTCTCTCATCCCTTGACAGTTCCTCTCTATCACATCGAGTCTGGTAACCTCCTGCCTCTGATGATTCAACTCGGATACTACCTCCTCATAAGCCATCTCCTTCTCCTTCTATTCCCGCCTCTCTTTCATTAATGTTTCCTCTCTCTTCTGCAGCTGTAATACTTCCTCCTGTAAGACTTTCACCGTTCCCACTTTAATTTCTAGTTTGGCTATGTCCTGCACCATCTCTTTATTTTGTCTATTCATGGCCTCATAGCGATCTTTGAGCAGCATGTAATGGGCTTGCTGTGATGCCTTCGCCTTCAACTCATCTCTATCTAGAGCTCTTGTTTGTTCTCGTATACCGCCTTTCTTTGGCGTAGAAGTGTTAAGTGGCTCCTCTACATGTTCAGATGCGCGCTCAGATACATGTTCAGATTCCTGTTTACTACTAATGAAAACGGCTCTCACCTCCTGTACTTCCCTTTCCTCCTCACTGCTGCTTGTATCGCTGAGGAAATGATCGCTCCCATCATCATCCAAGTCGACAATGTGTCTTACAACCTCCCTCTCCTCCTGCCTTCGTCTATACAAGTCATCAAACCACTTTTTGAAGTGGCAGTTAGAAATAGACGCACTAGGACACTGGTCTTTTCCTAAATTCGACAAAGTCAGAGTCTGCTTCCACAGCATGATGGACACATGTCTTTATTTCAAAGACCTTCTTATGCTCCCCAATGTGTTCCACCTGCCTCAAGTAGTTTTTATATTCGGTCCCTCTGTATACTTTATCACATGAACATCTTGTGACGCTGTAGCGCGAAGAGTTTGATAGAACCATGTTGAAACTGCAAGATAAAAGTTAGTTATTTACTACAGTTATCACAAGAAAGCACTCTTTTTCATAAACATGTTTGCAATAAATGACATAGGACGGACAATGAAGACCGTAACTTTAAGACCTTAATGTTAGAAAGTGTATCAGTGATGCCTGTAAGATCTGAGTTTAAATCTGTAACTTAGAACGTTTGATAGCAAACGTCAGACGACTCACTGTTGAAAGGAGGAAACAGGAGTGACATGGGGTACGGAGAAGCGCCTTCCATACTTCTCTCTCACAAAGACAGAATATGCCAATGTCCAAATTTGGTCATGTCTCCTTCAAACGATTTCATCTCACCATATTTAGAATGTCAACCGCTGATTTTCCTGACTGACGCAGGGAGTCAAGATTACCATAAATGGGCATTCCCGCTTCGTTGTGACGGAAGGAGAATGACGCACGGCTCATGCACTGTGATAGCGGTCTCTTTATCCTGAGTGGCAAGTTTGTATGACCCTCAAGTGCACTGAATGTATCCGAAGATGAAAAAGATGAAAAGATTGAATAGTTCCTAGCGTGTGATAAAATACATGGAATGACAAACGTACAGATGCTCACAATGATACTTAGGGGCTTTGCACCATTTGAATGTTTTCTTATATCATTATCATGCTCACTTTCGAAGAGGTTTGATTCAATGTTTCATTCGAAGGATGCTTGTAAAGTTCAATACTGCATTCCCATGACAATTCAATTTTGCGTTTATACAATTGTGTGGGCTTTCACTGGACTCGCATCGTCTTATAAAGTGTTCGTTTACGCAGCGCACGAAGTTATATCTCTCAATAACGTTGAACTTAATCTCGCACACACACACGCACACATTGTCACCTTAAACATGACTGGAATACAGTTCTCCCACATCAACTTTATTTCTAACGTTTCAAATACTGAAAGGATTCTAACATTACTTTATTCTTCCCCTATCTTACAAATACTGAAAGGATTCTAACATGATTTCAAACTTTACAAACATCAACTTTATTTCTAACTTTACAAACAGTGAAATGCTTGTGACTATATTTTATACCTTACATATCTTACAAACACTGAAATGATTCTGACAAAAATTCCTAACTTTACAAACAGTAAAATGGTTGTAACTTTATTTACTCAGTCAATTCACTCTGTTGAAACGAAAAGAAAACGACATGTATGTGCATGATATGTTATTGAAACCCACACAGCTTGTTTGTTACACTACCAATTCATTTCAATGCGAGCTAATCTTGCATCACTCATTTCATATGACATAACTTTTCACTTTACTTATTCCTATGATGTTACTACGATGTGTTCTAAACTTTATGAGATCGCTTTCACTTCTATCTCACACTTTCTTCATCATATAACCAAGTGAATGAAATTGATGATAAATTATCTGAACAAACTCATTGAGCCACATTCTACACGAACAGATATTGCTAACATGGATCATAAAAAACGCTAAGTCTTGTTATAAGGTTGACTATGCTATGGACTTAGTGATTTATCAATGTAACTTGCACTTCTAAAACGCTAAATCCCTAAATCTTAACACAGGGATACCTATCCCATGGTTTTAGTGATTTAGGAGTTTTGCTGTATAATTTAGTAAACTTATGTCTCTGTCAGCATACGACTTTTAACATTCAAGTAACTTGTTGAACTAAATTCACTTTGATGATGGATGACAAAATCCGTGCATGTGGTCATTTAGTAGAGTTTCCACTGGTCTGCATTTGTGAAGACGTTTTCCTATCACTCCTCTTACTGATTTTCTTGTTTACTGTAAAATATATCAGCAGAAGGGTGGTCCAAAATACAAAATTTCCGAAATCGCTTTCACTCCCATAACGCCCTTGTTCCAAATGCTAAATACAGTCTGTGATTGAATTTTGAGGACTATTGCATCAAATTAAGAGGTCGCGCTCCAGTAATGGATATGATTACTATAAAGTGGATTCCTCCAGGATCCACTTTACTAATGGCCAATACCATTTTCTGCCCTTGATCGAAGTGTGATAGAGCTACGCTCATGCCTCAAATATGTCGACGCCACCCATGTGACTATTATAGAGTGCTGAATTAGATTGGGCATGGGAATATCGATCTTTTTCTTTTGAGTTCTGTTGTACCTTGGAGCATTTCTAAGAGGTTGAACACTATCAAAATTGGATAGTAGACCAACAACGCTGCTGTCTTTCCACCATATCGCTGACATTCCATTCGACGATCTATGATCATATTCTCCGCGTTCTATCAGTTTCGTCGCAGCAGCGGGACAGTTTTTGCTTCTGTTCGAACGAACAGTACCTGTGGCTTTGATTTCCCGATTTTTTAGGTAAACCATCAAATCGTACGACGTAAAAAAATTGTCAAAGAACAGTTCTACATCTTGCTTGCCATAGACGTTAGCCATTCGGAGGAGGAAGTCAACAGTTCTTGAACCAAGAGGAATTTCTTTACTGTTATTATCTGAACCTTGGTATACAGTACGTCAAATCTCACAAGAAATCCATCACTACTGCACAAGCACCAGCATTTATAGCCAAATCTGATTGTTTTAGATCTTGTGAATTGCTTTAGTCGATTTCTGCCGAAATACTTGACCATCGACTCGTCGACTGAGAGTTTTCGTCTTGTTTCAAAGCAATTTTTGTAGATGCGCTATTTGCAAACTCAGTTAGTGAACAGTCTGTCCGTTGGGCCAAGTTATTGTCATTTTAATGAAAAATGCCCTTCATCATTTCAAAATCTCTCCTTGTCAAAGATTCCCGAACTGCAGGAATCCCAACGTCATCATCATTACTCCACATCATTTTCATTCGAGGGACGTGATGGTAGCCGCTGAGATATAAAATTCCAAGTGAAACTGTCGTCTTGTGGTTTCACGCTAGGTATGTTTAGGCCTATACAGGCAGATGACAATTGCTTACTTACCGACAGCGTCGGAGTAGGTCCCAGGGATTGATCCTCTGCTTCGTCGACCCAACGAACGTGAGGCTTGCGCGGTGACGTCGTCTGGCGATCACGAGAAGACTGAGGCGACTGAGTCGGGTTCTAGCAGAAGTGTGAAACGGTGGTGACTCTCCTGACTGCGTCGAGGTGAAGGCTGCTCGGATTGCTCCGGTCGTAAAGCCAACTGTTCCAGCTCGTCTGAAATGTCATCATCGAATAGATTAGTCACATTCATAATAACTTGATGCTGCTGGTTGTTGTTCTCGCGAACCGCAACCAACACCCTCAAAACTAAGTTCTGCTCACCTAAACGTGGCTAAGCGGTACTAAGATCGTTTCCCGCCTCGAGCACAATGAAATAATAATTGAGGTATTAAAGGCAGAATAAAATTAGTCTACTTAAAGCTCTCACCTTACACTACCCTCTCCCCCGTGAAGAAGAGCTTGCTCCGGTGAGCGGTGATAATTAAAGGCGGGGTAGTGGGCTCCTTTAAGTGGGTAGAGGTTGCCCGTCTGGGTCCAGAAGGGCTTGAAATGGATGGGGTGGAACAGAGCAGCCCCGACATTATTTATTGAATGTAAGCGCTCTCGCTGCCGCGGTAGGTGCGCAAACTTGTCGGCCGGTGTGTCGACGAAGTAAACCGGAACACCGGCGTATCTTCGTTCCAGCTCGTTGGAGAGAGCCCTAAAACTTCTCCGGATATCCTCCAGTCTCCCCGTGCTCCTGTCGTTCACTCCTACCCCGACCATGATGGCGGATAGGGAATTGCGGTCGACGGTACACCGCCTTACCAGGTCCGCTGCTTGCGCCACTCGGAGACCCGGTCACGCAATAGATAGGTACGGCCTAGCCGTAAACGGGGCTTGTGTGAAGTTTGAGTCACCGACTACAAGTATTTTTTTGTCTTGACGTCGGGCTGGCCTGGTCGTAGACGTAGAGACAGTAGAGACAGTCTCAGCGTAGGTGCCGTAAGTGCGTCGCTGGTCGTGGCCCGGTGACCGGGGGCGACGTAATTGGCGTTGCCTCTCCCTTTCCTGAATCCTCCACTGTGCCGGGTGGATGGGAGGTCGACGTCGCTCTCGGGAGTTACCCCGGTTGCCTGCAGGACGTTCCGGGTCACCTCTGTTGTTATCCGGGCGATGGCATCTTTTTCCAGGTCCTCTTGGTCATGGGATGACCTCCGGAGGATCGAGCGCGGGGGTGTTGCTGTAGTGGGTTGCTGCCGGGCAATGGGTTGTTCAACTGGGGTAGTCTCTCCCGACTTTTCGGTGCGGGGTCTCCCAATGGCCGAGAACTCTCGGTGCCACTCCGGCAATTTGGCATGTAGGTATGGGTGACGCTTGACCCACTCGGCCCACCTTTCTTCGGCAGCCTCCAGCTGCTGCGGTTGGAACATCCGCCGAGTACCTTGTCGGTTCCGGAAAAATTTTATTATAGCTTCGTATGCACAATCGGCGATTGCACGAAGCCATGCCTTCCCGCAAGGGTATGCCACCTTGAGGTGTGGGGGTAAGGTATCACCTTTGAGACAGTGATCGACTACTGATCGCCTCCAGGATTCTTGCAAATCAAGTATCAAGTCTCCCTCCCCAAAATTTATTATCTCCAGCATCTCCTCATCATCCGACTGGAAAGATAAATTAGAAATACAGACGTCGGAATCGAAGTCCGAAGCTAACATTGGATCATTAATGTCGATTATATCTCCGAAATCGGTATCGATCATCGGATTTTCATTTTCATGATTAACCTCTTCGTCGGAAGAAGTAAAGGAATCCTCGCTATCATCGCTACATAAATCATGCTCGTTAATAGTAACGGTGGGTAACGTATGGTCATTAATAGCGGTTAGGTCATCATTATTCTGATTTTGAGTCTCCGGTGTGAGCATGCGAATGTCAGGAACCGGGTGAAAGTGTACCTTCCTAGTTTGCTTGTCAGTCAGATTAAGTCTGACGTTCTCAGGGCAGGGTTTAATTTCATTTACATGAACTACTATTGTCCTCCCCGGTCTAGAAGGGTTCCTTATTTCGACATTCAATCGACCTATTACTCGTATTACTAGATACGGTCCATCCCATGGTCTGGCAAGTTTTGCAGACTTACCCGGACCGGGAGTACGGTTCTTATACCACACTAGATCGCCGACTTTGTAGCCGGGTACTTTAGTAGCATGGCGATCGTATTGAGTCTTTTGGTGTTGCTGTGCTGGAATAAGATTCTTTCTCGCGCCATCGGCTGCGGTTTTCAGACTTTCCTGAATCCATTTTGCGTAATTCTCAGCATCAATATTAGCGCTCGAGACCGGGTCAAATAGAATATCCATCGGAAATCGTAATTCTCGGCCTATTGCAAGACGGGAAGGAGAATATCCTGTCGAATGATGAACATTTGACCTGTATACCCACATACAGTATGGAATCGTGTCATCCCAATTGCGCCTGTCTTGAGTGGCGTGGGTAAGAAGTATATTTTTCAGCGAACGGTTTAATCTCTCCACTGCTCCATTAGTAGAGGGCCTGTACGGGGATGACCGTATTTTCTTAGTAGACAGTATTTTACAGAAGTGCTGAAATACGGCTGACTCGAATTCTTTTCCTTGATCGGATATGATTTCTTTCGGAACGCCGTGTCTGGAGACCCAGTAGTGTAAAACTGCATTGCCCACCAGCTTCGCAGTGTGCTGTGGTAGAGGCACGGCCTCGGCCCATCGAGTGAAGGTATCTACCATAACTAGGATGAACCGGTTTCCCTTCAGAGTGGTCGGTAGGGGTCCCATTATGTCCAGAGCAATACGATGGAAAGCCTCTGAGGATTCTATGGGCTGTAATGTTGCCACCGTTTTGGGGTTAGGACCTCGGCATTGCCCGCAAACTCCGCAGGTATTAACCCATTCGATTACCTGTTCCTTCATCTTCGGCCACCAGAATCGGGATTTTATTTTCTGATATGTGCTCTCTTTGCCGTTGTGTCCACCAGTGGGGTTATCATGGTATTGGTGCATGGCCACATTTCTCCATTCGGGTGGAAGGACTAGACGCCAGCTGTTATCGTCGGGGTTTTTTATGTGCAACAACCCGTCGAGTAGAGTGAATGAATCGAAATTCTGGAGGTAGTCTTCCAGTTCTCGGTGTCGCATTCCTGGGGTGGTCGTCTTTTCTCGGCGATCCATTCACTAATCTCCGCTGTTGGCAGGTAGGCTCTCTGTGCTGCTAGAAGATACCCTGAAGTGGACGGAAATGGCCACTGAATAGCAAGGATTTGTGGGCTGTTCGTGATTGGTTGGCACGACGGACATTCTCCATGTTGTCGGTGCGGTCGTCTCGACAGGGCGTCGGCGTTTCTGTGAGACGGATTAGGGCGGTATTCTATTGAAAATTGGTACTCCTGGAGTTTTTGAATCCATCTCGCGACTTGTCCGGTTGGTTCCTTGAATGACATAAGCCAGCTAAGGGCACTGTGGTCTGTTCTAAGGATAAATCTCTTACCAAGCAGGTAAGGTCGGAATTCGTGAACGAAATAGACCGTGGCCAACATTTCTTTGCGAGTAACACAGTAGTTACGCTCTGGTTTTGTCATGCAGCGGCTACCGTAAGCTACGACTCGCTCGAGACCATCGGGACATTGTTGGGACAGCACAGCTCCGATGGCTTTTTCAGAAGCGTCTGTGTCGAGGATAAAAGATCCTGCGTTCTCTGAGAAATCAGGTAATGTTGATATCGGAGCACTGCTGAGCTTGAAGCGGAGTTCTTCGAAAGCGGTTTGGCATTCGGTTGTGCAAACAAATTTTACATTTTTACCAGTGAGGCGATGTAAGTGCCCAGCAATTTTTGCGAACCATTGAATAAATCTGCGATAATAGCTGCAGAGTCCTATGAAACTCCTCAGTTCCTTTTGAGTTTTAGGGACAGGCCAGTTGATTATTCTCTCAATGGTAGAGGGGTCTGTGTGGACTCCCTTGCAAGAGACTACATGTCCAAGGTATTTAACTTTAGATTTGAACCACTGGCATTTCTTAGGATTCAGTTGCAAATTCGCTTCACGGAATCTCTGCAGGACAGCCTGCAGGTTTAGCAAATGATCCTTAAATGTCCTCCCCATGACTATGGTGTCATCGAGGTAAACGAGGCAGGCTGACCATGTCAGACCGGCGAGTACATTATTCATCAGACGCGCAAAAACAGCTGGACCATTCGTCACCCCCATAGGGAGGACGTTAAATTCATATAGGCCGCAGTGAGTGGAGAAAAGAGTTTTCTCTTTGGACTGCTCGTCCAGAGGTACCTGAAAATAACCAGACTTCAAGTCTAGGACTGTGAAATAACGTGATACACTTAAGGCGTCGATACTCTCGTCTATACAAGGTATGGGATATGCGTCTTTGACAGTTATCTCATTCAGCTTCCTGAAATCAACGCAACAACGAAGAGATCCGTCTTTCTTTTTGACTACCAGAATGGGAGCGGACCAGGGACTGTAACTGGGTCGAATTACATCATCATTGATGAGGTCATCTAGCATCGTGTCAACCTCAGACCTCTGGTGTGGCGGTACTCGGCGCCCCGGAATCTTGATTGGAGCGTGGGGTCCGGTGTCTATCTGATGATATAATAGAGTTGTGCGACCCAATTTCTTACCTTTCTCTACAAATACGTCTTCATAGGAGCGTAACACTTGGGCGGCCTCCTCTTTCTCCTTCGTGTTGAGGTCTGTCTCGTCCAACTGTGTTATAGCTGCTTCTATATTTGTAGGTGAAGCTTCAAAACTTACTTGTTCTGTTTGATCCGCCGACTTTGCCAAAACCTCGATTGGTTCTTTAGTAGCAATTTCGCGACCGGCAGGTAGTCGGACATCAGCATTAGTAATGTTCATTAGCTGAAGCCAAATTTGGTTGTCTCTGGGCTCGCATACGGCACTTACCAAGAGGACGCCGTCTGGTAATTGATCTCGCTGAGCGGTGAGTAAGTTGAGGGAAGGAATAGGAAATTCCGCGCACTTCCCGAGACGATATGCGACACTCTTGGGAGGAATTACCGTATCTCGTACTAGATGCAAACTCATCTGGTATGTTTCGACTCTCCTCATGATCGGTGTGCTGACTGCTTTATCGAAAAGATAAAACGTGTTACTTACCCAGTCAGCGGATCCGCCATATGACATAATGAAATCCAGTCCGATAACTATAGGACTCCTGAGGCGTTCACAGACTATAAATGTCTGGTTGAAACATTCGCCCGCGACTTCTATGGGTATGCTAACTTCTGCAATAGGTTTGATTTTGGAACAGTCAGGCTGGTCAAACTTTGGCATCTCCTTGCGGGTGTACGAAACGCCTGTGTCTCGACACGTTTCAACATCAATCACGCTACGATCTGCTCCGCAATCTATCATAGCGGTACGCGGTTTATGGTTTAAAAGCAGTTGAATAACGTTACGGTTCGGGGTCTGAATTGTAACATCAGACGGTTTCTCACCGGCTGCGGAATCAGTCCGTCCGTCCGCGGAGTGTTCCAGCCTCAGTGGTTTAAATATCTATTTCCCCGAAATGGACAATTCCTCATGAAATGTCCTTTCTCTCCACATTTGAAATATTTTACTTGTTCATCAGTTCTCTCCTCACCAGAAAAAGAGCGTCTTGGAGGGGTAGGAGGCCGGAGTGCCCGTACAGGAGATGGACTCCTCCGTACTTCAGGCAAATTTGGTGGAGTAGGCGGTCGGATAGGAGACAAGCTCCTGCGAACATCTGCGGATCGATAGGGTGGCATATTTTTCTGGAAGGATGACCCTGACAGTGGAAATGATCCTCCCGTAGGCCTACTTATTTCGACCCTCGTGTCAGAATTGAGCAGACGATTCCGTTTTATCAAATCTGCTGCGTGATATAGATGCTCTATCGAGAGGGGTGGGCTAACCGTGAAATGTCGAGAGAGTTCGACATTGCTAGTGCCGGCAAGCATTCTTTGAAGAATAGCCTCCTCTTGTTTCCAGGAAGGTTGAGCCGGAAAGGCAATCCTTACTAATCGCCGTAATTCTCCCTCAAAATCTTGCAAATCTTCAGAATTCCTTTGATACCTGAAATAAAAAAGTTCTTGCGCCCTCGACATATTAATCGGTATAACGTATTTCCTCCTCAGAGACTCGACAAGCATATCAAAACTGTTTAGCACCTCATCCGGTCGATGTTGCACGAATTCGAATGGCTTTGTTCCCAACTGGGAACAGAGTCTATGAATTCTCTCCTGTGGAGGATAGGTATCCAAATACATAGATACTCGGCGAAACCATATGTCAAAATCTTCACCAGATTCGCCCTGAAAAATTGGTACATTTTTCATGCTCAATTTTTCGTACTTACCTGCCCGTTCTCTCGGTAGGCTGCTATCTATCGGAGGCTTTGAGTGTTCCCTGTATTTCATCAGTAGACACTGCACAACTTGCTCAAAAGAACAGTGACCAAGACCCCCAGGAAAAAAATCACACAAACACTCGATAACGTTGTCTCCTAATTTTGCGGCAAAAATAGGGTAACGCTCGGCCTCTGGATAAGTATTCATAGCGGCACTTATCCGTTGATAGTAAATAGAAAAATTACCTCCGTCAAATACGGGAAATGCGTTGAGTGGAACACGCAACCATGTTGACGTGTCTCTAGCGTACATCCCACCGCTGCCACCACTGAAACTGTCGTCTTGTGGTTTCACGCTAGGTATGTTTAGGCCTATACAGGCAGATGACAATTGCTTACTTACCGACAGCGTCGGAGTAGGTCCCAGGGATTGATCCTCTGCTTCGTCGACCCAACGAACGTGAGGCTTGCGCGGTGACGTCGTCTGGCGATCACGAGAAGACTGAGGCGACTGAGTCGTAATTCTAGCAGGTGAACGAACTGGTGACTCTCTCGACTTGCGTCGAGGTGAAGGCTGCTCGGATTGCTCCGGTCGTAGAACCAACTGTTCCAGCTCGTCTGAAATGTTATCATCGAATAGATCAGTCACATTCATAATAACTTGATGCTGCTGGTTGTTGTTCTCGCGAACCGCAACCAACACCCTCAAACTAAGTTCTGCTCACCTAAACGTGGTTAAGTGGTACTAAGATCGTTTCCCGCCTCGAGCACAATGAAATAATAATTGAGGTATTAAAAGCAGAATAAAATTAGTCTACTTAAAGCTCTCACCTTACAATTTGTTTACACAAATAGCATAGTAAAACAATTTTTCAAAATTGAGCCCTTTCATTCTTAAATTAAGAAGGAGTTACTGAAAAAAATATTCCTTTGGAGAAATGGTTGCTTTTGCTATAAGAATGCTATATGACATCCAAAACATATAAAATTCCTTGTACAAAAATAATCCCAGACTGTATCCATATTGAAACATTAAGAATGAGCAGTTACAAATTATGTGATTTTATGGAGGTCAGTTTACATGAAATCTAATGCTATTTGTCAATCACAAGTACATATCAATAATGCAGTTATCAATCATGTAAACGTGAAGTATGGTAGCCAAGAAAGCAATTGTTTCTGTCATTCAAACACAAATGAATTCGACACTTCATGCACATCCAACGAGTTTGACCACCAGAGCAATGTTTACATCTCCCTTTCGTGCTATGGCTAGGCAAATGGTCAACATGATTAAATCTCACGACTTCTCCTGACGCTCTTTCATTTTGAATTCGACGTTTAAGTGGTTGGGTCACGGGTAAGCTCGGTCTTCCTGGCTTTCTGCCGCAGGACTTGTTGCACTTCACCAAACCTTCACATATGGATAATGTGAAGGTCTTTAGAGGTATCCTCGACTTCAAATTGTCCTCTTCAGCGTGTAAAGTTCGTCTGTATTCGAGCCATAAATTGTTGATTGCAGTGCCAATCAAGAAAAACAGAATACGCATGTAGAATTTGTTGCTTCGGTGGTCTATTCTGTAGAGATTGAGGAGCATGTCTTGCAGGTCGATTCCACCCATGTATTTGTTGTACTCAGATACGATGTTCGGGCGATTGATTTCGATCATAGTTTGGTCTTTCTATCATATCTGGTGCTTGGCTCGATTGGATCCTTGCCAACGACTGTAGAGGCCAATGTCACTGCACGTCTGTCAAACCATCTGACGATTGTCAGTCCTGAGTTGAAGTCAATGACTTCGTCACATGCCCTCGACCCTCTTCCTTGAGTTTGAGTGGTGCAAGCTCAATACGATTGCTTCTTATACATGTAGTGCCAGTCGAGTATATGTCAAATTCTTCTTTGAGGTGAAGCATGAGCGAAATGTTTGTGTAATAATTGTCCATGTATAATTTGGAGTTCTTAGTGCTTGTTAGCAAAGTGGAACAAGGTCCAGACGATACTGCTGACCATACTGAATTCATTGAGGGGATTTATAATCTCCGTATCCTTGCCAGCGTACAAAACAAATCGTGTAACATTCCAGATGCCGAAGCACGTGAGATCATCTTGAATCCCCATGGATGCGGCTTGTTTGGCACGTATTGTTTTGAAGAATGTCGCCCCTTGAATGGTATCATTTGCTCGTCTATGGCTTGATTCTCCTCCGTAAGGAGATTTCGTGACCGGTTTCTCACAGCATCATAAACTGCTCGAACCTTGAATATGGGGTCGTATCCATCCTCGCCACGCTTCTTCATTTCATCATTATTTCAGCAATGAAAGAATTGACGTATCATTTCGAATCCTGTTAGACCCATTACCTCAGTAATGCACGGAACTCTCTTTGCCGGGCTCCAATAGTCTCGGTAAGCGGGGACTTTGATTACAGCTGAATAGATCAGTATCCCAAAAAATTGTTCCATCTCTAATGGGTTTGTATTTATACCTTTTCATGTGGTTTGAACGCTGCACAGGTTTATCTGATCAGGGAGATAGGCAAACAAAGTGTCATTTAGGTACAACTTTAGCCTTTCATAGGGAGTGATGTTAGGGTCGATATCAAGAACGTCATTTGAAGGAACATACGCTGCTGCCCGGCAGCGTTAGTCCTGTTATGCCTCCATCGTTAGTTTCTTTCGCTGTTCGAGTATGTTTGAGTTTCAGAATAACTTGTAGTCGAAATGTCATTTGTTATGAGGGAAGAGGTGTCGTCATTCTCAACTTCGTCTCCCCGCGTCTTCTTCCAGGTCTTCTTCCTCTTCAACGTCTGATAAATCACCTGCTGGAATAAGTACATGTATCTCATCCGGGTCATCACGATCACATGAATAAAGTCTACGACAAACCTCCGTTTTCGCCGTGCGGTAATGATTTTTTCGGTTCATAGCTGTAGCTGCCCTGAAAAGAAAATATAAAGCGTTACAACAAAAGCTACAAACAAGGCAAAATTGAATTTGTGGTAGTTGCCTATCATATTTAGATGTAATTCGACATGTAATTTACATTATTATGGTAATGAACATCAGCGCTAGCGAGGCTACATTCTTTGTACAGGCGCAGCAGTAGCTTCATCTTCTTGTCACCCGTGCCTCAAGTCAAGAAGAACTCTTGTGTACAACGCGAAGTGTGCAATGCGTGCACTGTATGCAGCGACGTTCAGCGGCGATATTGTTTGTGTTTATCCACCTCTGCAGGCATGTTCTCAGTGGCGCAGTGGGTAGAGGGCTAGAGTATGACCTGGAGAGATCAGAGTTCGAATCCCTTCAGAATATTTGGACATTTTCTCTGTCTTCAACTGATATCTGGTCACTGATGTCTGTTCACTAGCGTATTCATTCTTGTACAATATTTTACAAGAATGAATACGCTAGTGAACAGACCATCCACAAACCAATTGAACTATTATTACATGAGTCGATGACGCGAACTTCAACTATTTAATATACTTAATTACAACTAATCCAAATCCCATGTCCTATCCATCCTAGTAGTGAAAAAAGGCCTTGTTATTTACAACTGTCTATTAATTAACCGGTGGGCTTCAATGCTTTTACGCATGCATCGCCTCTTATTGTTTCCGTTAGGAAGCGCTGGATATAGGATGATATTTCTTAATCTTCTTAATGTGTCCATTTGGATACATGGTCAAAAAGCACGTATTTGAGCCCCAGGAAATCACCCACAAGTTCTAGCATGAATCATATGACATTCTCTGAGATATGATGTATGACTTAACGCTAAAAAGTATAATGAAAAAGCTTGTGTATGTTGAAAAATACACGATGAAAGTACTTACTTCTCACAAATTGCTGACAACACCACGTGCTTTCTTTTTCAACTTGAAATAAAATCAATTCGTAGCGAAACACTTTTAAACAAAATCTGAAATTAGGAAATCAAAACCAGTAGAAAGCAATGAAACAAACCAAGAGTCCTCAAACCGCCTGGTTTGCTTGAACGAAGACGTAAAAGTATCGTGTCCATATGGATACGTTAAGAATGAAAGGGTTAAATAGGCGCTGTCCGGTCTAGTCCTAATAATGTTATCCGATGTCTATGGGTGTGACATTGGCAACTCGAAAAGGTGATTATTTGCAAAAATTTGCACTTTTTACATGAACTTCGTCAAGGTCTCTTCGAAATTTTTAGCCGGTCAGAGCTCGATTATTTTGGGAAAACCGGCAATTCTAAGTTTGAAAACAAATTAGTAAATTGCACTTGCGTGTAATTTGTGATTACGTTTCATACAAAATATTTTGATAAAACGAAAAGTTTAGATTTCTTTGTTTTACTGTATGGCCATGCACAGGAAATTTCAAAATGTCGAAAAGCCCATGCATACAGTTTATTCTTTTGATGTTGATGTCCAAATTTTTTTCGTATTCTCCAACTCCAATCTCTAGTGCAGTCTTTCTGTTAATGTCCACTCATCAACTTCAGCTAAATTCGTAGCACGGTGAGTATTCATTGAAATATATAATTATGTTGTCCTTATGAAATGAGAGAATACTTCTTTTGTGCTACCAGGCAGAGTATTTTTTTCAATTGCATGAGCAATCCAGAGGAATGTTGATTGATGATTGATCCCATTGCATAACAATGGGAGACACTGCATCTAATCCGACCAGAGAATAGCATTACTTGCGGAGGAAATACTATTCCTCTCAATGATATATTAGTATATATAGTATTTCAATGAATGCTCACCGTGCTATGAATTTAGCTGAAATTGATGAGTGGACATTAACAGAAAGACTGCACTAGAGATTGGAGTTAGAGAATAGGAAAAAAAATTGGACATCAACATCAAAGGAGTTAACTGTATGCATGGGCTTTTCGACATTTTAAATTTTCCTGTGCATGACCATACAGTAAAACAAAAAAATCTAAACTTTTCTTTTTATCAAAATATTTTGTATGAAACGTAATCACAAATTACACGCAAGTGCAATTTACTAATTTGTTTTCAAACTTAGAATTGCCGGTTTTCCCAAAATAATCGAGTTTTGACCGACTAAAAATTTCGAAAAGACCTTGACAAAGTTCATGTAAAAAGTGCAAATTTTTGCAAATAATCACCTTTTCGAGTTGCCAAGGTCACATCGATTTGGCTACTCGAAAAGGGCCATAGCCTCTTTTTAGTAATTACAGAGCTAAAGCGCATTCAAGAAATTTTTATATGTGTCTAAATACAGCGTCCAAATTGCAACAAACAATAGTCTATTCTACTTTTTCAGATATCTTACAAAACGCAGTTGCAAATAAGAGCATCCTGTCGATACAATTCTTTCAACTAGCTTCATTGCATTATTTCATGTCAGTTGATTATTAAATCTGAAGAGCGCATGTTATATAGCAATAGCCCAACTGAAATGTTTCATTCTTGGATAAAAGCAGAATGAAGTTCACTTTCAATTCACAAAATACATGACTAAATGACTTGCATGAACAGAAAAATGAACCGCGTCTTTACTTTTGATCATGCAGATTGCTTCTTTGTAATAAGTACGAAGCCTGGCTATGGTTGTACATGTATATAGTTGCTGTGCCGACGGGTGCCCGGCCACGCCAAACGCGATTGCCAAGCTTGTCAAAAATCTAACGTGTAAATTTCATTTTCGGTTAGAAATTACATGATACTGCAGAAAAATATATCAATTCTCAGAAAAATTGGCTTAAGCAAATAAAAACAAACAACATATATCACGCACATTATAACGATGCACATTGACAACAGCTTTGACATTGACAGACATCCGATGATCGATTCCACTTGAACTTAAAATGCCCCATCGACTGTTAGTAGTTATTTGCAATAGATCCATATTGTAGTTTCAGCCTGGTGAATAACTCGAAGAGCGTTGTTGACATGGCTCGGGAGCCAATATTCGGATTCTCACTGAATTTGTTAATAGTCATGACTTCTACAGAGGGAGTTGAGTGTTCATCAACACCCCATCAGTCTTCATCTTAATTTTTCTTCCAAATTGATAGTACTGGATTCAATTGCTGTAATTACAGTATATTGGTATACCCACAGATGGGTATACCAATCGAATTGAACCATCATACAATTTATACCATTGAAATTTTACTCCGTTGATCTTTAGGCTGATTTCAGTTAATATGGAGTAAATTATAATGTTGCGAAAATCTTAAAATTATCGAATTTTTCGTAAAACGACAAATGCTCCAAGGGTAGAATTCTTTTTGTAGGATTATTCATGCTGTAAACCTTTGCTCTAAAATGTATAAAATTTGTAGAAATGAAATAGTTTTCTTCATTTTGTAACAATGGTTAAATAAGAGTGTTAAATTTCCTTTCCTTTTGTTATATGAAAGCAGATTGCACGAATTTCACATTGACGTTTAGGCTGTGCTTCAACGGTTTCTTAAAGGCTAAAAATTTTATTGCACATTCCAGACAGCAATCGCTGGCTGCCCAACAAAATTAAATATCAAATATGGACGCGGGTTCTACCAAACCAGTTCAATGAGCATCGACGGGAGAGAGAAATTGGCGACAATTTTGCATAGGTGAGTTCTAAATTTTTGATATGAATGCAATTTTTATGTGAGTTCCAGTTTGTCACTGCCTCCGAATGTTTTCAGTTTAGCAGCATTGAATCATTCTGCTGTTAGTCCCTGGAGCGTTTCGTGGCAAGATGACAGTGATCAACAGTAGTTTATTACACGTGTGGCCTAAATATTGCACAAAAATAATCAGTAAAAACTGTAAGCAATGCGAATGTTCATTCATGAATTGTAATTTTGCATGTGAATAAAAGGCTCCATTATTTTGCATTTTAGACACGAACCGCTGGTCTACAGGAATTTATGCTGAAAATACAACTAATTGCAACCAACCAGCTCATGAGTCTTCATGGGATGGAAGAACTTTTGAACTTCTGCAAGCCTACAAGTGTTTAGCAGAGGTGAGTCTCACATTTTTTTGTCACTGTCTCCGAATGTAGCCTAATGGTTTTGACAGTTCTACATCCACTACTGTTGATCCATGAGCATTTCGTGGCAGTATGACGTTGAGCAGTATGTTTGTGTGTTATGTTAGATCTGGAAAGGAAGAAAACGAACTAGACTTCATATACAGCGAATATCAAGCGAGCAGCTAGCTTTTCAATGACGCAAGCGATTAGTGCGCTACATTAGCATTCGAAAAGCATCGCTAATCGCGAGCGAACAGAAGCGTTTTTGCTCTTAAATATAAAGCTTTTCGCCAGCATCCTGCGTGACAAAACGGAAGCTATGCGCTCGTTATTCGCTCGAGTTGTGCTAGCTAATCGTGAGCTTTTTTCCCAGCGGGAATATACTTCATACTACATGATGTATTACTTGCAGTTGCAGTACTTCTATGATTGCAAATCTGCATTAGAATCTTATAAATAGATTATCAAGACCATTCATGCCTTGCTTGCGACTTTTTGTGTTCTGAATATTATTCTGTTTTCACAAACATTTGCAAATAGACACTAGACGAAATGACTTGCTATAAGTCTGATCAGATTCTTGCAAAGTGTGATCAGAACTTATTTAATAAAAACCACGATGTTTTGAAAAGAATAAGTTTTCCTCTATAAATTCCAATAAAATTCATTTATCCATTTTGACAGTTGCGATCACAAGGATCAAATATATCAGCAGGATTAATCAGAACTGCAGAGCAGTTAATTCATTTCTATAGACAGATGTGTAACCTGCATACAAAGCGAAAACCTGCAATCTCGAAGCATATAAAATGATGGGTGATATTAACGATGGCAGTCAATGTTATCTAGAAGATTATTGGAATAATCAAAGAAAAATACAAGGAATTAATCCTGAAAAACGGGTTGAAGTTCACCAAATTTCGGAAGAGGAAAAGCAGAAAACATGATATTACCAAACAATAAACCACAGAGAGTGAACCAGTTTTACGGTGTGTAAAAATCTGTAAATGTATTGTGGTAATCGCAGTATGCGTCCACAATTATTGATGACAAATGATCACAAAACTGTTGATACTTGAAGTTGACTTGTCTAAAAAAAGGCCGTTACTTGCAGTATATTTCAGAGGTTTTTCAGAGACATTATTGCACGCGTATACAGAGCACCCCAAACATCCGTGTTAAGAGCTTCTTATACTTCTACGCGCGTATATGCGAGCTGCACTGGAGTCAGCAATCACTTAATCTGATGATGTCAAAGTATGGGGAATGTTTATGAACAAGCGCGGGCGAGCGTTAATAGTTCTGCGTCGCCTACGGTTGTCTTTATTGCCGCTTAAACCACGGATGTTCTTTCTTCCCTGAGCATGAAATTTAGGTCCTATCACATTGTTCAGCCTCTGATACATGCAGACCGATGAGACGCAAAGTCTACGTAACAGGACTGCCGATAAATGTTGCACAAAAGTCACGCGTAACCACGCGGGCACGAAGACCGTAAATCCATGTCATTTTTGCGTTTTATTACAGTAGGTCCATGCTTGTAAGCAAGTCCATGTTAACTTGGACTTGCTTTTCGAATTAATAAGTCAAATTTTATAAACAAATAAAAGCCTGCAATTACTGAAGAGAGAAAAGTACTTTCTGAAAATTTGTGACAAAATCTAGTGTATATACGAAGAAAAACGTTTCACAATTGTTTTTTCTGTAAACAGCAACTCAATGTTCGTGTGTAAATTTGAACACTTCTTTAAGTAAGCTAAAAGCAACATAAAAATTATATTTCTTGATTTAAAATTTCGATATAATTCCCGAGTAAAAAAATATATTTTGCTTGCTATCGTCATGGTACGCGCGCGGTAAACTTAGTAGGCGACATAATAACACGCAAAACCACGATATGCCTACTAGGCACATATCAAGCACCTACTAAATTGATTAAGCAAAGTATGATTACCATATGCCTAGTAGGTCCATATCAAGCGCCTACTAAATTGGTTAGGCAAAGTTTGCTATGGCATCACTAGACGAAATGACTTACTTAATCTTATCAAGGAAATCTTACAAGTTCTGACCAGAAAGTACCAGTCGTGCTAAGTCATATTAGCAAATCTGATCAGATCTAATAAGATCTTATTTGTGATTTTTAGAAATCTTTTAAGTAGAAAAAATTCTTATATTTTGCGCTTCTCTACTTATATCTAGTGCACTGATCCCAGCAACATCATTTAACAACTAAAACCATTGATAATCGTCTGATCTTTGCAGTGTAATCGGACTTAAAGTTTTAAATTTCCGTTAACTTTTCTTAATTTCAATTATATTGCAATAAAATATGACTTAGTAAGTCTGGTACTTTCGGGTCAGGAAATGTAAGATCTTAAATAAAATAAGTTCTTATCAGACTTTGCAAGACTCCGATCAGACTTAGTAAGACTTAGCAAGTCATTTCGTCTAGTGATGATTACCATATGCCTACTAGGCACATATCAAGCACCTACTAAATTCATTAAGCAAAGCATGATTACCATATGCCTAGTAGGTCCATATCAAGCGACTACTAAATTGGTTAGGCAAAGTTTGCTATGGCATCATTACCATATGCCTACTAGACACATATCAAGCACCTACTAAATTGGCTAAGCAAGCAATATATTTTTCTGTTCTTATCAAGCATCATCAGCTTGGAGGGCTTCACACGGCGTTAAGTGATTAGACAAAAACGGCATGATAATTTTGAATGGCTAATAAGCTCTTGCTGCTTTTCTTGATTCGTTTGGAATGAGGCAGATTAGTAGATATACAAAGCCAATCTGGGCCATTGTCATAAAAATGTTAAATGCTTCATTACTTATCCCAGTCAATTAAATATTTTCGTCACACGTAACTTGGGTGTATTTTACTGTACACCATATCAATGCTTATTAAACGCGAGAATAGTTGATGGTCCACAATTACAGTTGTGTTGCTGTAAAAGGCTTACACCAAGTATAGACACACGTGACAGCGTAGGAAAAGTGATGCTTAAATGGCCAGTTGGTGCATGTGTTTCATCAAAATAAGTTTAGAACTATTTAAAGCTCTGGTATAAATATTAAAATGATCATGCGTAGAGCTTAGTATTCGGAATGATATTACACTTGTGAAAGCAGCTTATCGGAAGCTCATAGTCCATGTAGTACCTATGATTTTCCTCGTACTGTAGAAATTTGCTATGTATACTGCCTGACATAAAAAATGCTCCGCTGAATTATATGAACTTTATTCCACTCACACTCATGAATCATAAGATAGCATTTTATATAGAACATTATAATTGAATTAATGGGAGACATTAGTACCGAGTTTGTCCTCCCCGCACTGAAATGCAGCTTTGAAGTCTCATCGGCATCGAATCGCAAAGATGATCAAGCCGTTCTTGATCCAGCAATGACCATTGATCGATGAGCTGTCAGTGTTGATGGCGGATGATCATATGCATCTCTCACTTTCCGACCAAGTTCATCCCAAGTATGTTCGATCGGAGACAGGTTGGGGGAGCGTGAAGGCCAATGGAGGATGCGAATTCCAGATCTCACTATCGCTGTTGTTACACAATGAGCTCTATGTGGTCGAGCGTAGTCATCCTGGAATATGAGGTTGAGTTCATTTTACCGTTGGGATGACGATTGGAGATATGATATTCGATAAATATCGCTCTCCGTTCAAGTTCCCATTCACAATGACTGCGACAGTTCGACCTCCGTACCAGATACCGGTCCAGATCATCACGCTACCACCACCATAGCGGTCATGCTGTGATATGCAGCAGGATACCTCTCAATACTCAGGATACCTCTAATGTTCATGTTGGCCCATGGTTGAGAAGAAGAACAGAGAAGAAGTGTCAATTGTCCTGGCGTAGCAGCGTGAAGCAAAGATTGATCAATCGCACTCAAATGAATACCTCCCTAAAGCTTACTCCGCGGCAAACTACCGGAAGCGAAAATCCTGAAGCTTGTTATTTGGGGGGGGCCTTGCTGTAAAATCCACTGCCATAAGAAATTAAGGGCTACTGAACGTTGTTTGTACAAAAAGTCAAGAATGATTGAAAGTTTATCATGTCGGCACCTCTCTTATAGTTATAAGAGTTTTATCTGCAGTTTTTCAAGATCTGATCAAATTTTGTCGAATAAATATCAATAACAAATTACAATCTCTAAATATTCATTAGTGAGAGAGGATCGAGGAGTTCGTTGACTTCCGTTGGTAGCTTATCTCTCATGGCGCATCAGCAACATACTGCGCCAATTGCGGGAGCAAAACTCAGGTACCGAGCGTTTAATGCTATAATCGCATTTATCTAGATGGCTTCACTGCGCACGGCCTAAGTTAAGCTCACATGCACTATTTCAAGAGAATGCATAATGTCCTACTGTCTTAAGGAAAATACAGAGCAAGAGATTTGGCAAAATTGAAATTAAACATGCGGCATACAGATGTGCATGTACAGACGTTATTACATAACAAAACATTTTCAGAAGGAAATGAAAAAAATGATCTCAAGTTTAACTATGACTGAAAGAATAAGCGAATCCTATGCTCAGAAGACTCCCTGCCTAGGGGAAGCATAATGCAATTGCAGGATACGATTGTTGGCATTTGAAACAGGCACACTTCACCTCATTTCGGTAACTATGCTGTTTGAGTGTAAGCGATGAACTCGAATGGTCGTGTCATTCTGCAGTTGACATGTCTATACTTAATGTGATTAGCTTCTTGATCGGTCAAACCTAAATCACTATTCTATTCAGTGCTTACTTCATAATTAGTTATTCTTGATATAAATCATCAATTACAAGAATGATCAGGTAAGGAATAAAAGGTGGATCAAAAGGTGGAATAAAAGGCATCAGCATATTGAGCTCTCGAGTATTCTTCAAAATAATTTCAAAAGACTTTGAAACTTGATATTTTAACACGATATAATTTGAGAAAATGATATTTAAAGAAACTCTTGATTTTGCGAATTTTTTAATGCTTTTTTCATAGTCATTTTTCAATTTGATCATGAGACATTTTACCACATTTACATATTTGTTCGATAATTTCTGTTTGAAAGATGATAATCCATAAGATTGTTATTCACTATCTGATGAGTGCGGAAACTCGATTATCACCAGGTTTTCAAATTCGTCTAAAATCTTCAAAAATATATCAATCGTCACCAAGGCGTATATTTTCTACCTACATCAAAACTTTATGCAGATCGGACAAGTACTTTTTGCATTATAGACGATAACGTGAAGCGCAGCGATGTCAACCGCTTCATTTGATTTCGTCTATTCGACGCATTATTGTTGCTCGTGTGTACATTGCTCTCTCTCGATCTCCCTCTTCTTCTCATCCACTACTGCCATTTAAAATCTTCACATGACCACTGCCTTGCCACAACATTTTTTAGTTGAAAAAATGTTAGTGTAAGGGATCTGGCCTGATCATCATCGCTTCACAAGTTATCGGGGAATGACTTTGTTGACCTCATCGTGCGCTTAATATCTGGCCTGCAGAGACAGCATACAGTTCAAATATAATGCTGCTATTTCTTTATAAGGATAAGACTTAGCAAATCTGAATGAATGTTAGTAAACAGATGAATAAGTCACACGATCACTTAACTAATAGCACTTCAAGTTTTCGTGCTTTTGATTAAATTTAACAGGTTATCAGCAACTTTCAAAACATAGGAAGCTGGCATACATGTAATTTTCCTAAATTTTTTAATCCTACATTTTCACTTATCGTAATATTTTTATTGCATAAAATGATTGAGATTGATTATATTTTCTCACCTCGGTCTGGAATCTTTTCATGTAAAAGAGCATTCGATCTTGATAACCGTCCCTTTTCCGCGCACGTGATAAACAAGGTTCGATTCCGCATCTTGTTTGACAGGATTTATAGGATATGATCTCTTCCTCACTTGTTTGACGGAAATACAATCCTTCACGACGCTACAAAGTCAGGTGAAACTTAAAGACAGCAATTGTAAATTAAGTTCGCATTGCCTTTCCGTTGAAAAGTCATTGAGTAACTGCAAAGCGAATATTGACCGAAACAGTCCATCAGAAAATGACTTTGACTTTGTTTCACGCTGCTAATGCCGAATTCTGAGTTTCGACTTGACACCCAAGTGCTGTCAGCTTAAAGCGTGGTGCATTAATACGTTTGGCCAAGACTGCAGTAAGAACAGACGTCGTTGATCGATCCATGTCAGCATAGCAACTTTGCATGAATAGACTTTTGCGTCACGACTGCTGACTCACTCACCTCCTATCCTCCTATATTGAAAGCATATGCCAGACTTCAGAAAACTCAGATGGTTTAACAATAACATTGTTGGTGAAATTATGAAATATAATGAAACCCGGACTGAAGAGGGATGGATCTTGACTTCTTGTCTTGATACCTAAATTGACAACCGCCATGATAGTCGATTGTCAATCAAGAAAGTACATAACTAATTTCTACAGTACGAGGAAAATCATAGGTACTACATGGACTATGAGCTTCCGATAAGCTGCTTTCACAAGTGTAATATCATTCCGAATACTAAGCTCTACGCATGATCATTTTAATATTTATACCAGAGCTTTAAATAGTTCTAAACTTATTTTGATGAAACACATGCATCAACTGGCCATTTAAGCATCACTTTTCCTACGCTGTCACGTGTGTCTATACTTGATGTGAGCCTTTTACAGCAACACAACTGTAATTGTGGACCATCAACTATTCTCGCGTTTAATAAGCATTGATATGGTGTACAGTAAAATACACCCAAGTTACGTGAGACGAAAATATTTAATTGACTGGGATAAGTAATGAAGCATTTAACATTTTTATGACAATGGCCCAGATTGGCTTTGTATATCTACTAATCTGCCTCATTCCAAACGAATCAAGAAAAGCAGCAAGAGCTTATTAGCCATTCAAAATTATCATGCCGTTTTTGTCTAATCACTTAACGCCGTGTGAAGCCCTCCAAGCTGATGATGCTTGATAAGAACAGAAAAATATATTGCTTGCTTAGCCAATTTAGTAGGTGCTTGATATGTGTCTAGTAGGCATATGGTAATGATGCCATAGCAAACTTTGCCTAACCAATTTAGTAGTCGCTTGATATGGACCTACTAGGCATATGGTAATCATGCTTTGCTTAATCAATTTAGTAGGTGCTTGATATGTGCCTAGTAGGCATATCGTGGTTTTGCGTGTTATTATGTCGCCTAATAAGTTTGCCGCGCGCGTACCATGACGCTTAGCAAGCAAAACATTTTTTTACTCGTGTGACTTGCATGAACAGAAAAATGAACCGCGTCTTTACTTTTGATCATGCAGATTGCTTCTTTGTAATAAGTACGAAGCCTGGCTATGGTTGTACATGTATATCGTTGCTGTGCCGACGGGTGCCCGGCCACGCCAAACGCGATTGCCAAGCTTGTCAAAAATCTAACGTGTAAATGTCATTTTCGGTTAGAAATTACATGATACTGCAGAAAAATATATCAATTCTCAGAAAAATTGGCTTAAGCAAATAAAAACAAACAACATACATCACGCATATTATACGATGCACATTGACAACAGCTTTGACATTGACAGACATCCGATGATCGATTCCACTTGGACTTAAAATGCCCATTAAAGATAGCCTACTTTCTGGTCAGAATTTGTAAGATTTCCTTAGTAAGATTTAAGTCATTTCGCCTAGTGAGAGTATCGCATTAGGGTAAAATTTCAGTCTAGATGGACTATGAGTAGGCCTATAATGGAAAAAAACCTTTAATGAAAAATGATAGAAATGAGCAATATTGTAAGCTAGATTAACTGTAAACTTCTAGTCACGGAATCTTTAGTTATTCAGAATCGCGCGATTTTCGATTAATCGTGCACTGAGTCGCACGAATCGGAATCGCGACCGCCACTGCAGAGGAATCACTTTTTCGAAGAAAGCATCAACAAATCCTTGCAAAGAAATCAAGTACTTAGACAAACTACTGAAAACTATGAGGCAAGTAAAAGGCAAAAAATGCATCAGATAATTCACAAAAAAATAATTCAAGTAAAATCATCACGAGAAGTTGCGTATCAGGATGAAGCGAGCAAAGATTGTCCTCGGGTTAAGTTATTTTTAGGTTTATCAAAGCAGGAAAGCAAAAACACTATAAACGATGTATAGATGATATAATTATGCTACCATTCCCCAAAGATAATAGAACTTTTTCAAATATATAAGAAACATTAAGTTCACATTAGACTTGTCGAAAGGTAACTTTTGAACTCTTTGGACTTAAGCATCAAAATAACCAATAACCACGTACAGTACAAATGGTAAAGTACGCCTACCATTCTAGAATATGCCTTCGCGAAGACAGTTGGCTCCCACAACACATAAAAGATAAGTTTGTCAAAAATAGCTTCAAATACGTCCAAAAGCGCTGTTCTAGTCCGAGCGATAAAGGTACAGTTGTGCAGATAGTAAGTGACTGATTGGTCAATAACGGATTCGAACCCAACACTTTCAAAAACAAAGAGCCTGAAAAATTAAAGACAAATCAAAAAACGTCAATTTAGCGCTTGACTTTATTAGCGATAGCTTCATCCGTAATCTAAAATAATTAAAACTAAAAACGACATCCCGGCTAGAATTACCTGTCAACCAGGTAAGAAGATAAATACCGTCAACTGGGGTAACTTGTGCCACGGTCGTTTTTGGACCTTCACATCCATCTGTAAGATTTATAATAACATTATCGGTCTTGTAATCATTTTTCCTGCAAAATTGAATCAATTTAGCAAAAAGTTACATCTGTCATGGGACTTCCTACAAAATTCAGACTGTCTGAGGTTTTTTGAAAAAAGTCACTTTTTGCACTTTTTCAAAATTCAAAAAACTTTCATGTGGTGAGTATTGATGCATTATTTCAAATTTAGTTTGCACCCAGATGTGTGCCAATTATCATGTGGCGTATTGGTATGTGATGCGAAAAAGAATGAGAAAAATTGGTTTATTTTTGAAGTTGTTAGACCAATTTTAGTGAAATCAGTCTATCTTCGTGGCACAACACTAGGTGACATGACACGCTCAATCACGCGTAATTACACATGACCCCAAACATCCGTGGCTATGCGGGACATTGCCGCAATATCTGTTATATACATGTAAGTTAGTATAGTTGGCAGTCCAGTTATATAGACTTTGCGTCTCATGTGTCTGCATCCATCAGAGGCTGAACAATGTGATAGGACCTCAATTTCATGCTCAGGGAAGACAGAACATGCTTAGCGGTTCATCTTAGTGGTTCAAGCGGCAACGCAGACAACCGTAGACGACGCGCAAACTATAAACGCTCGCCCGCGCGCGTATTCATAAACATTTCCCATGTTTTAACAGTATCAGATCAAGTGACTTCTGACTCTTGTGCAGCGCGTATATACGCGGTAGAAGAATAGAATGTCTTTAACCACGGATGTTTGGGGTGTTCTGTAATTACGCGTGAATCACGCGTGGCATGTCACCTAGTGAGGTTACCCCGGAGGTTGATGACACACCTTATCTCTAAGTAATAATAATGGATTCCTATTGCACAGAAAGGATTTTTATGTAGTATAAGCTGGTCACAAATATTAATATGGCTATTGATCAGCAAAAATAGATTACTAATTGACTGTAACTGTGAGTCCTATACTGATCTTTTTCATTTTTTCAAATGATGTAAACATATAGGCCTATTGAAGCTTGTCCGTTTTTTGCAGTTTGAGATATATTGCATTCGTTACTTGCGATCCTGTGCGAAACGGTAAGTAATGACCAGAAATTCAAAACCGCTGACATAGCCTTTCTCGCACCTTTGAAGATAGTGTGGAGATGAACGTTGACTGATTGGAAACATAGCCATGGACGCAAATTGCCGTCAATACCAAAGGATGCCCTTCTCAAGCTCATCAATTTCGACACAATGGATAATCTGTTTGAAGATAGCAGAATATGATATCGGAATTTGAAAAGGCCGGGATCGTTCCTTTGAATTGTGATAGAGTACCTGAAAACGGTCAGGCAAACTATGAAGACATGAGCGAGGCTTAGTTGACTTTCTTCGTCTGATGCGCTATACTCGTAAACCAGAAAAGCCACAAAAGCGCCCGGCATATAAACGGATAAATGTCGAAGCTGGCCAATATGTAGCTGTGATGAAATGGAATACTGCACTTCAGACGCGTCGAACTTTGACATCTCATGCCGATAAACCGCTTGAGTCTGTTGGGGACAGCGAAGTACCTCAGAATTCGCATGCAATGTCACTCGATAAGAGGGAGTCGAAGAAATTGTTATTGGAACTTTGGCTGGGTTCCCGTCAAACTACGTTTGCTTCGATCAAGCAGCATGCGACATTTCTTAGGACAAGTGCTGACCATTCATGAAAATGCCGATTTCACAGTATAAAGACTGCATTGGGAAACAATATCGGGACGAAAACGATCAATTCATTTTCCAGAGAAAGACGATATTTCCGTCATGGATTACGAACAGATTGTCGGTAAAGCAAGCCCACCTGTCGTTCTTAGAAGATGTGTACTTCGTATCGATGTTATTGTAATTGTATTGCAATTAATTGTTAATGTAATTGTATTGCGATCTTGTGGATTGCCCTGTACTGGAATGTGTAGGCCTACTCCAGCTTTTGCTATATACCAACTTCGATTAGGCTAAACAATGTCACACCAATTCCTCGAATGTTCATTACAAGTGCACAAAAACCTCTTTCATTTTCTATTTTTCATGCTATCTTCACATCAAGCATTGAGTGACATACTATCGATGTTTGATCAATTTTAAGGAAAAATTACCCTTTTTGTGATATTTGCGCTAATATTATTTTTACATGATCTGAATTATCTCCGAGTTTCATGTACGATTGTTATTGTTTAAATACTGCAAAATAAATTCGAAACATTTGGTTTTGTGATTTCAAGTAATATCTGTCAGTAAATGACCGAATTAGATGAGTGGCACAAGTTGCCCATTTGATGGGGTAACTTGTGCCATTTTTGGCGGGTCCTAGTGTCGAAAGCATAGCTAGAAAAAAATTCAAAAAATATGTGTGGCATTTCTAGAACCCTGAAGTTTAGTACCATGTAGGTTTGGAGTTCTAAAAAAATCCTTGGTCGCAATCTCAAAAAAACGCAAAAAAGTGGCACAAGCTACCCCAGTTGACGATACTACAACGAAAAATGAAATAGTGAATAAAAATAAATGTTCGTGTGAGATCTGTAAATCTGTTGGTCCTAAATATAGTTGCAATGACAAATACATAATCTGTGACTTTAGTTGCAACTTCTGTAATATAAGATGCAGCGATTGTCGCCCTTTCAGGCTTAGATATCGCGAGCACTCTTCTGTATTAAGAACAGGAACAGTACAAGTGCAGTTAGTGAGCACCACTTAAAACAGCATGCCGATAAAGTGATGACTGTTAACGACTTCAGTCGCAAAATCCTGTCTAAACATAAATCAGGGATATCAACTAGAATGGCTGAATCACGGTGTGTCACCAAGATCATGCCACACCTCATGAAGAGGCGTCATGAACTGATATGAGGAGATGCCCACTCGATCTCAGTCATATTTGAACGTACAGTAGTACCTGACCTGTGCCATTCGCCCTTGAAACTGTCCTGATAGACAAAACGTGTTGGTAAACACTATTTACTAAAGAATAAGGAATCGTCGTAAAAAAGGAGAGATTGATTTTTCTGTTTCTCGAGATAACTTCCTCAGATGAATGCATTAACTAAAGATTTCACTTCATTTGTGTGCGTGCTATCAGATAGTTGACGGCCGCTGTATCAATCAGTTATGAGTCTAGGGCGGTTTTTTATTGACCTAAAAAATTACGAATTTTGACTTTATTTTCAAGTAAATTTTTACCTAAAATTTTGACTTCAATGTAAAATTTTTACCCAATCTTTTTACCTAATTCAGTTTTGTTTAACCAATGAAAACATAATTTCAGACTCACAAGAAAACGTTACTTGTTTTAATTAAAGAAACACATTTTATTATTGAGGCCACAAATACAAAGTTCTTCACGAAAAGAAGGAATGCCTCTTAAACAACGAGTTAAGGTGGGTACTGATGATGAAGAGGTAATTATTTGCAACTTCGTCCCATGTTTGGCACTTTTACGATGACTGTCAATCATAAACTGTTTCGCGTATTTCACCAGGCATTCACAAAGCACACAGAAAAGTTCATTCTTTGGTGTTACTTTAAATTCTTGAGGATATTGGCAAGTAATTCTTTTGCATTTGGATGCATCACTTTCAGCTGTCTTGGGCATTTCGAACAATGGAAGATAGTCAGTGTCAGTTAACAGAAAGATGTAGTTATGTGCGTTGAAATCCCTGCGAGAATATTTGGTGTCCCAATAGCTTAGCTTTTTGTTTTGATTGAAAAGAGTTCGGGAAACCCAGATCTAAAAATAGCGCTTAGGAAGGCCAGGTGTCTAAAAATAGCGCCTGGGAAGACCAGATTCCTGTAAATTTACTGTCTTATTTAAACTTTTTGACCCTATTTGACTACATTTGACCTTATTTTTACTCTGCTGACGATATTGACTTCATGTGTTTATTTTGACCATATTTTTACTTTATTGACTTTTTGACTTTATTGACCCCCTACTAATTAGGTGTAACAGGGTAAGCACTAAATATGACAACTATTACTTAACTCGTATCAAGACTTAAGTTCAAAAGTCAGAAGTGCCTCGCCTCGTCTTGACACGCGAATTGCGTCAGTCATTAGTATCATGATACTTTCCGAAGCGGAAACGATCGTCGGGAATCCGCTTCCGCTTCCGCTTCCACAAGCCTCACCGCGACACGTTAGATCAACTATAAGTTGAAAGGCGATATCCTGCTTGGCCAAGTATATTCTAGGCATGACAGTACCTTCTCCATTGAGCGTACCTTTCTCCAACACGACACGTCGGTCACTGTCGTTTTTTCCTTGGGTTTCATGCTTACATAATCAAATGCTTTGACTCGCTAATTTGATGCTATTTTTCTTTTTGCTCTTCTTCATACTTTGTGATATTGACTTCTTTGCATTAATGCAACTATATTTTCAATCTGTATGTTAAAAATCTATATGTTCAATTGCATTGATATGATTCATGTAACTTGTGATTATCAGTGGACGAATAAACGCTACTACTACTACTACTACTACTACTACTACTACAGTATCAAATTTTGCGGCTTTTGGTCAAAGTTCGTTGCCCCTATCTGTCGGAGATTTTCACTTGATTAGTTTTATGAGATACACACACTCGTAGAATGGAATAACAATAATTGCAGTACTTAACCAAAGCTTCAAGATGAGAGCTAGATGCACGTATCTGCTCAATTACAATCATCTTAGAAGAATCTTCAAAATTTACTTTTATCAAAAGTTCAACTTGTTTGATTAAAAAGTGCAAGCATCCACACATCCGATCAGATTGAGAATGATTTCATCATTGTTCGAGCATGCAACCTTTCCTCGTGAACAAGTGAAATCTCCGTAAGTGACTTCGAATGACGCAGATGTTTGACCTTTGCCATCAAGTTTTAAAACAACGCAAAAATAAAATGAATCAGCAGCAATGTCACAGTGGTTCGATTTTGTGAAGCTGGATCGTCGAAATAGTCAAGTCATAATGAATGATGAAATTCGTCTTCGTCCGTGGAATATTTAACTATTTATAAAATACATAATTTCCGAAAAATGTGTGTCACCTCTTCAATTACTTTCTAATGTTGATAGGTTGCATCGTTATAAAATTAGTAATCTAAATATATCTATGAAAACATTGAACACTCGATATAGCCAGGGACATCTATGATTAATATAAGATATCTAAGGAACGTTCAACTCCCATACCATGCACTGGACTGGAGACCAGTGACTTTGGTAGACTTGATTAATGACGGTAATGTGTATCTGGATAAAGCCATGGAGCAAGTGGAAAAAAATCACTTCATTATTGAAAAATACATCAGAATGCAGCTGAATTGATTGGTGTGCATACTAATTAATACGCCCGGTCCAGTCTTGAAGGGAAATTGTCGAAAGAATCTGTGCAGTGTACATGTTCATTGTACACATACAAGCATCGATGGTCAATTTCAAATAATATTGTGACTTTCTATATTCATTGATTTTCCCGTTGCCTTATCTAAAACTTCTTCCTGTATTTACTGGTGGACTTTATTCGAGAATTCAAGAGCTATGAAGCGATATAACATGTGTGATTTATTTCGGCCTTGAATTACCCAACTTTCGTTAAACGAAAATTGATGGCTATTCTAATTACAGTGATGCGCGTATTAGAATACTGGATAATCGTTTACAACTTGTTTCACGGTTTTATCCAGATGTGCACAAACAACCGTCATTAATCTAATCTACCAAATTCACTGGCCTCCAGTCCAGTACATGGTATGGGAGTTGAACGTCCCTTAGATATCTTATATTAACCCATTCCGTACCACCCATAGAAATAATAAGCGTAGAAGGCTGAAATTTTGGTTTGGTAACTGTGTTTGATCCTATTACAGCATAAATGAAGCGATTTTGAATTTGGGGCTCTGTGTCAAGAATTAGGGGGTGGGACTTTAAAGTCCCAGTAGATTTCCAGGGGTCCATTCGTTCTCTATTCTTTTCATTATTTTATCTATCTATGTACGTTAAATGTCATGGAACATGTGTAATAATAATAATAAAATGATAAATCTATATTTTGATATTTATACTTTTAATTTGTTACATGGAATTGTTCAGAGAATAATTGAAATAATTAATTATATTACTTTTATATGAAATAAATTCATTCTAAATTTTTTCCGGCAAAGATTATAATTTAGCAGCCGTATTTTTTATAAGTGTCCATTTCTCATGCCAAAGCAAAGAAAAGCGATTGATTTTTCAAATTTTGAGTTTAATAAATTCATTCAAGCATCCCATTCACTCTAGTCTTACATGTTGTGGAATTCCCAAAAACAGTCAACATGAATGCTCACGTTGCATTTTGGGCTGTAGTATGTGGACCTGTTATCGCCTGGACGCTTGTCCTCTGTACACTTTTTGCACCGTCCCCTGTGCCCCTTGTCATGCTTCCTGATGCAATGTCCAATATTGTCGTACCGAACATCGTGAACAGGCTTCCTGAACATTTTGAGTGTCTTAGCATGTGGCGCAGACACAGCAATTTGTCTGGGTACTGTAAGACAGTACTTCCCGTGGCACTTGATCAAGCTCTCCGATAAATCCCTCACAAAGTTGAGGTTGTTTGCATAGATATGTAAATATATTCATTTGAAATAAGTTTTGATGTCAATGTTTATCAATTTTTTCTTCATTTGAATTACGATTGAAATAAGTCAATTTTACTACGATTTTCATTTTGATTTGATATTTTGTGCAATACAAGATACTTACTTAATCAATATCAACAGGCATGAAATGTGACATTAAATGATGCAACTGTTTAGGCCTAGAATAGCAAATCGGATTATACGTAAATTAGAAATAGGTTGAATACATTAGAATACATTCTTATGCTACAATTCATAACTGTCAATATAAAATGGAAACATCAAATTTCCATTCATGCTAGTGAAATATGAAATAATCAAATGACTGATAGGTTAACTCACCTTTGAAACGAAGACATTTTTCAAAATGATTGGCAAGTACAGAATTTGTCACTGTAATCTTCAATTGTCTTGTATTTAGTACAGCAGGAAACCTTTTATAAACTTCAAAATTTGATAAGCAAAAAATTGTGTAATTCAAATTTATCTCAATTGAGGACGATAGAGATATTTGAATCGCAGCTTTGCCAGCAAAGATGTCATTTGTTTTCAAATTCAAATTTGTCTCATATCGAGAGCTTTGAAGATATCTTGATTAGCTTCATCACAACTTCACTAACAAGGACATGATCAAATTCAAATCTATCGCACATTGAGAGAGATCTGTCGTTTGATCTATATTGAAAATTAGATAGGCTGCATTCATATTGAGAAAAATTGTTGTATGTACATCAAACGTGTACAGATTTATTGTCGAGTAAATGTTGTTGAAGGATTCACACGTTCAATTACGAAACTATTGTACTGAACGCCAAAATTTCTTCACACATTCTCGGACGCAATCAGTCTCTGGAACCTTCGGAAATCTACTGGGACTTTAAAGTCCCACATTTTTTAAATCAATATTATCAAAGCACATAAGACTTTTTCAAAATCTTATTTATGAATGTAGTATACTGCCACAGAATCTGAAAGAATGCAGTGAACGGATATTTCATGGACCCATTTCTTTGCATGAGAATTTGATTTTTTAGCAATTTCAAAAAATTTGCCATTTTTGTCCATTTTGTAAGTGGCCATGTTTAAATCAGTGACGTCATCAAAGTACAACATTGGTAGAAACAAATATTTTCAACATCTCTTTTTGTTGATATGTTATCAAACTGATCTCAAAATTTAAAAAACATGATAATTTTCATTATTTAAAAAGTGGTTAGTCATTGTTAGCCAAAAGTTGGTCATTGAAGTGAGATATATTTCTATGGATGTTATAACATGCGCTGGTATTGCAAGGCTTGGATATTGAAGGTAAGTACTCAAGCATGCCAACACGACAAACGAAATTAAAGCAGTAAAATTGAGACATAAAATTGGAAGAGAAACTAATGGAACTAAAGAAAAGATGGCTTAGAGCAGAGGCTTTTGGTTTGTCAGTAATGAAGTTGGCAACATCAGAAATTTTTTGACTTGCAACTTCTAGAAAAAGAATTATTTTAAGTAGAGAGCAAGACACAAACAGAAGTGATTACAATGAGAAGTTAAGCGAAATTGTCAATGATACAACCAAATTTATTGAACTGAAGACAAATCCAACAGAATCCCTGAAAAAAGAATTGAATGGTTTGATTTCGAATGTTAGAAACCAAATTCCTTTGAATAAATTGACTGGATATTTTAGAACAAGATTTCTATATGGTTTGCCAAAGGTACATAAGAACAGTACGGATCCTTCATTGCGCCCGATCATATCAATGACAGGAACTGCAACACATGAAGCTGCACAATTTGCATACATGAAGTTGCACACATGAAGCCATATTGTGATTATCAATACGTCACTGATTCGTCTTTTGATTTCGTAGCGAAGACGTCCAATCTTCAAAATTTACAAAACCACTTCATGGCCTCCATGAATGTTGTTGGTTTGTTTACCAACGTGCCTGTTGTTGACACTACATCAATCATCTTGGATAGAGCTTTCAATCATCCCACTCTTCCTTCTCCGAAAGTTTCACGACCAATTTTAGAAAACATTCTCTTAATCTGTACAACGCAAACTCCATTCTTCTGGAATGACAAACTTTATCGCCAAATTGATGGTGTGTCCATGGGTTCGCCTTTAGGTCCTCTTTCTATGCCAATTTCTATACGTCGCATTTTGAAGCTAATGTGATGAATAACCTTCCTGATGTTGACAAACCAGTGTGCTATTACCGATACGTAGATGACACATTTCTTATTCTAAGAACAAAAGAACAACTGAAGAAGATTTTGCAAAAAATTGAGTTGAAATCGGTCTTAAAATTCACCTCAGAAGAAGAAAAGAACAAGTTATTGCCTTTTTTTGGATGTTTATGTCACAAGAACAGACTCACTATCTTTCTCGGTATATCGCAAACCAATCTCTGATGTGTCATGCCTTGACTTTAACTCGTTTTCTGCTTCCAATTATAAAACTTCTGTGATCAAAAGTTATCTTCACACAGCACTTGCTATTTGTACTTCTTGGTCAGCTTTCGACAATGAAATATTGAAAATTAAGCTAATTTTGACAAACAATCATTCGATTGACAAATACCTGAATATCATGTTGAAAAATTATCTGAAGAGAAATGAAGAAGAAAAAGAAAAACCAATTAACATTATTTTCTATTTTCAAGGACAATTAACTTCCAACTCTACAGTAGAAGAAAGAAGATTTGATGAAGATTGTCAATGATAGTGTAACGTCTTCCCCTGAAACAAAAATCAAAGTACGCGTTTTTTACAAGAACAAGAAATTAGGGAACGTAATCAAAACAAATTTAGACAAGCTGACATCAGACGATCATGTTGTATACCAATTTTCACGTGACGAGGATATTTGTAACAATATTCAATACATAGGTTATACAACAAATCAACTGAAGACACGATCTAAGCAACATGAAAACAATGGGTCAATCAAAACTCATTTCCTTGAAGTTCACGACAGAAAGTCAAGAAATCTGTATTCTGCCATGAAGATCATATTCAAATGCCCCGACAAAAATATGCTCCAAATAGCCGAATCCATAACAATAAAAGAAAAATCCCCCTTTCTAAATGAGCGTGACATGGGCCTCACCCGAAATCTGAATGTTATTTAGTCTCCAACTTTCTATGATAAAGCTCAATTCTGCTTGCAGGATTCATAGTATGATGCTATATCTCTATTTGTATCACTTCATAGTTTTCCAGATGTCATCTCTCTTTTTGAATTTAGAATTTTTGACATGTAATTACCTTCACAATTTTTATCTCTTGAGAATGGTCAGTGTACTGTCCGAAACGTTGAGCCTTTATTTTTTAAGAAAATGGTATTCCAAAATTGCATTGAATCATCTAACAACTGAAGGAAAAGAAATTTATAGAAAAACAGAAAAGTCCCTTCAAAAATGCAATAAATTACAGAATGACAACCTTTTTAATGATTGTTGCAAAAATAATGCATTGCTGCCCACGTACACTAATATACATTCATATATATATATATATATATATATATATATATATATATATATATGTATACAGGGTGAGTAAAAAAAAACGATTTATTTTTAAATGGATATAAAACATGTTTGTTTTAGTGATAGAAATTCGTTACAAGTTCAGATATTAAGCATATGTCTTCAATTCAATTATGTATTAACTAGATTTGTTAAAAATTTCAAATTATGTTAGATATCTGTGTTCAGATATTAAGCATATGTCTTCAATGCAATTATGTACTAACTAGATTTGTTAAAAATTTCTAATTATGTTAGATATCTGTTTTAACTTCTAATATTAGACAGATGATTTTACTGTCTATCAATCAACATAATACATTTCTAAATTTAAATAACTAAGTTGTTTCTCGACGCATGATATTGCATTCATCATACGATATTTCATTTCTCGATTTGCATTCATCAATATGGAACGCAAAGCAAAGGTTGTTGCATGGGCTATCACTTATGAAAACACCAGAGAAGCCAGAAGACGATACGCGAAAGAATATGATGAAGAGGCTCCTCGTGAATCCACAATGCGTCGATGGGTTTCTCGTTTCCTTGAATATGGTGACATCAATAAAAGGAGAGAAGGCAGTGGTAGACCCGTTACCGCGAGTGGTGATGACAGTTTCCAGGAAATCAATCAACGATTGGAAGATAAACCGACAGCATCGACTAGACAGATTGCTACGGAAACTGGTAACTCTCAGTCAAGTGTTGTCCGCTGTCTTCATAAAAATGGACTTCATCCATTTAAGGCAACAAAAGTGCAAGCTTTATCCAAAGAGGACTGTGAAAGAAGATTAGAATTTTGCCAATGGTTACGTCGTAATCAAGAGAGTGACAGTGACTTTTATAAGAACATCATATTTTCCGACGAAGCTGTTCTTCACGTCAACGGCATAGTGAATCTTCATAATCTCCACTTCTGGGCAACTGAAAACCCACACATGCAGATTGAAAAGCTGCAAGACCGACACTCGGTCACGGTATGGTGCATGGTTGGTCCGTCCGGCGTCTTGGCTTACGACATCAGCTCTGAGACTATGAATAGTGACCGCTACTGCACAGTACTTCGCGAAAAGGTGATCCCTTACTTTCGAAGAAGATCGAATCGCAACAAACTTTATCAACAAGATGGAGCTCCGCCTCATTTCAGTCTCACCGCTCGGTCTTTGTTGGATCATGTTTCGCTATGTTTCAAGCTATGTTGATAGATGTAATTCGAATTATGCAAAGAAATCACAGCCACGTTTTATGGGTTAAAGGGGCAGGAGACTAGATGTGCAACTTCATCAACTCCAAGAGCAAAACACAAAGGCCCAATAGGATCTCCCTGTTCGATTCCTGTTGATGAATCAAGAAACTTTTCACCAAAAAGTAAACGAGCTTGCGATGAGTACGCTTGTTTTGCAGAAGCAAAAGAGATGGGTACTCTTCCGTTCAAAACTTCCAGCATGTGATCTCGACATAAAGTATCAATGTATTTTTCACATACAATTCGATCATGATGTGCGATTCATTAGAATCATCAGATAATTTATTCTTGACATACTGACGAGCAGCGCATACCACCGCCTCGCAACCTCCTTTAACAACAAATATTCGTATAATCACATTGGTTATTGGGCAGTTGCCATATTTAGAGGATAAGATATTCTATGAATCCGGCGGCCAGCAAAATCGTAGAAATCCTCTTCCGCTTCGTGGCCTCTGATTTCTACATTTTCTTCCATGCTGGCTTCATACAATACCTATTGTCCATGCAGTTTTTCAAAAGCCAGGAACTACTAAGATATCTTTATAGCAATGTAGATTACTTAGTAGTCCCTGCAATAACGCATATCCTTCAACATAGATTTTTCGGGCAAGAATGCAGGATTTTTTCTAGCGCCAGCAATAATACTCGTAAATGTAAGTGTTCTATCAGGGAACCCGAGTTATCGGCGCTCCGCTTGACCAGGAAGTGACATTCGAAAAATCTCTATGTATCATTCCTACAAGTTGAGTCTTAGAAAATTCAGTATTACTGTTGATGCTTAACATTTATTATTCACGGGATCACATTAATTATGTTCTTTTGACAACACTCGCATGACAATAATTATCAGAACATATTGGAATTTCACTATACCACTGCAATACCAATATACGCATAAACTTTACCAATGCGTGATCAAAGAAGAATTATGCAACATACCAAAAACTAAGATGAGTTCACTTGACTGACTGCAAATTTGCGACGCCTGTACGCCAACGAAGCGGATGATTGACTGTCACTCATTTCTGAGGCATAGTTTTTCAAGAATGTGTTATATGCATGAAAGATTACTCTGAATGCTAGCTGCTTCAAGTCACAATCACAACCAATCTTGTTGAATGATCGTATTTCGTTGGATGATTCTAGCGTCATTTTGCTCAAAATTGCTGTGACAGAACTTCTGTAGAACAGTTCTGACTGTAGCTCAGAGTCATCTCTGATTCTTGCAATTGTCTGATAAGCAGATGAAACTAGAGAGACAACAAATGGTGATGGACGTTTCAAGCCTCCTCTGCTTCTTATGTTTATTAAGCGAAGATGAATTTCAGATTCCATAGCTAGGAACTCAGAGTGAATCAAAAATTCTTTACATGGATGACATTTCAAACGTTTTCCCAATGATTGAGCGATGTATCCTCCTATTTAGAGAATCATGCTTTTGTCCCATAATTCAGAAGATTCGCTCAATGGTAATGATATGATAGATTGAGAGAGCAAGTGCATGGAATCTTCTTCATCACTGAAGTGCTGCAAATCATTCAGTTTAAATCCATAGAATTTTAGGAGAGTTGATACCCGAATTTTCTTTTCGGCTTGAAGAACCTGTCGGACAGAAACAAGAAAATTTCCACCGTGAAATTGGCGATATCTACCGAATCTACGCTCTATCCAATCATTGACAATCAAGCCGGGAAATACTGTTGTGAAATTGCATTCTTCGATCAAGTATACAATCAGTTCGGCTAGAGTTTTGCAGCACTGTCTTACAGCCAAGAAAGTTGGCTTTGATAAACCTGGTAGTTTGGAACTTTCCCAGTTGTTGAAAAAATCTGCAAATTGTAGCAAAAGCTGAATTCTCTTGTCATTTTTCTGGATGGGATTCGCATCAGGAAGCCGCTTATGCTTGCCCTTGGAAGGTGATTTTATATTCCATATAGTCCATATTCTGTTGATCAGTTTTAAAAATCGAATGACTCCGTCTGATAAATCGTACAACTGTGCCGCAGCAATGGTTGACTCATCAAACACTGACGCTGCCAGAGAAACATTTGTTTTTTCAAGACCGTGTGGCTCTAATACCCGATGATTAAGCTTATATGCGATTCTGGCAGAGAGTCCTGATTCCATTTCAACCAGTGTACGAACATCGGAAATGTCAACTGTATGAGTCACTTCTGGATTTTCAAAGTCAGGAAATTCAAACACAATTTTGGTTGTCCAATTATTGTAAATATTTTTGAAGTTATGGACTGGGTCAAATATCATAAACAATGGAGCTCCTGAAACTGGATTGATGATCTTGAAATTATTCTTATCAGGACAAAGTGACAAAACGAAGCTGCGATTCACTGGGCTATTATCCACTACGCAGGCAGTAGTAATCAACTCAGCTGCTTCCAGAAGACGTAGATTTCTCACGAACAATTTATGCAAATCACATGTAGTCAGATTTGTGGTAGGAGCCAAACAAATGACGCCTTGGAAATTATTTCTCAATGATTTAACAAGAAATCCACAAGCAGCCCGTGCAAGACCAGGCGTCGATCCAGTATCTCCATCGCCATATAATCTTCCACCACCAAATTCTACCCTTCTTTTTACGTGAATCTCATCAATGCATAAAATGACGTGTCTTTCTTCAAGCGACATTTCAGTAACTTTTGTTTTTAAATATTGAATCATGGTATCATCGTTTGGCGAATCAGAAAAGGATGCTGTCAGTCTCTGTAGATGACGCTTACTCGGTAGAGTCAAGCAGTTTGTTCCACGCAAAAACTCATATGCACTTGCACTGTGATTATTTAAAAGGAACATCATTGACAGCATTTCGGGGGAATAATTTGGCCTATTTTTTGTCAACAATTTCAATTGCTCAGTAATAAAAGACATCTTTGAATAGTTCATTTCACATTCTTCCTCTTCAAATTGATCGATCAGTCTCTCACAGATCAAGATAACGTTTTCAAGTAATGTTTTCGAATCTATTTCAGCGGTAGATAGATTGAGCAAATTATCAATTTGTGAAAAAAGAGAAATCTTTCCTGAAGAATCTTTCCTGTTGTGGTTACGAGTTGGTGTGCTTGTTTTCTGTTGATCTTCTTTGTTATTACTCCAACTCTCAACCAGTAATGGTAACCGACTAATCTGGATTTCTATGGCATGTGACCTTTCGATGAACATGACTTTTTTTCCTGATGTCATCCATTGTGCATGTGCTATTTGTCTGCCTATAATTCAGGTGCCATATAAATGCATTGTGACCGACGAATAAAGTACGTTTGCGTCCTGCAGCAAGTTGTTTTGACTTCACAAGCTATCACGACCGTTGAATATGAACCCTTTGAAGTTGATTGACGTCGTGAAGAAGTTCCGAAGGGAACCTGATGAAAATGTGGATCAGTGGACGAAGCGATACGAGACTGCAGTATCCCTAACAGTTGATCCCAAGAACGCACGTGCTGAGATGACAAGAATGATGCCCTTGTTTCTGGATGGGCCGGCTTTCAGCACTTGGGATCAGCTAAGCTGAACTGACAAGGCAGATTTTGATCAGGTAATAAAAGCCTTGAAGCGTGTCTTTGGATTGAGCAAGGCGAGTGCTTGGCAGAAATTGAAGTCACTACATTTGTTTCCTGGTGAACAAATTGATACGGTTGCCGACGAGGCGAAGTCCCTTTTACGAGTTATCACCGGAAAGGCTCCTGAGGAAGAGCTTATTTCTCTGGCTGTTCTCGATTCACTACCAATTGAGATCAAGGAGAAGGTTTACATCCAGCATGGTGAAATGATGAAACTTGATGATGTTCTCTCCTGTGCAAAGGCGTTGTTGGCGACCAGTAATACCTTACCTGCAAGTGTGGCTTTGGTTACAAAGGGAACGCCAAGTCAACAGAAATATCACAATTCAAGATGGAGGGGCACTCGATGTCAAGGCTGCAGACGATTTGGCCACGACAAATCTGAATGTGCAATTGTTTGCTTCAACTGCAACGAGAAGGGCCATCTTCAACGCTTCTGCCCGCATCGTGGATCAACTCAAAGGGAACCGGAACCTGGAATCGTAGCGGCTGGTGTAGAACTCAAACGGGCGCTAAACGTTGATGGACAAAGGATGAATGCTTTGATAGACTGTGGAGCTGTGCACACATTCATTGGTAAGAAATTGGTTGGGAGTCGGAGTCGCTATAGGTCAAATTCTCAATTCCAGGTCATAGGTCGTAGGATTATTAGTTCTTATATTTCAGTGATATTAAACGATGTTATGACTATGAATGGGGAACAATTAGGTCCTATTGAGGCACGAGTAATTGATAACAGTGAGTTGCCAATAGGCATAGATTTGATTTTGGGTATGAATGTTTTTGCAAGGACTGGTTTAGAGATTATAGCGGCTGAGGGATTACCTGTAAGGTTCCCACAGTGTACTCCTTCGACGGTAGTTTCGGTATCGTCTGTCGCTAAACCTATTAATTTACAGGACACAGATTTTGTAGCGAGGTTTCGTGAGAATAAGTGGACGGTTAAGTGGCAGTGGAAGGGTACGATGTCAGAAAACAGTAGGATACCGCGTAATATCGTTAATGATTGTGATGAGATAGCATGCAATAACGAAATAGAGGAATGGATTAGGCAGGGAATCTTGATTGAGTATAAACGAGATAAACATGGTGATATGAAAAGGTACTTACCAGTAATCGCAGTTCGCCAGCAAAAAGGTGACGTTTTGAAAGTTCGTCCAGTTCTCGACTATAGAGAGTTAAATACGCTTGTAGAGTCGCATCCGGCTGGAGTTGCACCCACTTGTGCTGACACGCTCAGACAATGGCGTCAACTAGGGTCTAACTGTTCAATAGTCGACCTTAAACGAGCATATTTACAAATCCAGATTGACCAAAGTTTGTGGGTTCATCAGGCAATAAGATGGCGAGGTCGTGACTTCCTTTTGACTAGACTAGGATTTGGGTTAGCGTCTGCCCCTAAAATTATGACTGTAATTGTTAACTACGTTTTGAAGACTGATCCCGTCATTCGCGAAGGAACATCTAGCTCTATAGATGATATTCATATTTCAGAAACCAAAGTATCTTCTGAAAAAGTGAGGACTCATTTGAGTAAGTGGGGTCTGGTTTCAAAAGCTCCTGAGAAAGTCGGTAAGGGAGATGTTAGAGTTTTGGGACTTTTGGTGGGACCATCTATGGTTTGGCGTAGAGATGGTGACCTCCCCATCATAGAGGATGATCCAACCCGTAGACAAGTACATAAGTATATTGGATCATGTCTCGAGCATTTTCCAGTAGCGAATTGGCTACGTGTTGCATGTGCACATGTGCAGCGATGTACATCCGCAGATGGTACTGGTTGGGATGAAACCGTTTCCATCAAGGTTATGAATATGATTCGAGAAATAGACCAGAGGTTAAGAGTTTCCGATCCCGTTAAGAGAGTGTGGGAGGTTGACCCAGAGGCTCCGATAACAGTTGGGTCAGATTCTAGTTCCTTAGCCTATGGGGTTGTATTGGAAAGTCGGGGACAGGTGATTGAGGATGCAGCTTGGCTGCGCCCCGAAAACGATTCAGTACACATCGATCGTAGTGAACTAGACGCAGCCATAAAAGGTCTGAATTTAGCATTAAAGTGGGGCAAAAGAAGTATTACTATAAAGACAGATAATCTTTCAGTCTACAGATGGCTTCAGTCAGTCATCAACAAAACTCATAATGTTAAAACTCGCGCTTTGGCTGAATTGCTGATTAAACGCCGGCTCGATATCATAAAAGAAATTATTTCTGAAGAGAAGTTATTCCTAAGAGTAGAGTGGGTCAGATCGAGTAGTAACAAAGCAGACAATCTGACTAGGGTTCCTCGTTCTTGGACATACAAGAACTCCGAATCCGTTACGTATGAACAAATTAAGCACATTCATGAAATCAAGTCACTTTGGCGTTGATCGGACTAATGAGCTTTGTAGCGAAAAATACAGAGATAAGACGGTATCGCTATCAGACGTAAAGAATGTAGTGCAGAACTGTGACACATGTGCTAGAGTTGACCCATCGCATCATTCCAGATGGGATAGTGGTTCGATATCTGTTAACGAAATTTGGAAAAAATAGCTATTGATATTACGCATGTCAGCTGTAAACCGCATTTGTCAGTTATAGATACCGCGTCAAAATTTACTATCTGGCGACCACTCAAAAACGAATCAGCAAAAGATATTACTACTCACATTGAGCAAATTTTTGCGGAGTATGGTCCGCCAGAGATAGTAATGAGTGATAACGGAACAGTTTTTCGGAGCAGGGAATTTTTGGGGCTGTTGGAGAGATGGGAAGTTCGACAGATACTTACCTCTGCTTACAGGCCGCAAGGAAACTCTGTAGTTGAGCGCATTCATAGGACAATTAAGCGAACTGTAAAACGATCAGGCAAATCCGTTTCTGAGGCTGTATTTTGGGTGAATAACACCAAAGGCAAACATGATTTTTCACCATATGAAATGATTTTCTGTGCGACGTCTAGGAGGCCTGGTGTAAACACGAATCGAGTAGAAATAGAGCGACCTCCGCTAGAAAATTGTAGCCCTAATACTGAAGGAGATACTTACCTTGATGCAGATAGAAATCCCTTCTCCGTCGGAGATAAAGTGTATTTGAAGCCGCCTACCTCTCGTTGTGATGATATTTGGGGTGGACCTCATACAGTAACGAGACTATTATCATCTGTGTCTTTTGAGTTTAATGACGATAATGTTTCGCGTCATGTGTCTCACTTACGTCTTGTACCTTGTAGATCAGAATCAGAAGAGCGAATAATGTTCAAAGTGAGGATGAATCAGGAGGGGAAATAGAGGTGGTGAGACGGAGTGGTCGCGTGACTAAAAGACCTGCCTGGCATTCTGATTACGTTGTGGGCTATAGGTGATAGAGGCCTACTGATAGTTTAGTTAGTTTCTCCGGAAACTAGGGGGCGTGTTGTGGTTACGAGTTGGTGTGCTTGTTTTCTGTTGATCTTCTTTGTTATTACTCCAACTCTCAACCAGTAATGGTAACCGACTAATCTGGATTTCTATGGCATGTGACCTTTCGATGAACATGACTTTATTTTCCTGATGTCATCCATTGTGCATGTGCTATTTGTCTGACTATAATTCAGGTGCCATATAAATGCATTGTGACCGACGAATAAAGTACGTTTTCGTCCTGCAGCAAGTTGTTTTGACTTCACATCTCTCTACCAAATGAGTGAAGTTTCGCTTCATCGATAGTTGTAAAAAAATGGAGATCATCAGTGATGGTAAGGGATTTAACAATTTTCGGTACATCGTGTTCAGTACGAATTACACAAAAAGATAAGGAAGATTTATTCCACACTTTATTGAAATGTTGTAGATGGTTTGGCGCTTCATAAGTCCTCAAATCTGAATAGGAATCTACAATGTCTTGAGACAAAAATTCGGTGTTCCTCCTTTCCATTTCCTCCAATGTTCTTTTACGTCGTTTTTCCATTAAAGAGGCTGACGATCTTTTTCGTGGTACATTGCGAGACATGTAGGCTGGAGCATTTTTAAAGATGGAAGGAAATGCGGCTTTACTCAATCTTCTGTTGCACAACGTTCGAGGTTCAGTTTTTTTCTCCACTTGTTGGTATCACATGATGATTCTACAAAATCCTGTTCGTTGAAATGTTCAGAGCAGACTCTAAAGTTGTTGGCATTACTTCGCAAAACTTGGATGTCCATTTTTTCCCACTTTCGAGGTATACATCTTATCCACTTTTTTAACAGCTCTTCATCTGATGTTGGAAACTTGTGCAAAGTCATCTTTGGCGATGTTCCTGATTGATTTTTAGCACTACATTCTGGTACGCAACATTTATTTGGCATGCCTGCAGTGCACTTATCAGAAATGTCTGCTAAACTTTAATTTGTGACAGCTCTGAAAACGGACAACTTGTTCACTTCATTAATAGACATGAAATTATGAAAGTACATAGAAACTTTTAATTTTGTCAAGACTCAACTTGTAGGCGTGAAATTTCAATGTCACTTCCTGGTCAAGCGTAGCGCCGATAACTAGGGTTCCCTGGTTCTATGTTCTGCTGCAGTTAGCTAACAGACTGGTGGGAACTGCATCCCTGGGGATAAAATTTGGAATGATTTGTGATGTCATTTGAATTTGAAACAAATGATCTTATGAAGCTGACATCAATATAATTTGTCATAGTCTCTCGATCAAAGCCATTCTACACTACTACACTCATTTTCGCAACACTGCAACATGAAGCATCACGTAGAATTCGGACAATTAAAAGACAAGTTAAATTGTTAAATAATAAAATGATGTTTCTTTCATTTAAATCATAAAAGAGAAATGCATTAAAAGAGAGAATGATGAAATATCATCAGGATATACCAACGCAGGTATTAAAAAACACTTCTGAAAAGTATTTTTAGTATACAACTCCATTTTGATTACTTTTCCATCAATAAATTCTCGAAACTTTTGCAATAAAAATGAATGATATGATTGGATTTTGAATCTTTATGCACATCGATGGATGACAAATATTTGACAAATCAGAAAAGAACTCAATTGCATGATCATTTTTCAATTACATTTGAAATCGATGCGGAATACAGTGTACATACATGATAGGCATATTAAAAGTAAGCTTGAATAACCATTAAAATTATTTGTGCAATTATCTACGCATATTCTCACACAAACAAGTCATAACTGATGGCAATTGACGGGAGGTTGCTTGATTTTTATTGTGCATTTCACTTCAATTTGTATCGTCTATCCACGAAAAGGTTTGCTGCTAAAATTACTTTACTGCTAAAACATATTAATATTTTTTTGATAAGTTTGCATTTTGTAAATATTTTTTAGCAAGAAAGTAATTTTAGCAGCAAACCTTTTCTTAGGGAGATCATGCAAATTGCAGTGAAAATTCACGATTAAAACAAACAAATCACTGTGTTAAAAAATAACAAATTTCTGCACAACTACCACAAGCCATGTAATATTATTATTGCAAATTGATAATGAAACTCTGCATGTTGTGAAAAGTTAGGGCTTTTAAGACATAACATCTTTATTACAGCACCACGACCTATTGCCATAATTTGATGTTGTAAATAAAAATGTCATTTTTATTGCTCAATGCTTCGTCCGTTCTTTATAGAGCAATGCACGGAGCTACAACGTGGCTACTGGAAATCTCGATCTGACAAAAGCTCATAATTGACTGACAGTGACACATTGCACAGACGGGAATTGCGTGAACAATTAAGGACAAAGTCAAAATTATTCTAGTATTTACATTGTGCCTGCAAAAAAACAGACTTTATTAATTATTACAGGTGCAGTAACTTAGGTGACAAGTCAGTAGTGTGTTAAACTTAGCATGATGAATAGCCGTCGAAATTTTATTTACTTGCTAATTGCAATTAACAATTGCTAGCTGCAATTTACAACTGAGGATGCTCGATGAATTTTCATGTCCTACACTTGTTGTATAAAAACCCACCAGTATACATAAACCTGTCAACACTTGTTGGTGTCTGTAGACGAAGCGGGTCTGGTAATGCTGCTGTTTTGCTGAATTAAAGGCGTCATAAACTACTGGGAGGGATTTATTCTATTTTTTTCATTCAATATTGATGTTTTAGTTACAAGGAGAGGCCTCGACTTTAGCTGACATGTGAATTACAGGTGCATTATAACAAATGAATTATATATAATAATTAGAATTAGATAATTAAGAATGGCATATCTTGTGTGTTATTCTCGCAATCTGTAATTACTATGGTGTATGTCTGTGGACATGTCCTGGTAACACAACTTTTGTCTTTTCTTTCTTGTTTTGCTTTCTTCACAAAAGAAAATCATTTCATGCTTTAAACGTGGTATAGCAGCAGCAGCAGCCTGTTCACACAGTGGGACCCACCAAATCCAAGAAATGTCACTTTTTAATAATAATAATAATATCGTTTATTTCAACTACCCCCCGCAGTACTAAGAATAGTGGGGGAAATGACAAATTTCACAAATATCAAGACAGGGCAGAAAGTAAGTTTCCAAGTTAGTTTTCAGATAGGAAAAACATGAATATCATATGAAGTGATGATTGAAATCCGCAGTGAAAATAAAAGGGAGCTCTGAGCTGACAATGACCAATGACAATCCAGATTTTGTGGATTCTGTAAGAAAATACGCGGCTATGTTTTATGAGGAGCTGAGGACTTTGACCGTTATCATTTGGATTATCCAGTCGTATAATAGTATTTATTTAAGTAGAATATGTTTTCCATTGAAATTTTGCTCATTCACATGTTCCCTCTTTCTTGTTGCAGGCACGATCCTCATTGTCCTCGTTGGCGTATGCCTGGTTGGTCAATGTCTGTTAGCTCAACCAATAGATTATCCTGATAGAGTTGACAAAAAATGTTACAAGTCTTGTGTCCCCCCTCCTGTGTCATCCCTGAATGATGATTGGTGTGCAAAAGAGTGCTACATATGGGAACGATGAAAGATATTCAAACATATCCCAATTTTATGCCGATCTGCTTGTTAAGATGACTGAATGATCCTGCAATTGAAACTCTTCAGAATCTTTATTTTCATCGATATAAAACGGGAACACTGAGCACTCGCTCGTCATCTGAATATTCATTTCTCTCCTTATTTCAATGAGTACGGTAAGGGTAAACTGGGGTGAGTTGGACACTCCGAGTAAGAAACCGATGTCTGCATTATAATTCATTATATCAGACTGTATTTTTTTTGCTAATCTGTTACGTTTAGCATTAAACGAAATCGTTTCAGTAAAATCCTCTTTTTGAAATAGATAAATTAACGGGAAATATAGATATTCCTTAATAAATCCCATGGAGTGGGTTGAACACTTTGCACTTTAAACTGAAATATTCCCCAAAATGAAAGAGAAAAAGTCATAATATCGCTGCCAAATGGATTCACAAACATGTTCATGTACCTATAAGCATTATCCATCATTGTATGCCTATTGATAGTCCATGGATTCGCATGTTGCGCATTTTGTTGAAGAGAAACATGTTTCGCATGCCCACTTGCCACATTCAATGCAGTCAATGATAGTCTCGCTTGTCCAAACATCCGCGCACAGACAGCATACGTTTGCACCTTTAGTTTTCAAAGGTGAACGTGGATCTTTTCGATCCTTTACATAAACTTTGGTTGATGACAGCGCTGACGGGAGGTTATTTACTTTCATAGTGAATCTCACTTCCGGGTGTCGTCTCCCCAAGAAAGGATTAGCTCCTAAAAATATTTACAGGTCCGAGCTTTCGCGAGGCGGCTCGCATTGTCAAGGTTTGGCAGGATCACTAACCTTACACAAAATGAAAAGTCAATCCTACTTTAATTGAAACAGAAACCGGTGACATTTTTACCATCAAATAAGGGCTCAGAATTTTGCGTGATTGCCAATGAAGCATACAGTGAAGCTGGTATGAAATATCTCACAGATACTTCAGCTTACAAGCCTGTGAACCTCATGACTGCAAAAACTGTTGAACGGAAAATTAATGCTATTTGGAACAATATCGCACTTGAAAATCACTATCCATTCTTTATCAAAAAGAGTTACATCACCAACAATTCAAACATGCCATATTTTTATCACTTAATCAAGACTCGTAGAAATGATAATGAACTGAAAATCAGACCTATTGTGTCAAACATTAATGGTCCAGCTTCCAAATTGTCATGGCTGATAAGTAATCCTTAATCCTTAAACGAATTCCCACACATCTCTAATCAAGCAATCAGTTGATTGAAGCAATTAACCAAGCCAACAATCAGATCCAACATCATCCAACATTATATTATGATGTTGTTAGCATGTAGGGGAAGCTGCCATATTAACGGCCCTGCCCTAAAAACGGCCTCTCCATTTATTCTACAATTAATAACTATATTCCTCTGCTGATGTCTCCAGATATTTGCTGTGTTGCTATGAAAAAGTAATTAACCAGATATATGCGCGCGGTCACTCACATTTCGTAGATATGACAGTAACTTATATATTGTTACACAATCTACTATTTAATTTTTTCAGAAAGCTCTGTCGTAAAGGTATTCAACAATAGATAAGTAAATCGCATCGCTACAATTGAATACTCAATCTATCTTGCTAAAAGCTGAGAAACTCAATTTAGTGTGGTTGACAAACTAATTTTGCATGGAAACGATCAAGTGAATTTGAATAAGCTGCCTCAATAACGGCCACCCCGGCCGGTATTAGGGAATGTACGTCCTGATCAGCCACTAGACGTGACTCATACCAAATTTATGCTAAAAATAAATCGAACGTCTGCTGCGCGTGTCTGCATATCTATGTGCAAGGTAAAACCGGGAGCACCTTACAACTGCGTCCAACAATAAGTTATCTGACGCTTTGATTGACTGAGCGCCAGATAGATGAAACTGCTCTGTCAGACAACTGTTTCTTTTTCAATACGTTACAGTGTGGTGTCAACGATGAAGAAACGAGGTCTCTGGTCTTTTGCGGACATGTCTGCTGCCATTATGGCTGTTCAGAATGGAGAAGCGATCAGGAGGACAGCCAAGAGATTCAATATTCCGCGTGGAACACTCCAACAGCGTTTAAAAACAGGTAGAACAGACAAAAGCCTCGGTCGGTCTACGACTCTGGACAAACAGCGGGAGGCTGAGTTGGTAACCTACATCAAGCAAATGGAGGGTCTGTTTTACGGACTAACTGTGAATGAACTGCGACGGGCTGCGTATGACTTAGCCAAGGCCAATGGAATTTCATCAACTGCGTGGGAGGCGACGAAGATGGCCAGTCTTAAATGGTATCGGGGATTTCGGCGGAGGCATCCAAGAATTAGTATGCGCAAACCAGAAGCAACGGCGATGTCTCGCGTCACCGGCATGAACTGTGCATCGGTAGGGAAGTTCTACCAAAATTTGAGCGAGGTTCTCCATGATACTGGTGTGGGACCAGACCGCATATTCAATGCCGACGAGACCGGTGTCACCCCCGTGCACAAACCTGGGAAGATTTTGAGCGAAGTTGGGCGAAGACAAGTCGGCAAAGTAACAAGCGGTGAGTGCGGTCAGACCGTCACAGTGCTTCTGAGTATGTCTGCGGATGGGAAGTACCCTCCACCGATGTTGATATTCAAACGAAAGAGGCGCGACGCTGCCCTTGAGCGAGGAGCACCTCCTGGGAGTCTGGTTGAAATTAGTGACTCAGGCTGGATCAATACAGAACTGTTTGTCACTTGGCTTCGCTCTTTCGCCGATTACGTCTGCGCTGCTCCCGAGAGACCTGTGGTCCTCATCGTCGATAATCATACGTCGCACATTTCCCTTGATGTTTGGAACTTATGTCGCGAACGAGGAATCCATGTAGTGAGTCTGCCTCCTCACACTAGTCATCGTTTACAACCGCTGGACCTCGCCATCATGAAGCCATTTAAGACAGCATTCAATTCAGCGTGCGCGACCTGGATGTCAGCTAATGCAGGTCAGCGAATTCTTCAGACTGATGTGGCTGGACTAGTTACAACGGCGTTTAATCGCGCCTCTACGATTGCAACCGCAGTGAATGGCTTTCGTGCAGCAGGAATATACCCACTTGATCCAAGTGCTATGCCAGACACTGAATTCACAGCGGCTGATGCACTTTCACCGAACACGCCTTTGAATAACCAACTATCACTCGGTCCAGTATCGCCTCATCTGCCTCTTCCACGTCCTTCTTTCTCGTCCAAGCAAGAAAAGGAAGGCACAAGAATCGATGATTGTGACAGCTAGTCCTGTTAAATTGAGACTTCTTTCGAGACAGGAAGACAAGATACGAAAGGAACTTCGTTCCGTGAAAGCAGGTCAGAGTGGGGACGCGATCGAGGAAAGTGTTGAAGCGAGTAGAGCGTCACCCATTTTAGCTGACTTAGAAGATGCACGTCAGAGTCGGGTCGCGAGTGGAGAGAATGCCGGAACGAGTGGAATTCAGGCCATCCCGTTCGATTCAGAGGACCAAGATGAACTCTCGATGACTTGCCAAACTCAGCAGCTGCAGCCCGTTATCGGAGACTTTGTGATAGTGGAGGTAGAGTCCATGAAGAAAATGTTCGCTGCTAAGGTCGCATCGGTGTGTGATGACGGCATCACTGTGGCATTTTTGAAGAGAAACATCGTGGGACTAGATTTCTACATCAATGGATATGATACTGGTTTTGTGAAGACAGGTGAAATTATCACAATCCTTCCACGACCACATCCCTCAGGAGGTACACGCAGAACTGCAGAACTTCTCACCTTTCCAACAGATATGAATGTGTTTGGTATATGATCTTTAAACATGTACATTGTCAACTTTTCTAATGCTTCCTGTTAGTCTATGCTGTTTGCAAGTTATGTGTTTGATTTTATTTTGATTAAAAAATATGATTTTTGTAGCCTAAAAATGGTTTTGAGTTGCAACTAATTCAGGGGCGGCCTGTCTACAGGCTAGGGAGGAATTATGATTTATTAAAGAACTTTGATATTATCTAGAGACCTACTCTGGTCTGTTTAGTGAATTTTAGCGACATAGAGACATTCCTAGACATGATTTTCAACTTAAACTAACAATCTAGTATTAGCCCTAATACCGGCCCCCCCGGCCGTTATTAAGGAGTAATGGTCGTTAATAGGGCGCATAAAAAAAGTTGAATTTTTTGTTTCTACACAAAAACTATATGAAACTAAAACTCTATATTTACTGTCTAATGAAGTCAATTCATAGCCTTGGTAAACACATAATTAGTTATTATCTTTGTGCAAAACTCAACGCTGTAGGAACGATTTTGTTAAGGGGGCCGGTATTCGGGCAGCTTCCCCTATACTGCTATTCCTATAAATGACGCAATTACTACAGCAGTTATCATAAATTGAAAGACTGTAATATAAATAGCCTGAAAGGATTGCATCTTGACCAAATTGAAAGACTTTTAACCGTCATTTTGAGAAATACCTATTTTAAATTTGAAGGCAACATTTTTCAACAAATCAAAGGTCTATCGATGGTTTCTTGCTTATCAGGTATCCTGGCAATTATTTTCATGGACACCATTGAAAGTGAAGCATTGAAACTGATGAATAGTGTTCCTTTCTTTAAACGCTATGTAGATGATTGCTTTGCACTCGTGAGAAACAAAGAGGACGCTTGTTTGCTACTAGAGCATCTGAATGCTCAGCACCTCAGTATCCATTTTGAAATTGAATTTCCGACGAATGATGATAATAGCATAAGTTTCCTATATTTTACTGTTACATTTAATTAACATGATCGTCCGCAGTTCGAATCCTACAAAAAGTGCAGAGAAAGACGTTTTTGTGCATTATGACTCCTATTTACACACAGGCACAAAATTTATCATTAATGAGAAGTCATTAATAAATAGATGTACAGATATATCAGCTTTAAGGAAACTCGGGAACGAATTCAACGAAATACTCCGCAAACACAATTATCCTAATCAAATGAAAAAAGACCAACACAGTACGAAAAAAGCAACAGCAAAGACATACTGACTTCTTATATTTTCCATTCCCATATGTTTCCAACAAAATTGATAATCAACTACAAAACGTATTCCGCCGAGAAAATGTGAATATTACATTGCCAAGAAGAAATAGAAAGTAGTATATAGTATGACATCCGGCGCTTCGCTTCGCTTCGCTTCGCTTCGCTTCACTCGCACCGGATGTCACACCTTTCGAGTATTTTTCGAAATTTAATTAGTATATAAATTTCAAAAATTTAGGTAGACTCCAAATTTCACGTGGCCGAAAATTTAGGTAATGACAAATTTTCAAAAAATCAAAATTTCGAAAATTTAGGCAGTCGACAAATATCACGTGGACGAAAATTTAAGTTGTCACAAAATATCACGTAATCTAAAAAAAATCACGTGGCCGAAAATTTCACGTAGTCGAAAATTTAAGTTGTCTAAGAATTTCACGTAGTCTCAATATACCAGAAGATTGTATTCAAAATATTTCTTTAAAAATGGAAACCTCAACGGGGGCGAAAATGGAAGAAACCTCGACGGCAACGCCGACGACGAAAATGGAAAGAACTTCAAAAGTGGAAGAAACCGCAAGAATATATCCTTCATTATCATACGAACGTAGCTCTACTTTAATGGACATTGAAAAAATGAATAAAGAAAAACATAAAGATAGAGTACGTTATATGAAAGATAAGGAATCTCAATTATTATTAAGATTAGAGCATTATAAAAAATTAAGAAAGAGATGGACTAAAGCTAAGAATGTAACACAAGGAATTGGCATATTCTTAACAATAAGTTTAGGTGCTTTAACAATTGTTATATCTTCAGGTGTTTTAGTAATTCCAGTAGTTGCTACAGCTTTAACAGGTACGGGTGTTTTTGCAACTTCACTTGTTACAATGTTAGATAAATCTTTAATAACTAAGAAACGAAAATCATTAAAAACTAAGCATTTCCATATTAAAGAAGTCTATGACAAATTGCATTACTACTTTCAAAGAGTATGTGATGATAATGTTATTACGTTAGATGAGATTGAAAAATTTGATCAAATAGCTAATGAAGTAAATCAAATATCATTTCAATTACAGTCAGAAAAAGTTGATGATAAGAATAAACAGGATGGCAAAATTTCTAGGTAAAATTTCTAATGAAGAAAATGACAAAATTTTTTTAGAAGAGCTAAAAACTTTAAGCGAAAATTTAAGCAAAACTTTATTAAACAAAACTTTATTAAACAAAACTTAAAACGAAAAGATGTCAGACAACAAAGCAATAAAACATAATTTGTTCAGAAAAAAATTTTTGCTGTATTCCAATGTTACCACAAAATTCAAATATTATATTTTAAAAATGGATAAAATTAGAGATGATAATTTTAAAAGAATAAAACAATTAGAAGAGTTAATAAAACAAAGAAATATTATGAAAGAAAATCATCTTCAACATAGAATGCTAAAAGCTGGTATTCAATCTGATATGTTTGAAAAAATTCAGCAAGCCGAGCAAGTAAAAACTGATTTTGAAAAAACTATGAAACCATTTAAAACTCTTGAAAAAGAACTTGCAAATAATGATAAACAAATTGATATAACAGATCCAGAGCACAAAACTATATTAGATGACTATGGACTACTAGAATCAAACATTAATAAGAAATTACCAAAATCTATGCAATTTGAACATTCTATTTCATTTATAGATGGAAAAACAATACCTAGATTTTATCTCGGACAAAAAAGAAATATTTCCACAACCTTTTCGAGGTTTAATTTTTTCACCAGATAAATCTCCTTTTAGTTTAGATAGAAATTTTGTTGATCTTTTGAGAGGAGCAGATTTAAAAAATTATGCTGTAGGAGATCTCATAAAATATAAAGCTATGTTAGATAGAGTTGGTGCAGCAAAATCTCTTAGACGTTATAAACAATTAGAAAATTTATTATCAACGGGAGTTAAGGTAGGGAAAGGTTTTAAAACAGAAGCAACTGTATTTTTACCAGATGATCCACAAGAATTACTAAATACATTAAATATTTTAATATCGGCAATAAAAGAAGGACATAATTCTAGTTTCAATGAAATTCATGCTACATTGGAAAGACTGTTAGAAAAGAAGATTCTAAATGAAGAGGATTATAAAAGTATAGCTGAAATATGTTGTTTCTAATTTTTATAAAAAAATATTTATTTAAATTTTTTAGTTAAAAATTGTCTTCGAGTGAATTATCATCAGTAGATTTTGACAAAATTAATAATCTTTTAGAAAATTTGACAGAGATTTTGGGTTCATCAAAATTTAGTACGACGTTAAAAATTATAACAACTACTTCATCACACACTTGTAATTTAGAACCCATTCTACATTTAGAACAAAATAAAAATTATCAGATTGCATTGACTAGTTTCTCCACATTTAACACTATTCAAAACGTTATCAAATATGTGAATGACCAATTTAGATATTCTACTGATAAAGGCAAAACATGGAAAATACTAACTTTTCTTCCTGGTGCTTACGAACTTGAAGCAATATCACATGAAATTAAGAGACATTTAGGTATACCATTTAAAGATAAGAAACAATTATATTTTGCAGTTGAACCGTAATTAAATTTTCTCTTAATTTAGACGAAAATCATCAAGTTGATTTTAATCATGATAGATCATTGTCAAAGCTATTAGGATTTAATAAACAAACTTATAGTCAAGGTTATCATTTAGGTGAGAAGATTCCAAAAATAACTGAAATAAATTCAATTGTTGTACATTGTGACATTATTGAAGGAGGATATATAAATGGTAAATTGTCAAATTTAATATTCAGTTTTCCAGCTTCTACTGTACCCATTGGTTATAGATTAAATGTATCACTGATGAGAAAGGACAAGAAATAAATTTTGGAGGTGAAGAGATTATGATAGATCTTTTGGTTCGGGAGGTATAAACTCCCACGCGAAGCTACAGAAGTTTAATTTTCTTCTTATTATTCTTCTTCTTTAAAAATAAAAAAAATTAAAATTGAAATTTTTTGTTAAAAATGAGTGAAGTGCCCCCATTAGATAAAAAAAACTCAAATTTAATCATCATCCAAATTTATCTAATAAAGTTTTGTCAGTTATTTATGGAAGATCAGGATGTGAAAAAACATATTTATTATTTAAAATTCTCACGACTCCAAATTTTTTGGATTATAACAATCTTATAATTTATACAACAACAGCAGAACAGCCCGTCTATCAATTTTTAAAGTATGGATTTGAAAATAATCTTAAAAACAGCAATTGCTTCATTATTCAAAGAATATGAAAAATCTGAAGATGAAGAAGAAATAAGTTCGTGGTGTGAAGAAGCAGAAAAAATAATCAGTTAGTTGAATCCTATAAAAATAAGCATATAAAGATACAATTAATAGATGATAGTGGTAATATGCAAGATCCTAGTAAACTAGATAAAACAATTAAACATTGTGTAATCTTTGATGATTGTGTTAATGATAGAAATCAGTCAGTACAGAGAAATTATTTCACAAGAGGTAGACATAAAAACTGTAGTGTTTTTTATTTAACACAAAGTATGTATTCATTAGACGGAAGTGTTATTAGAAAGAATGCAAATATATTTATACTATTTGAAATAACTGCAAGAAACTTAAGTGATTTGTTAAGAGATTTATGCGTAAGAAATAAAGATAAATTTAAAAAATCATGTAACAATGCTTCGTCAAAAGATTATGGCTTCATTACAATTAATATTGATAAAAAAATACATGACAGAGTTATAGAAAATATTTTTGCGGAGTGATCGAATAATTTTTTCTTATAAATTTTTTATTAATAAAAATAAAAAAAATTGAATGCTTACAAGATAGAATATGTACCAGTTTTAAAAGATTATCAGCATCCTACAAACCTTATCAATTCGAAGGATGAAGTTAGATTTTATTATCACCATAAATATGTGGCGCTCGTTACAGATTATAAAACAAAACATGGTATTAAACCGTGTGTTAAAACAAAAGACTTTCCACTTTGTTTAAGAAGTTTCCGAGTATTTTTGGCTTTCAATAATTTATGGTGGTTGGTTAAGAAAGAAAATTTAACAACACATGAATTTGGAACATTACATCAATTAAATATTCCTGTGTATATGTAAAAATACATTTTTTCTTTTAAAAAATATGAATCGTGAAATGTCTCTCGGACTAACGTCTAGGATTGATGAATTAAACAAGAAACCAATTGCAGAGTTTCATGCACAAATTAAACGTAGTAAACGTAGTAAACGTATTAAAAAACAGAAATGTAGTATTAAAAAACAGAAACGTGGAACAAAAGAAATATTAGAAACTCCTATTACTGATATCTTTTTTGATGATAGAATTAAGGATGAACTTGGTGATGATTTATGTAATTTATTTAATCCAAATGAAATTAAATATGAAAATGTATCTTTTATGAATGTAGTAAATGATATGCGGAAACTTTTAGCAAATGGTAAAATTATTAATTTACTTGGAAAAGTTGTTAAAGATCAGGAAAATATAATTCAAAATTTTTACGTAACCTTCTATAATAAAAAATCATTTGAAACATGGTTTTCGAATCTGGATGAGAAATCCGATGCTAACGAATGGATTTTTACAGGTAATGTTAAATATGAAGATTTTGGAATGAAGCTAGTACAAAGATCACATAGAGGTGCAGGTATTAATATGAAATATAGAATCAAAGAATATTTCGGTGAATATTGTTATATTCCTTCTGAAGATTTTTGTTTTATTAAATGTTATAATGTTTTACGAGGTTTTAATGAAGAACAAGGAGAAATGATGAAAGAAATGTTTAATAATTTTTTATATAAAGAGAAAGCCACATCTAGAACAGGAGTAATGTCAGACTGCAAATTTTCTCAATTCAATAAATATTTTGGAGAATGTGTTCAATATTATAGTCCTGCCAATCGTCATTTAAATCCTAGAGGAATTGAAACGTTTCATAATTATGTTTATTACAATTATTTTCACGAAGGTTCAACAATTGGACACTATTGTTTCATTAATAAAACTCATAAATTCAAAGCTACTAGAGAAATTGAAAATAATTTCAAACCAATATATAAAACAGTTACTGATGAAAATCTAACAACGCGTCCATATAAAATCATAACAAAGAAAAAAATTGACTATAGTTCAACATATATTTGGGATCTCGAAACTTTTCCTGATCCTAACTGTTCAACAGCTCATCCTATTCCTTATGTTGTAGGAGCTATTCATTTTAATAAATTTATATGTTGTTTACCGAAACAAAGATTGAAAGAATTAGAAACACGTTTGTTAAGTGATATGATTAAAATTAAACGATCAAAAGATGAAGATGAAATTAAAAAACTTAAAAAACAAATCAACTACTTGAACAAAAAAAAATTTCTAATGGCTTTTGATGCAACATCTTTATATCCATCAGCTATGTACAGTATGATGAAAATTCAGAATGCCCTAAAGTTGAATCAGCTAGAAAATTTCGTCAAGAAGAAGAACGAGAAATAATATCTAAATTTAATTCTCAAACATTTAGACCTAAAACTGGAATATTCTCTGTTGTGTTTCAATATCCGAATGATATGTTTTTCCATCCAGTTCCTATAAAAGATAAAGTTAAAAATCAAAATAATAATTCTCATGTAATAGTAATAAGGTTTAGAAATGGTATATGTTATGATGTATTAAATTCTGTAGACATACAAGAAATTGTTAGATGTGGTGGAAAAATCTTACATATTACTGATGGTATAATTTATGAAAAAAAATTATCAAGTTTCACCATTTCGAAGTTATATTGAAAAACTTTTTAATTTGAGAAAAAATATAAAACAGAAGGAAACACTGTAGGCGATGAGTTAATTAAATTATTGATGAATTCGCTATATGGCAAAACTGTACAAAAAGATACAACCATTAAATATCATTTATGGAATGAGAATACATTGAGAAAAAATTTCACTCAAGAAGTAAAAGATTATGAAAAATTAAATGATGAACAATATTTAGCGAAAGTAGAAATGGAAGATGATGAATTTCTTAAAGCTAATATTGTGAAAGATGGGAAGACGTCATTCATGCCATCACACTTAGGTTCCTTTATTCTTTCTCACTCTAGAAGAATCATGAATAACTTTATTTTAGAAATTAATGGTTTCAACGAAAAATACATTCATTATACAGATTCAGTAACAGCTGACACGCCTGTAATATTGAGAAAGAATAATACATTATTTATTTCTAGAATAGATAGTATTGTAAACAACTATAAAATTAATCCGTTTGAAATTAATGGTGATATGAAAGAAATTTCATTTGTTGATAATTTGGAAATTTATACTCATAATGGATGGAGTAAAGTAAAAAAAATTATTAGACATCTTACAAATAAAAGTATTTATCGAATAAGAACAAAAATGGGAATAGTAGATGTTACTGAAGATCATTCATTGTTAGATGAAAGAGGTAATGAAATAAAGCCACAAGAATTAAATATAGGAACAAATTTACTACATAATAAATTATTTTTACACGACAATACAATCACACTGAAACAAATTGTAAGTGATATTTATCTTAATGATCCACCTAATTTAAGATGTAAGCAAGCATTTATAGAAGGGTTCTTTTTAGGAGATGGTTCTGCTGGAATCTATAATTATGAATCAGGAGTCAGATATTGTTGTACTTTAAATAACAAAGATCTTAACCTCTTAATTAAATTAAAAACATATATTAATGAAGTTTATAACAATGATTGTAAAATATATGATGCAATGAGATCATCTAGAGTATACAAACTTAATTTTCAAAATCCAAGACAATATGCTATATACTTTAGCAAAAATTATTATAATCAGTTTAGAGAAAAACGTGTTCCTTGGTATGTTCTAAATGCTGAATATAATATTAGATATTGGTTCTTTGTTGGATTTTATGCAGCAGATGGGGACAAGAAATCTTTTTTTACAAGGAAATATGCAACTATTCGTTTCACACAGAAAAATAAAGAAACCTTTAGTGGTTTATACAATTTGGCATCATCTCTAGGTATTAATTTGCTAGTAAGCGAAAGAAAAGATAAACCATTATGCTTTAGTACGTGTCAAGTTAAAAATAATATTAGCAAAGATGTCACCACTGTAAGATATTTAAATAATAAACCACAATATGTTTATGATATTGAAACAGAAGATGGCACATTTAATTGTGGTTTTCCATTAATTGTAAAAAACACTGATTCAATATACATTTCTAATGAACTCTTCAATAAATTAGATGCTGCTGGATATGTTGGGGGAGAATTGTGTCAAGGAAAAAATGATTATGGAAATGGTGGAATTATTTTTGCAATGTTTATTGCTCCTAAAATAAAATATTGTATTACTGTAGATGAACAAGGGAGACTTAGTGAAAAGAAAACATTCAAAGGATATTCACAAGATAAAGTAAAAGTACAAGATTTTCTAAAATTATATTCGGGGAAAACATTATCGACTGCAGTTAATATACCATGGAAAATATCTTTAGAAACTGGAATTAGTATTCCTGATAAAAATAATAATACTGAAGAAAAAAAATTCTCTGGTCAAATAAATATTCTTAAACGTCAAGCACCTGATGAAAATGAAATTATGTTACCTTATAACGGAGAAGATATTCAAGCTGAAATATTTCAAACAATCGTCTGTGAGAGTAATTTAAGTGATGATGAAATTTTTAGATGTAATAAGTTTTTAGATGCAATAAAAAAATTATTATTCCCACGTGTCATCATCATCACTTAAACTACTCTCACAGACGATTGCTTGAAATATTTCAGCTTGAATATCTTCTCCGTTATAAGGTAACATAATTTCATTTTCATCAGGTGCTTGACGTTTAAGAATATTTATTTGACCAGAGAATTTTTTTTCTTCAGTATTATTATTTTTATCAGGAATACTAATTCCAGTTTCTAAAGATATTTTCCATGGTATATTAACTGCAGTCGATAATGTTTTCCCCGAATATAATTTTAGAAAATCTTGTACTTTTACTTTATCTTGTGAATATCCTTTGAATGTTTTCTTTTCACTAAGTCTCCCTTGTTCATCTACAGTAATACAATATTTTATTTTAGGAGCAATAAACATTGCAAAAATAATTCCACCATTTCCATAATCATTTTTTCCTTGACACAATTCTCCCCCAACATATCCAGCAGCATCTAATTTATTGAAGAGTTCATTAGAAATGTATATTGAATCAGTGTTTTTTACAATTAATGGAAAACCACAATTAAATGTGCCATCTTCTGTTTCAATATCATAAACATATTGTGGTTTATTATTTAAATATCTTACAGTGGTGACATCTTTGCTAATATTATTTTTAACTTGACACGCACTAAAGCATAATGGTTTATCTTTTCTTTCGCTTACTAGCAAATTAATACCTAGAGATGATGCCAAATTGTATAAACCACTAAAGGTTTCTTTATTTTTCTGTGTGAAACGAATAGTTGCATATTTCCTTGTAAAAAAGATTTCTTGTCCCCATCTGCTGCATAAAATCCAACAAAGAACCAATATCTAATATTATATTCAGCATTTAGAACATACCAAGGAACACGTTTTTCTCTAAACTGATTATAATAATTTTTGCTAAAGTATATAGCATATTGTCTTGGATTTTGAAAATTAAGTTTGTATACTCTAGATGATCTCATTGCATCATATATTTTACAATCATTGTTATAAACTTCATTAATATATGTTTTTAATTTAATTAAGAGGTTAAGATCTTTGTTATTTAAAGTACAACAATATCTGACTCCTGATTCATAATTATAGATTCCAGCAGAACCATCTCCTAAAAAGAACCCTTCTATAAATGCTTGCTTACATCTTAAATTAGGTGGATCATTAAGATAAATATCACTTACAATTTGTTTCAGTGTGATTGTATTGTCGTGTAAAAATAATTTATTATGTAGTAAATTTGTTCCTATATTTAATTCTTGTGGCTTTATTTCATTACCTCTTTCATCTAACAATGAATGATCTTCAGTAACATCTACTATTCCCATTTTTGTTCTTATTCGATAAATACTTTTATTTGTAAGATGTCTAATTATTTTACATTAGTTCAAGTGAGGCCATTCCTGGTGTATGATTAAATATCTTCAATTGCCACTGGCTTTCTCAGGAATCAAAAAAAATCTTTGCAATACCCAATATTTCGCTATTCTTCATCAAGGGTGACAATGAATGCCGTTCATTGTCAGGCATTCATTCTCACCCTTGATGAAGAATAGCAAAATATTGGGTATTGCAAAGATTTTTTTTTGATTCCTGAGAAAGCCAGTGGCAATTGAAGATATTTAATCTAATAATGTTTTTTACTTTACTCCATCCATTATGAGTATAAATTTCTAAATTATCAACAAATGAAATTTCTTTCATATCACCATTAATTTCAAACGGATTAATTTTATAGTTGTTTACAATACTATCTATTCTAGAAATAAATAATGAATTATTCTTTCTCAATATTACAGGCGTGTCAGCTGTTACTGAATCTGTATAATGAATGTATTTTGAATGACGTCTTCCCATCTTTTACAATATTAGCTTTAAGAAATTCATCATCTTCCATTTCTACTTTCGCTAAATATTGTTCATCATTTAATTTTTCATAATCTTTTACTTCTTGAGTGAAATTTTTTCTCAATGTATTCTCATTCCATAAATGATATTTAGTGGTTGTATCTTTTTGTACAGTTTTGCCATATAGCGAATTCATCAATAATTTAATTAACTCATCGCCTACAGTGTTTCCTTCTGTTTTATATTTTTTTCTCAAATTAAAAAGTTTTTCAATATAATTTCGAAATGGTGAAACTTGATAATTTTTTTTCATAAATTATACCATCAGTAATATGTAAGATTTTTCCACCACATCTAACAATTTCTTGTATGTCTACAGAATTTAATACATCATAACATATACCATTTCTAAACCTTATTACTATTACATGAGAATTATTATTTTGATTTTTAACTTTATCTTTTATAGGAACTGGATGGAAAAACATATCATTCGGATATTGAAACACAACAGAGAATATTCCAGTTTTAGGTCTAAATGTTTGAGAATTAAATTTAGATATTATTTCTCGTTCTTCTTCTTGACGAAATTTTCTAGCTGATTCAGCTTTAGGGTATTCTGAATTTTCATCATACTGTACATAGCTGATGGATATAAAGATGTTGCATCAAAAGCCATTAGAAATTCATTTTTTTGTTCAAGTAGTTGATTTGTTTTTTAAGTTTTTTAATTTCATCTTCATCTTTTGATCGTTTAATTTTAATCATATCACTTAACAAACGTGTTTCTAATTCTTTCAATCTTTGTTTCGGTAAACAACATATAAATTTATTAAAATGAATAGCTCCTACAGCATAAGGAATAGGATGAGCTGTTGAACAGTTAGGATCAGGAAAAGTTTCGAGATCCCAAATATATGTTGAACTATAGTCAATTTTTTTCTTTGTTATGATTTTATATGGACGCGTTGTTAGATTTTCATCAGTAACTGTTTTATATATTGGTTTGAAATTATTTTCAATTTCTCTAATAGCTTTGAATTTATGAGTTTTATTAATTAAACAATAGTGTCCAATTGTTGAACCTTCGTGAAAATAATTGTAATAAACATAATTATGAAACGTTTCAATTCCTCTAGGATTTAAATGACGATTGGCAGGACTATAATATTGAACACATTCTCCAAAATATTTATTGAATTGAGAAAATTTGCAGTCTGACATTACTCCTGTTCTAGATGTGGCTTTCTCTTTATATAAAAAATTATTAAACATTTCTTTCATCATTTCTCCTTGTTCTTCATTAAAACCTCGTAAAACATTATAACATTTAATAAAACAAAAATCTTCAGAAGGAATATAACAATATTCACCGAAATATTCTTTGATTCTATATTTCATATTAATACCTGCACCTCTATGTGATCTTTGTACTAGCTTCATTCCAAAATCTTCATATTTAACATTACCTGTAAAAATCCATTCGTTAGCATCGGATTTCTCATCCAGATTCGAAAACCATGTTTCAAATGATTTTTTATTATAGAAGGTTACGTAAAAATTTTGAATTGTATTTTCCTGATCTTTAACAACTTTTCCAAGTAAATTAATAATTTTACCA
>CAJQUW010015750.1:0-119268 GCA_907163375.1 Prostheceraeus crozeri | reverse complement strand
TCTGGATTACATCTGGCGACTGAATTTTGAATGAAGATATTTTAGTGTTCACTAAATGACCCATTCCTAGATGTTGAATGTGCAAGTCTGAAATAAAAATGACGCATTGTTAATATGTCGGCACTTTTATCGTCTTTTTAAAACATAAGTGATTTAAAATGAATGACAAATTAACATCCCTGAATATTTGGACTATCTTTCCCCTGATCTAAAAATGATATTACTGAAATATACGTGTTGTATTTCAAAATATAAATTCCATAGAGTAGGTGTAAGTAAGTATAGAGTGTCGACGTCCACAAAAAAGTGGACTGTTATTAACAGTGAAAATTTTTATATGAAAAGATTTCGTTTTTAAGGAATAGTTTTTAAAAAGATAAAATTTTGCCATTTATAAACTACCGACATGAAGCTCCTTTATAAGTGATATGAAACAGGTTGGATATCAAAGGGAATGAATATTTGCTAACAAGCCTCTTAAATAAGCGGTTATTAAACTGATTATCAAGGAAATTTCATGAACTGCACTATAATATAGTCCCTGCAAGTCTTCAAGGAAAGTTGAGATGTTATTAAGAGCTTCTTCGCTAAGATGTCATGCTTCTAATTCAATTTTCAGTGGCATGATTTAATGAATGATTCACACGGCGTCATTTCTTGAACCTGAATAGTAATGTGAACCCATTCACATCTTTTGAAGTTGATTGTTATCAGTTTCTTTGATTACAATGTTTTGCTCATGCAGCGGCAGTTTGTGATATGATGACGCTTAAAAGAAAATAATCTTATTCTAATATATCCTTTACAGTTATGGTAACCCATCGAATTGCTGATTAAACAAACTATATCACCTCTCCAAGTTGTCATGATATGGAGGATTCATGATGTAAAAATACTGACGTATCCGATATAGAATATTATATTACTGAGATATTTGACTTTTGGTTATATTTGATAAGATCTATGTCCATTATCAGTTTTCTTCATTGAACTGAGAACCATGATATTATGATTTTAAAACATCAAACTGTACTCCTTATGCAAGTTGCCACATTAGCCAACGGTTAGATCATGATTGGGTGACATTTAAACTCATCTGTTGAGTTCTGTCTCGGGGTGCGACGAGACTCAGGCGGTTCATTTTGAATGTCGTCCACAAATAGTGATTAAGCAAGGGGCATGCTATGTCAAAGACGAACCTCCGCAATACTTTGTTATCTTATCAGACGATACCTGCAAAACTGCAGAGGCTGTTGCTGCGCATATAAACTCCTACCGTACCTTTCGGGAATTGATCGACAATTTCGAAAGGTCATATGCGCAAGCTATACATGTACGAGTAGATACATAAAGTATTTGGTAATCATTAAATTTAAATCATTTAAATAATTTCATTATTTGTAAATGCAGGAAATCATCATCTCCTATTCACCATTCAGCCAGTATCTCAACTGTGCTATGATCTACTTGACATCAAAAACCTGCAAAATGCATGGGGTCAGCGAGTTTGAATTGATTAGTACCAGCAATATCGTTCCTGTGCTTTTCATTGTGATATTTGTAAAATTCGCTCAATTTTAAGATAGATTAGCACATTGATAGAAATGTTTGAGTCCCAAAATGTGAAAGACAAAATTTGATCAAAAAGTGGGCGTTTACGGTGGAATCACCACGTTGCAATCGAGTCATGTTTAATAAAATCACTACTCAGCCATCCAATCTTTGCATAAAACGAGGCCAATGCAGTTTAGTCCGGCAGCCAGAACGAGGTTCTGCAGGGAACGAGGCCGAAAGTGAGACTTTCACAGAATGATGTACACCCTATTCCTACTGCGAATCTACGCGTCTGCCGAGTTCTAGTGAGTTCCTCTTCTTGTCAGACTGGATCAAAGAAAAACACATGTACCTGTAAATCCAGTGGGACGCAGATTGCAGTTTTCGGTAAAAATGGAATTCTCTATGTCTTCTCTGATTAAACGAAAAGTACTTAAGCCTAGAGTCATAATTTGTGGCATGGACTGTCTTCAGGTCATTTCCTTTCATGTTCATGCGCCCCTGTTTATAAAGCTAAACACATTTAGATTTGGCGAGTCTCTTAATGTTGGCAAACACCAACATGTTGGCCACTTCATCCACATTGAAACACATTCTCACATACATTGCCGATTAGATTCATGATAATAGCACATGCACATAATAGAAAATGACCTGAAGACATTCATTCCATGCCACAAATTATGACTCTAGGCTTAAGTACTTTTCGTTTAATCAGAGAAAACATAGAGAATTCCATTTTTACCAAAAACTGCAATCTGCATCCCACTGGATTTACATGTGTTTTTCTTTGATCCAGTCTGACAAGAAGAGGAACTCACTAGAACTCGGCAGACGCGTAGATTCGCAGTAGGAATAGGGTGTACATCATTCTGTGAAAGTCTCACTTTCGGCCTCGTTCCCTGCAGAAACTCGTTCTGGCTGCCGGATTAGTTCTACCACTTACTGTATATGGCTGGCATTTCCCTGACATTGGAGAACAGCAATTCTATGTTTGTTGTCACACGGTCTGAATCCCTCAGACTGATCAATTCATATCCAACGAGATACTCTACGAGCTTTCAAATGTCATAGAGAATTCGTTCCTGTCCAGCGGGCCTACAGCCTTAAGTACATGTACTGGTAGTTCTTTTACTGTTTCTAACGCCTAGGTTCGACCTGGAATGGAATTCTGTTCATACGCTTGTTCATCTAGCTCTGAGGGCAGCTCAGTTATATTTGATTTAATTCAGGGCAAGCCAGTGCGACTGATAGAGGATATTCCCTTCAAATATGACATCTCTCGAACACCATCATATCAGGGCAGACTTCTGTTGCTCCCTCTTCTGTCAATACCATCACGGTCTTCGTTCACATGAATTTGCGTCTGTTACTCCTTGTGCTCGTTGTTTTGCCAGATGCACAAGAGAAAGAGACTATACAGTATACAAGTTCTCGTTATCAAGCTGAGCATTTAAATAGACCTTTCTTTCATAGAACAACAACTGATAATAAGCCTTTAGAGGCAGTTCCAACAGCTGCAAGTATTGAAACATACTTAATGACTGTCAACAAGTATCCACTTAGTTCCAAGAACAGTTGATAATTTGAAAGCTTTTTTGACGCTTTAAGCCTCATTTACATCAGGTCAGTATGCCAAAAAGTAGACGGATCTAGTTGTTTTCAATTTATTGCGAACTTCAGATATATTGAATGCATCGATTTTCATAGCTGATACAATAGTTACCAAAGCTTGGTATCTCTGATCTCGGTCTTTATAATGCTTATACATAGTATCCAACAGGAATGGATGGATCTCTGTAGTATTCTTCTGTAAAAATATGCGTTTTCTCCGGAGTCCACTTATCCGTATGGCTAACTTACGAAAGGAATGCACTTAGATTTGTTCAACAAACTGATCTGAGGACTTGCAACACCTGATTGGATTTGACCTTGATGTTACGATTACATTGATACAATAGTGTGTAGTGGAGGGAAGATTCTGATCTATTGAGCTATTTTGAATTTTCTACAAGAACATCACTTCATTGATTCAACTGATAACGATCTGTGATTTTCGCATATCTATGGTTGAGCATTGCATGAATAGAGCACTGGCCTGCTCTATTATACAATGCAGCAGCCCCAGTGAAGTGAGCCACTGGGCTGTTTTTCGTAGACGCCAGCGAACATTTTTTTAGCTCGAGTCGGTGTCAGTCACCGTGTGTCAATGGACGCCAGTCAATGGCCTAGTGTAAATTAGGCTGTATGCGGTGCTATCTCATTATCATCACGTTTTCTATTTTACGCTGTTCTATTTTCGTTCAATTGGAAATTTCGTTAACTTCTTGTAATACGTGCACACATTTCGGTTGTGACAAAACCAATGGTGGTGTTCGGAATGAACATTTTAAATTTGAATTCTCATTAGCCGAATTTATTATTATCATTTGTTTATTGTTACGAAATAAAACATCTAGGAAAGTCTCCAAGTTGCCTGTTATGACAAGTTGACATCCGTGTCGTCTTATTAAAGGAGTCTGAATATTGAACTGATGTTAAATATCTGAATGTTGCTCAAACTTCTTATATGAGGATTCATCAAATCTACATGCAGGCCAACTTATTGTTAGCTTTCCGATGTTCTGAATTTTACTCATCATAGTCCGCAGAGACGCAACTGAAATCATTTCTGTGTCTTAGTCATACTGATTTAAAGCAATGAGTTTAACACCCTTTTTACTCTTCTTTTTAATTGCTTGCATTATACTGCCTTCATTTTCTATCCAATGTATTTCGTTGGTTTCAGACCCACGAAGAAAATCATGAAATTCATCCATTCAGAAGAATAAGCGCCAGAATGAAAAATGGTAGCGGATGAGAAAAAGAAACGAAAGAATAACAAAAATGTCAAAAAAACAAAAAAAGAAAACATTGTACCAATTGTGGAGGAGGATGCCCATATAGACCCAATTGTGGAGCCAACCACTGAAGAGGATGTCCATATGGAACCAATTGTGGAGCCAACCACTGAAGAGGATGCCCATATGGAACCAATTGGGGAGCCAAGTGTGGAGAAGGATAGGTATATGGAAACAATGTAAATGAATATTTTCTTGCTTTGTGGTAATTAATTTACTACTCACAGTATAACTTTATAATAGAGAAGTGGATTTTTAAGAATATTTACTCTACCTGTTGCATAATTTAATTCCTAAAAATACTTAAGTCTGTGATATTTGTCAATCAATCCCGCAACCATCAGTCAAATCCGTAGAGAGAGAAATGGTTTTATTCATTTTTGACATATTACGGAAAACATTAGATTACAATCAGGGCATTCTCACTATGGGCATTGAGGTTGTTCGAAAATGATGACTTTGAAAGAATTTGAAGTAACATTTCTATTCCTTTTCAAGCATTTTCAGATTGCTTACAACTGACTACATATTATCAGAAGTTGAGAAATGGCACTTGATAAACATGCGTGAATTGCGCATGCGCTTGCTGTGAGGTTGAATGAATTTATAGGTCATCTATTGGAACAAAATTCACACCGGATTAAGTGAGCCGAGCTGAATAATTCAGATGCACTTGCAAGTCTGGTTACAAAGCGATTGTCCCCACATACGTGGTGGCGTCAATAAGTCCGTAGACTCGACATGAAATAATGGTTCATTTATCTAATCACTGCTGTCAGTGGAAGCCGTGTGCATGTATGTCTCGATTATCACTGAGTGAGCAGTTGTCATGCGGCATTTAAGCAACAACAGATCTGTTGTCTTATCTCATCACATTTCTTGGTTGCAGAATGATTTCTGATGTCGAAAAACGCAGTGTCATACACTTTCTTTATTTGCGAGGGATACCAGCTGAACAGATGCTGGTGCAACTGCATGAGGCCTACCAGGACGAAGCCCCAGCACGGTCAACGGTGTACAAGTGGATCAAGGAATTCCGAAATGGGCGCACTTCCATTGAAGACGAAGACCGACCCGGCAGACCCTCAGAAATCGGAGATCAAGTTCTTGTGAGGCTGAAAGCGATCGTGACGGAAGAGCGGCGAATAACCAAGCATAGACTGTCGGAGCTGCTGAACATCAGCTACGGGTCTGTCCACAACAGGCTCAAAGAACTTGGTCTGAGGAAGTTGTCTTCCAGATTTGTTCCTTATTTTCTCAGTGCTGAAATGTGTTCGCGCAGGCTGGCATGTTGCGCGAGAAACGTGGAGCTCCATGAAGAACTTGGTGATCGATTTCTGAAGAACATCGTCAGAGGATGAAACACCGCTCTCGCTTTACGTGCCGGATAGCAAGCGTGCATCAATGGAATGGAAATTCCCTGGTGAACGTGCGACTCGGAAGTTGAGGCCTGGAACCTCACACAAAAGGGCCTTCATGCTGACCATCTTCTGGGACCACAAAGGAGTGATCAAGTTGGACTTCGCGGACAAGAACACCAAGATAACGGGAGAATACTACGCGCAGCTCGCTGCAGAATCCAGGAAACTGAGAAGAAAGCCCTCTGGCCAGGATCTGTACCTGTTGCATGACAATGCTCCGATCCACACGAGTAGACGGGCTCAATCCTCCCTGCAAAGTGCTGGATTCGTCCAACTCCCACATCCGCCTTACAGTCCGGACCTGGCCCCAAGTGATTTTTTCCTCTTTTCACATTTGAAAAAGCACCTCAGGGGCAAGAAGTTTTCCAGCAAGGAAGAACTGAAGGAGGACGTTGCAAGCTTCTTTTCAGGACGTCCAGAAGGTTGGTTTGCGACGGCTTTCGACGAGCTAGTGAGACGATGGAAACTGTGCATTGACAGTAATGGTTCCTATGTAGAAAAGTGATTTTTATAAATACACAATGTCATGATTTATTTGCCATACAGATTTATTTTGCCTACATTACCATAGGTTCAATAAACCTTAAGTGGAAAAAGCCAGTTGTTTTTTATCTTTGCGAGTCTACGGACTTATTGACGCCACCACGTATGTCTAATATTACCATAGAAATCCGACACTCTATAACAATAAAGAACTAGAACGGACACAGACATTGAAATTAATAGTGCGTCGCGTCATGTGTTTTCATGACAATGGTAACTAAACGATGTCGGCTTCAAGGTGCTGACAATAGGAAGGTCCCGGCAGATTTTCAGTGTACTTTGTTCATATTCACGGTTAATATCATAAATATTTATAAAAGCATGCTGATTGAATAACTTACAATAGATCGCCCTACGGCGAAAATCTGCAACTGCTTAGTTTCAGTAATTCAATATTTTTCTCAGGCTATCAACAGTGACCTAGTATAGGTGCCTACATGATCGCTTTTGTCCATTCTACTCCATTTCAAGATTTAGGAACTCGGCCATGTTAGAAGTTGCATTTCATTTGCGTGTTATTCATTCCAAACAACGCTAGGGATATTTCAGATTTGTAAAATTTATTCCAGAAATTATAACTTGAATAAGAGATGTGCAAGATTCATTTCAAACTTTCTTCCTTATCTTTCAGAAACGTAAGATGTTAATGAACTTTTTTATATAAATGCAAATTTATTTTTAGAAACTTGATATGAATTTCTGGAATTAAAGGTTGCATACCTCAATTTCATAAGGTGACATCATCATTATGTCAGAAATATGACTTGCATTTCGGAGAGTATAATTTGTATTTCAGAATCCTAGAATGTATTTCAGAATGTACAAGATATTTTAAAGAAAGAGTTCATCAATTTGCAGTCATTTAAAAAGAATTTCAGAAAGCACTTTATGCATTTCAGAATCGTAAAATGGGCTTCAGAAAAGTTGATTGTATTTCAGAACATGAAATGTGTATCTCAGGAGCATTAAATTTAATGTGAAAATGTGTATCAGAAACTATTATTTCAGAAGTGTAGAACAAATTTCAGATGACATCAGATACATTTCAGAGACGTTGAATGGATTTCATAATGAATTAATTATATTTTATACTTTTGGATATTCATTTCAGATTTGCAAAATGTAGTCAGGAAGTATTGCTTACATTTCAGAGGCAATATATATACATTGTATTTCCTAATGCATAATTTACATTTAAGATTCATGAAATATATGTCAGAAGGCTTGACACGCATTTAAGAAAGAGCAAAATGTATTTCAAAATGCATAGAATGATTTCAAGAAAGGGTAGAATATAACTCCGAAATCGTAGTTATTTCCAAAAATTATTTAATAGTTTGCAGATATCGTAAATTGATAATGATAAAACGACCGATACTTACAATTGTTGGATTTTGAGAATATGAATGGTATAATAGAAATGTATCAATCTTTTAGCTAAGTAAAGAACAAATCAATTGTAAGCGCATTGTGGTGTTTGTTATCGCAGTCGTTCGTGTGCACTTAACTCATGCCAATTTTGTCAATGATTTACAGCAACGCAAAGTAAACCATAATTTTTGGTAGAATCAAATTTTGATATATTTTCTAATTTAATTCAATTCATCTTGGATGAAAGCAAACAATCCTGAAATTGAATACTACTGCATGAATCTGGAAGCATAATTCCTGTAGAATGCAAGTCACCCATTTCTACTTAACCTTGCTTTACCCGGACGATTTTGAGCTTCGAAATGCCGCAGGAGGATGCTCCTGGAGTTCCTCTCTTATCTCAATGCACCCATGATTCAATCATCCACAAAATTTGGATCATCGCAGCCTATTTGGCATGTCGTCTGTCCGGTGGTGATAACAGGTTTTACCAACCTTGTCATTTTATTACCATAAACAGCAATTCAAAATTTGAACTAACAAATTTTTCAAAAAAATGATTTTAGCCCTGCATATTGAGTACATACATACCCGTTAAAAATTGAAAGTACATTAGATGACTTTGATAAACGCATGCTTTGATCGGTCATCCAATGATGGCTTGAACCGTGCTGAATGCAACCCTAACACGCTCCACCCTACAAGTCTACAGCTCTTCTCTTCAACATTGAAGCTAATGCTCCAAGCACCATGAAAAACCGTCACTACACAACTTCGGTTGGATTTCAGGCAGATCTCTTCTTGACTGAATAAGCCATCTTCCAAATAAATATATTCGCTGGAAATCAATGTCGGCGATGTATGGGAGATCATTGTTCCTCGGTTGCTCGGTCAGATTGCACGATGTGCAATAGGCCTAATGTGCAATGTGGGAATTTGCTGATTTGGCGTAATAGTTATACTGCGAAGTAGTGATTTTCAAGAATTTGTGATAACTGGCCAGCATGACATCAGGGCTGCAGACCGACATTAGAAAGCAAAGATGAATGACCAGAAATAAGTTGCATGACGTCCAATCACCACTGATTCCCCTGTGCACTGTCAAATAAATATACACAGTGAAGAAAGTGAGAAAACGTTGAAACACAATATTCTGCAATTCTATGATGCATGAAAGCATCCACGCAAATTAGTTTGATCTTGACATTGGCAGATTGTAATTCAACTTTAGCAGACGTGGCATAAACTGTCTACATAATTTTCAGTTTATCGCTGACAATGACATCTTTTGCACGGCAATCTGATCTATCGTATATTTAATCTCATTGTTGTTAATTGCTTTCAGGATATGGCTTAAGATGCTTTGGTGGACTATCGATCCCCGCTACTTGCCTTAATGTCGGCGGTCACAATTGTGACGTGTTATTTATTCATTGATTATTATTGCCTTGACTACTGATGCGTGGTGGTGAGGGTTTGATCCTGCCAATTGACAGAGTCGCGTAAGTGGCTCGTAGCTCAGTTGGTTAGAGCACAGGTCTAGTTAACCTTGAACGTAGGTTCGAATCCTACCAGCCACACATCTTTTGCATGGCAATCTGATCTATCGTGTATTTAATCTCATTGTTGTTAAATGCGCTGCACTGTATTTATAAGGCTACTTTAATCAAAATGAAATGCAAAATGGATTTTTCCTTTACTAATTAACTACGTGTATACGTTCAGTTCTTAACAACAAGGACCCCAAAGAAACTATCGTTTTGGTTTTTAAGCATATTGAAGACGACAATGTGGCGTTTCTTTGTGGCAAGTCTAAAGTACACATGTAGAACTGTTCAATTTACTTGTTTTTCAATATTCCAACAAATTAGCACTGTTGAGAATCGCAGAGTTACTTTTATAGTAAATCTACTGTTGTACTTTTGTAGTCTCTATCTATCGTCTCTCAGTTCGATATTAGTCAACATCGTTGCGTCATCTTCAACTTTCTACTCCGTTGTATGACCGCATATACGTTTATCACTTGCGGCTTCTTTCCATATCATTGATGTCCTTTATTGAGGATAGTTGCTGCACTGTTATCAATAGGAATGGATTGAAAATAAATGATTCCTTTTGTTGAGGAATTGCACAATCATCGTGACAGATTCGTTTTTAGTTTAATTGATGATCTACATGCTGAGAGATGTTGGAAAATATTTGATGAGAAATCTTCTGCCAATTACTTACGCCTGCAGCACAATGGAGTCTAGCGTGTTCATTCAATCTTTGTGGTCCGATTTCTATGATGCAAACTTTTAACTCTAAACTGCCCAAACCACCTTCTCTTCTTCAGAAAAATTTCTTCTTTGAGGAAAGTTGTTATTCCACGTCATAACACACAATCGAGCATTTAAGTGTTACAGAACTATAAGAATGAGTTTGTGTATTATAATGAACGATGCGCAGTTCAGCCAAATGTGTATTACAAAAACCAAACTGTTTCTTTCAACTCTTGACAGTTCCATATGTGACACAAAACCAACCTGACTTTGACAAAATGTACATCAGGTATTGCACACTAGCTAAGTTCAGGAAACTCTTTTGTGGTTGGTAATGTAATGCAATGATGTCAAAATTTTGGTATAATATAGATTTGATTTTGGCATAATTTGGTTAACATTCAAATTCATCTACATGTCTATGTACTTGCATCAAATATGACATCATACCATTGAACTCTTGAACATCTACGAACAATCATTCTATCATTGAACATTTATGGATCCAACCGGTAATCTGCTTGATAATTCTCCTAGCAGGCCTAATTTCTTCGGCTTTGAGGCTGATTCGAGGAAAATATGCTTCCTTTGATCGATGAATTGAAAATATGCCACAATAAGTTACGAAGAAATGCTTTTCCAAAAAGTCACGACGCTTCGGAAGACACTGCTTCCCTTCTCAAGTGAAATAAAATGGTAAGAGATCATTGTAAACAAAATCAGCGACGAACACTATTTACAACGCGCTTGGCTGTCAGCAAATCAGGCTGGTGGAAACCCATATTTTGATTCATGACATCAGACTGACTGACCTTGATAAAAGAGGATTCAATGATGCGTCTAACACGAAAATCGTTACACCGGGACAAGATATCATGGTTATCAAAATCAATAGCATGATGGAGACCTATACAATGTTGAGCTATGGCATTATTTGGATCAAAGTTTTGAAAAGCTCTTTTATGTTCTTTACACCGAACATCAAACATACGACCTGTCTCACCTACATAAAATTTAGGACAACTTTTACAATCAATGCGATAAACGCCGCCTGTAGGTTTCATACAATTATTGTGGATAAGATGAGACTTGATACTGTTAGGAAATCGGGACAGAACTTTGGAATCGTAGTGTCTATCCAGATGGTGGTTAGTAGGACGATCCAGACAAGAAACATAGGGTACTGACAAAAATGTACTGCCAAGATGTTTGTCTCCACAGATGTGTTTCAAAAAATTTCATTTCTTGCCAGTTAAGTGATATTTTTAATTGTCTTAATACGTCCGATAGGGGTCTACCTAGACGGTATCAATTAGCAATAGAATCTTTACGTAAAAACAAATCCATTCGTATTTGTCAAGCTGATAAGGGTGGCAAAATTGTAATCCTGAATCCTGGAGATTATTCCAGCAAGATGTTTGATATTCTTTCCGATCAAGATACCTATTGTAAAGTTAACTCTAATCCCTTGCCTCTGATGCAGAGGGATTTTAATAATGGCCTCAGATCTATTGGAGATAGGTATCCTGATCATCGTAACTATATTGTGTCATTCAAATCTTATCTTCCATCTTTACCTTACGTTTATGGGTTGCCCAAGATCCACAAGGAGGAGTGTCCCTTGCGTCCCATTGTTGCTAGTTGCAAATCGCCTTCATACAAACTTTCCAAGGCCTTAGCTAACTTGCTTTCTCCTTTATTGGGGTCTTTCTCTCCTAGTCATTTGAGAAATTCTTCTGATCTACTGAGTAGAATTTCTGGAGTTTCTTTGAATCCTGGGGATACTTTCGTTTCTTTTGACGCTATTTCCTTATTTACCAATGTTCCTCTACAGCCTACGATTGATTTCTTATCTCGTCGTCTTTCTTCCACAGTCCATAATTTTCCTGTGAGCATTGGTTGCCTGTTGGAGTTAATTGATCTATGTCATCGTTACAATTATTTTGTTTTTGAAAATGTATTTTATGAGCAAATATTTGGTTTGGTCATGGGGAACCCTCTATCTCCAGTGTTAGCCAATATATTTCTTGAACATATTGAGTCTGAATTGATCCCCTCTTATTCTGGTGTTCTTTCTGTTATGTGGTCGATGACGTGTTGGCCTTAGTTCCCTATAACTTTGACATTAACTCTTTTTTTATCTTTCATTGATTCATTTTATCCTACACTGAATTTTTCATATGAGTTGGAATGTTCTCACTCTATCGCGTTCTTAGATGTTCTCATTCGGAAAGTTGGTCAATCTTTGCGTTTTTCTGTATTTAGGAAAAGCACTCACTCTAACGCTTATCTCCACTTTTTCTCATTTCACCCTATGCTTACTAAAGTTAATGTCGCCCGTGGATTGTTTCTTCGTGCGCTTGGCATAAGCAGCCCCGAGTATCTTGATGGTGAAATTGATTTTCTGTATAAATCGCTTATGAAACTTGCTTATCCTCACCATGTTTTAAAGAAGGCCTTGTCTAAGGCTAAGTCTTCCTATTTCAAGCCTGTGGCCCACCCCGGTGATTCGGAAAGCGTGAACTTTTTGTCAGTACCCTATGTTTCTTGTCTGGATCGTCCAACTAACCACCATCTGGATAGACACTACGATTCCAAAGTTCTGTCCCGATTTCCTAACAGTATCAAGTCTCATCTTATCCACAATAATTGTATGAAACCTACAGGCGGCGTTTATCGCATTGATTGTAAAAGTTGTCCTAAATTTTATGTAGGTGAGACAGGTCGTATGTTTGATGTTCGGTGTAAAGAACATAAAAGAGCTTTTCAAAACTTTGATCCAAATAATGCCATAGCTCAACATTGTATAGGTCTCCATCATGCTATTGATTTTGATAACCATGATATCTTGTCCCGGTGTAACGATTTTCGTGTTAGACGCATCATTGAATCCTCTTTTATCAAGGTCAGTCAGTCTGATGTCATGAATCAAAATATGGGTTTCCACCAGCCTGATTTGCTGACAGCCAAGCGCGTTGTAAATAGTGTTCGTCGCTGATTTTGTTTACAATGATCTCTTACCATTTTATTTCACTTGAGAAGGGAAGCAGTGTCTTCCGAAGCGTCGTGACTTTTTGGAAAAGCATTTCTTCGTAACTTATTGTGGCATATTTTCAATTCTTCTTCGGTTTTATACAGCAATTTCATCGATCTCTTATCATATCAGCAACGACCCAAGTTTGCCATTCCCATGTAGGAAATAGATCATGGATGGTATTCTCGTCTCTCCAAGAAGTGATTAAAGCTATGGCTATGAATAAGGTGAGTGATGTGAATAAGACCCATTTGCTAGATCTCGGAAACTGCTTAACGAATTTAAGCGCAACAAAAAGAAATGAAAATATATCTAATTTCAAATAAGTGTCAGAGGTTTTATTGATTTTGGTTTATTTGATCAGATTCTACAACATCTCAAAAAAATTACATTCAAATTTCCTCTTTGATCTAATATTTGCTCTTCATTTGTTCAAGGAATTCATGACACTAATTATTGGTGTAGATGAGCTCTTAACACAGAAAATTATCTCTGGCGTATCCTCTCAATGACCTTATATAGTAGTTTGATTTTTGAGTTCGGGGGGAAAATACGAAAAAAACTGATTATAAGACGATGTCAATGTAGCCAATAAGGCCCATACAAAATACTGGTAATAAGGTCCGGGCCTATCACAGCATAATCAGCACTCCGAAAATTCAACGAAAGTCAGATCCACGTAAACGTAAGTATAGTCCTACGTACAAAGCACAACTGCTTACAAAAGAATTTTCTACTGATGAAAAGCGCTTTAAGCAAACACCTGTTCTGTCCAATAAACAAAACAGTAGGCCTAAGCTTAGTTGTAGAAAAGCTGAGCAAGCTGGCAATGAATCGTGGCATGTCAAATTTGTGAGGAAGATGAAAAGTTAAATAGACCTATGATGCAGTGTATAGCATGTGATGACTGATTGGGTACACAAAGATTTTTTGGTGACCCACTCGGTGATTTTTTATCTTTTTGCTCGCACACCAGAAGTTTTGCAATTATCGACATGAATTTCTCATACATGTCAACTGCACCAGAAATAGATAATTTGAATATAAATTCATGGTATTTAATCAAAAATTCAAGACTGTAGAGCTCTAAGTCTGTTAGGTGGGCTTTATTCACCTCACCCACCTTATGAAATAGGAAACAATTATGTCTAGTAATGTAGGCCAACTCAATATTCTGCAAAATATGTGAATATAAATATAATGTTTCTGATGCGTCAATATGTCTCAACATGTTACACTTAATGCTGTTTGGTAATTAAAAGCTAAATTTATCTAAAAATTTACTAAATTGACAATATTGAATTATATAGATCGCTTATTATGTGACACTTGTCAAACCTCAAAGATCATGACCGCAGAATTGGCCAATGTAGTACTCCACTAGGAGGGAGCATGATTTCGGCTATTTACTGGAAAGCAACATTCTCCGAATATTGATGAATTTCAATTTGTTAGTGAAACGTGAATATTATTTGAGAATTTCCGAAGTTTTTAGGCCAAATGTCCATGTGCGAGTATAACGCTAGCGCCAACACGCAAAACTCAGAATTGCAAGCTCACCAGATTAGTATGCAAAAGTCCAAGGTTGGACTTTGGACTTTTCACTTGGCACTGATCGTGGGTGAGGTAGGCCTCACCAATGTTCCAATAACTTAGATTGCGAAAATAAATTGTACAAAGTTTTGACGATCGTTTTGCTAATTTTTCATAGAACCTGAAAATCATGAAAGATAGTCACAAAATTTAGCAATAGTATTTTTGATGAATAAATGACGTTAATGAAACTCATGCATGACATGTGTGATTGGTTCATTGCAAGTCAAATCAGTGCGACTAAATGGAATTACATGTACATGATTGTATGTTAAGGACATCGCCACAATAATTAGATTTTCAACTCTTAACACATAATTTTTTTGATAGTAACTCGGCATTTTTTACTGGTATTAAGGATGAAGTGTTGAGCATCATCAGCAGCAGCATCTGCTTGCTGCTGGAGCAGATCTACATGTAGATCATGAAAAAGGCTGCAGCATCTCATGTTGGCATCATGTTTGTGAATCTGCAGTATGTATCAGAGTTGGATCCAGCCGGGTTATCGGCGGCCGGAGCCGGCGTCATCAAAACCGGCTGGGACGGTGGCTGGTGTCTCTATATCAGTTGGTTAAGGCTTTAATTGTCAGCTATTATTTGGTCAACTTATGCCATTAGACATTGTTCAATTTCTACAGTTTTTTCTATAGTTTTTTCTGAAAGTCGCTTGCATGACGTCCAACATCAGCGCTTTCAGAGCAATCTAAACCTATGTCATTTATTGTGTTTTTGATAAAGCTGTGCTAAACGAAATCTGGAACATTGCTAAATTTATCGAGACATATCCCAAATTGATTTTCTTTATTGTACGGTGGGAAGTAAGCTTCCCTTTTTATTGATCTACTGTAGACTAATCCAGAAAATTAATAACATAATTTTTTGCTATTTCTATGGTAAACTTTATGTCTGTGGGAACCCAATTAAAAATATCTAACATGTTATGAAATAAAGTCGACTCATACTGAAACGGCTAAGGATTATGTCATCAACAGATCTACGATATACAGTACATGTAGCTTGATTTTCATGTATGCAGTTTGGGTTTCATGTTATTGACTTCTAGTTTTTCCGAAGGCATTTATTCTTCTATATACACATGTATAACTAATATATACTAATAACTAATAATATACTATATATGACTAAACATAACCCCAAACAAAGGGGTTTTGGGGATTCATTTAAGATCAGAAGTTGAAGATAGAGTCAGAAGGATGTTGGTTTATGCCATCATCGAAAAGAAGTCTTTGCAATATTTATGGAAGAGCGAGTTTCATAATCAAACATGGTAAAACACTTTATTTGGTGATATAAAGGTTGAGAAACATTTACAGAGGACTTCAGAGAAATTCACTAGATCGAATCAATCGAAGTGAGTGTCATAAAACATTCCACGATGCAGACAACTCAAATTTAGATCAGTAGGAACTTCTTTCACTATCTAATCCTTTATCAATCACTATGTATTTCAGCTAAAATGGATTCCAATTAAGAATGTATTTCGGTTAAAATGTACAGCACTTCGGTGAAAATGTTTTCAGTTATAATGTACTTCGGTTAAGATGTATTTCGGTTTAAATGTTTCGTGAGAACAAATTAAGCGAAAAAATAAATCAGATAACATTTTTGATTGCATCAGACAAAAGCCATCGTGATTTGATTTGCAAGTAATTGGAAGCTGGAACCAGCAGATTTCTATTCTCAAATATGCTTTCAACATTTCTCACTCAGCATGTGAATCATCAATGCTGAGCTAAAAGCGAATCTGTCACAATTATTGCGCAATTGCTTGACAAAAGACATCATTTGCTTTTAGCTCATCAAGCTCCATTGATAACAACATTCCCGCAACAACAAAGGACATTCGTGGGATGAATTCCACATCAATGGAAAGGATTCCCATCAATTGTATATCATTGGATAGCAGCAAGTGACAAACGTATACTCACTTATACAAAGGAGAACTTACATGATGATGCAAGAATGTTGACCATTCGGTGAAAGGTGTCCAATAAGCGATCAGATATTGACAGAATGCGTGGGGATCTTGGTCGCTGGATAGACTCCTGATACTTGTTGAGGATTATAACAAACTCTGTCACCAAATATTCCGCATACATCTCAGGACGAATCGGTGAGTATTGCTGCGGCGTCTGCTGATTCAACTGACCCACTTGATATTTGCTTATTAAATGATCCTTCGTAAAATCCTTTGTAAAATACCTGCTTTCTTCACTATCAATGCTATCTTTTCATGGACTGTAAGTATTTTTTCTGTACATGTTCTTTTATCTATTACTTATTCACTTCATGCTTGGTTATCCAGTGACTGTCCATTTTGACTGATATTCTAACAGTATTCATGTTTTAATCAGTTTGACTGATTATGAGTGTCTCACCGACTGAGAGCAGGCAAAACTCTTTTAATGGAAGATGAGTCTGCATAGAGATTAAGATCATGCAGTTCATGAATAGAAAATGAGTTCACAGAACAGGAATATACAGGTATTTTTCAAGAATAAATAATCAGCTTATGACCAAGAATGAATTCCCCCGAATACAGTTGCACGTCTCATAAAAGACTTCAAATTCGGCTTGTAATCTTTCTAGAAGACTGACACCTAGATTCGAAGATATTCATTTTGTATCACTGTATTATTCCTGAATCCCAACTAATATGCAAATTAATCAGTTTGAAGTAGAATAAATCCTGAAGAAATTTGATGAATGATAACTACTATGAATGATATTTCTGATATTCTTCATTTCGCTTAGCACTCTCATTAATCAAGAATCCGTTGACATACTCAATTTCAAAAGCTTCAAATGCATTTTTTTCTTTTTTGCACTTCTCCAACTTCACTGTTAGAAGAGCTAATCCAAAAATTGAATTTACGTACTCATTACTTTATTCACTTACATAATACAGCATTGCTAACTGCGCTGCGATAAGTATAAGTTGAGCCCTATTACAAATCAATATCATGCATACATTGTGATTTGTCATGAATAATTTTATAGTTGTTACCTGAACTTAGAAATGCTCAATGCAGTAGCTTGTGCAGTTAATCGATTCTGCTTGATTAGTCGTGCGACGGAATCATTCTCGCGATTCTTGAATGAGCACGAATCCCGCGACATTTTGCAATGTGACTTTTCGATGAAATTAGCTTGATGAGGTAAAAATAATGTTTCTATTCACTCTTTCAACGTCTGATATAATTACAGTGCGCGGGTGCTTGTACCTGAGATCATACATAAGACGAAGTTGTGTGTGACGCGATTTTTCATTCCCATACAACATCAAATCTCTAGGAAATTTTCACATTCACCCCAAGAATGTTATTTTATACAATAACATTAAATACCCTAGTATAGGTCTGGCACTTATACGAAGTATGCATATTGTCAAGCATAGTAGGTCCCTATGATATTGGATCTGCATGGAAATCATGTAACTACATTGACAACTGTGCATATTAATGCCTGATTTTCATTTAACATAACCTGGTAACAATTGACCTCTCATTATGTACACTATGCAGATCTGCTTATCATAAAACACTACTTTCGCTTTGGCATATAGAATAGAAAGATGTCCCAAAACTTGAACAATTGGAGCACAAAATTCACTGGTGGCAGTAGACGCCATGTCAATCTTCTTACAAGGGCTCGTCAGTTCGACTCAGAATGGCCCAAACTAGCTTAAAATATCTGCAATGGTTGAACAAGCTGGAGGACAGCACGACGGCCTGCACCTTTGTTGTTCGGTTGATAATCTTAAAAATTGTATAGTGCCAGCTCCAGATGTTTTAAACTAGTTTGGGCCATTCCGAGCTGTACTGACGGGCCGTTGTAGGGCGAAACGCATCATCTACGGCTGCCAATGAATGCTGGTGCTTAAATTGCTCAAATCTGAGGAAGTCTTTCCATTATATTTGCTGTTGTTCTCCAAACATTATGCGTCTAATAGTTTGATTTAATTGATGCATAATTGTGTTTATCTCAAAACTGATAGGAGAAACGACAAATACCTGCAGCCATATTCGACAAAATATGGCTGATATACACGTAAACTAAAAGGATCAAAACTGGTAAAGAAAAATAGCAATAATATGCTTTATAGTACATGTACCTGCGTTACTGCTTCTATGATGGCAGATTTGCAGTAGAATCCAAAAACGATCATCAAGACTTTTCATACCTTGTTTGCGACTTTCCAACAATTAATTAGTTCTGATTTGAGATGTTGCAATGCTTAGTATATACAAATAGTGTCATATTAATTAATAGGGTAGTTATGATTTCAATCTGTAAGCGTCTCACGATCTCAATTTTAATGGAAATTATCAAAATTTTAATGAAAAGTGGTCTAGAAATCAAGAACAATACAAGCTAGACCAACTGCAAAATTCTGATCACTGAACTTCAAATTGTTGAGAGTTACACGATTTTTTATTAAATTTTGCGTTGTCGCATGATTAGGAATCGCACGAAAATTAAATCGTCTCAGTGTCACTAAAATTCTTCGCGAAGACATGATTGAGTCTTGATTTGATGTTCCTCTTAATAAATAAGTTCCGGTAAAAATATTGCGTCTTCCTTGTATTCATATATTGTTCATACAACAATCACATTTTATTATCCCATGGGCTTGGAGATCAAAATTGATGAACAAGTAGGTCATAAAATTGTCTTAACCATGGAAATCAGATTTTAATTAATTAATTTTGCTTTCAATTGTTGAGGTGTAATTTTGATTTTTTAGCATAAATATGTTTAGCACCGGTACCTGAATGTGTAGGATACATAGCAAATAAGGTTCTGCGATCAAAACACTGCAAAAAATAGGAACTTACTCCAAAGCGAGTAAAATCATTCCACACCACAGGACAACGCGTTTCTTTAGAAAAATTGTTTACATTATTAACATGACAGAGAGCAATGTTCACATTTTGCAACCATGATAACAATCAAATCTAAAACTTTGTAGAATTTTTCTTTTCTCGATGATTCGAACTTTCTGACTTTTAAAGATAACATTTTTGCTCATTCTCTTTTCAGCACGGAAAAAATGAAAGGAGTGTAAGTACCGATTTGTTTTGGTTTTCATTTTCAAACCATGTATTTGCTGCAATTTTCTTTCAGGATGACTGCAACGGATAAAATCGCTTACGTTTTACGAGTGAGAGGTCGACCGATGACTCTAGATCAGATCAAGTCCGCATTGATACAAAACGAGATGCACATGGAATACACTACTTTGAGACAAATCCTCAGCAGGAATTTCCGGAAGATGCCAGGGGTAGGTTCTTCCTCATCACATTTGATCAATTTTCACTGATTGTAGTAACAACTAGAATTATTTCTACATTTTGTTTCTATTACCCGGTATTATTTGTATTTATCGAGGATCATAAGTTATGACTTAACATTGATCGCAGTGAATACTGAGAGATAAGTGCATGCATTATTTAATCATCCCTGTCCGACCCAAGACACAAAGGAGAGGGTCATCCTTCACACATTCGCAACTCTGAGCAGGACAGGGTTAGAAACCTCCAGTGAGAGCAGTGGTACCTCCCGAGGTGGTGAGACAGTAGCCCTGTACCTTCTGCACCTCCGTTCCGAAGCACGGCCCTTAACCAATTAAGCTATCCTACAACCTACATTGTATTTCTTAAGTTCCTTGGGAAATGTTTGTGCTTTTACGCAACGTGTGCTTAATTCAAGCCAAATTTAGTTTCTCATGTAAACATCGAATTATGATTTTAGCCGAACAAATTTGCATGTGTGCTTGAACACATTTATCTATATTTACAGGAAAGTTATGAATTACAAGCTTACTTTCCACCTATGGCAGTTGTAGATAACTCTTTTGCAGCATTCAACTATTGTATCTTAGCATTATATTATAACATTGCAGTGTACATTATTATATGCACATAGTGTGGCTGATGCTACGAAGTGTGATGCAGTTTGTGCATTAGGATATGGGTGAATGTCATGACTTCCCTACAGCAATAGAAAGTTCAGACTACAGGGATTCCGAAAGTAGTTTACGAAAGAGTGCATGCAAAATGGTGATAAACGTGGTGTGTAATAGCACTGTACATAGAAATGACAATCAATGTTCCGCTCTTTGATAAAATGATTTGATTGCGCATGTTGTTATTTTCCCTAAGTCGAATCATACGAGAATATACCATGATTATTCATCTAGATCATTTCACTGTCTTCTAATTCCGTAACTTAGACTCTGATGATTTTTATTACTTTAATTTCATCATCAGAATCATGGATGTGGACGTATCGTTCTATTTCAAACTATCAGGAATAGGAATCATCCGCCATCACCTGTAACAGACATAGTCCTTTCACTTAGTGCATGCAGCATTTCATTGTCAAGCAGATTCATCTTCAAATAACTTGTATCTACATGTACATGTAGATAATGATGTCGAGAACTGTAAAGGATGACTTTATTCGGCAGTTTGTCGACACATCCAAGGACACATCAGGCAGATGAATAATATCGCAACGAAACGCTCAATTCATTGCTATCAGCAGAAGTGTAATTGTCTTGTGCACTACTGCATACACTTGTAGGTAGTAGCGTGATCAAATGTCATTATGTGAAATGCGATTCATTGTGTTACGTCGGTGCGACTCCAACGTTTCATTTCCACCAGGAGGAAGTCGTTTTGTGTTCACAAGTACTTCGATACTCGTGATGATTCTTCAACTAGAGGACTCGAGAGTGAGTCAAAAGTGAAAAATCTTTTATCGCCGACTTTTACCTAAGATAAACTTGATAACGTTAAAACATAAGTTAAAAAACTGGAGCTGCACATGACTTGGAAGAGTAGCTGAAATGTTCGAATATGTTTCTCTTCATACGATGGAACACATGTGAAAGAAGGAAGGAGAGATGAACAATAATCAGTAAATATTTCCATATGTAATAAAATTCATCAAAATACATACATAAGTGGATTGTTTCATCCTTTGACGGCTCTATTATTTATTATGCGTAATAATTCACGATAACTTTCCTATCGGTGAAAAATTATTTAGAATGACGGTCGACAAAAACATGCAAATATGCATCACATACATAAGCGATTATCAGTTAATATGTAATGTGGACAGCCTCTCACCGGTAATGAATCAACTGATTGAAAGGCAGGAAGACAAATACAAATGTCGACCCTCTCGATTAAAAGATACATTAGCAATTGACTAATTCGACACGGATAGTTTTCTTTAAATGATGTGAATAAATCTCACTTATCAAGTTGTTGCTAAAGATTTAAAGCGAGAATCAAACTGTGCTAGCTGTTCAGACTTTGCTAGAAAAAATGTCTAAATTTCGCATTCTCAACAAAACAGCATTGATCAAATATAATCAGAAAATGAAAAATGATGACCGATTCTTTGTAGGCTTTGAATATTACATGCAGCCTAGGATCGTCTCAAACCGAAAGATGTGCCCCTGCGGAAAAGAGTTTTTTAATTGTAGTTATTCTCGTCGTTTTTAAAAATTGGATTTGTGAGTGATTCTGTAGATAGAAGAATTCGCTATTTGAGTCGCTAATGTAATTTGCTAATGAAAATCGTAAATTCAACTGATTCTGTAGGCCCTAGTACTTTGAAAAAGAAAACTTTCAGGGACATGTACAGCAACTAAGATACCTGCAATCATTTGCCCCCAAAAGTGACTTGTAGGGACTTGTTACTTGTCATTTTGTGCATAAGTTCTGTTGATGACGGTGCATTAATTCTACACCCGCCATGCGAATCGGCTTTCGTTTTGCTTTAGTGAGCGCAGTCGTTCGTGTTGACAAAAAGAGAGATAATAGTAGCTGTCATTTGGAACATTTATTGATTAGCCATCGATCGTAACATCACGAGCTGTTCTATTTCTCATTTCCATCCGGATGTTATTGACTATACATGTTGATCCTTTCACTACTCGTGTAACTGAAGCTCGGTATTTCAAACTTTGGAACAGAAAATCATTTGCAGATGGGCAATTCCACGTCAAGTGGGACAAGGGCTTCAAATTTTAGATGTCAATTTTAGTTCTTCTCTCTCACTTATTACTGTCGCTTTTTATTTTCAAAATCTCTTTGTGGACAATGATGGAAACCTTTGAATAATTTAAGGCCTTTGTCACTAACTGCTCAAAGTCAGTTTTATAAAGTAGCACACATTTCTTTCACTTCAGAGGACCTACAATTGTTTCTGGGGCCTGCCCAGCTGGAACGCTGTACTCGTTGTGCGGCAAGACGAACCGGTAAGTACATCTGATCCCTTTCACATCAAGACGTGTGCGCAAGCGAACATGACAGCAATGAATGCGTCTGCTCATTGGCTGCTTCAGGAGAGGATCTTAGGCTTGAGCAGTCACTGCAGAGATGCCTCTGAAGAAACTAAAAGAAGCTAATTACCATTGCAATTATCTTCCAATAACTATTGGAACTTCCGTAAATAGCAACTACTACTGAAAGGACAGCTAAATGAATGCCGGCATCCCGCGAGTAAAATCCTGGGATTCGGCATTGCAAAAGCCTGGTCATTAGTGATTTTGCTCATCTAACGTGGGAAACTTGATTGTGATCTATCAGTGCATGTATTTTTGTAAGCCACTAATTGTTCTGCGGTCCGGACTGCACATCTGCGGCTGAATTTGATTGTCCAACGTGGGAAACTTGTTGATTTGTTTTCTATTTATATACCATGCATCGTTCTGCGGTCGGACAGCAGTTTATTCGGCTAGCCACCTCTTACTATATTTAATTAGATGAAGAGCTAGTTAGGATAATCGTAGTCTAGTCTATGAAAGGGGTATATGATAAGGAATGAAGCAAGCATGCACATGAGGCCTTTTGCCGAGTACAAAATTGGAAGGTCGACACATAGGGCCTTTTGCATTTCTAAATTTCATCAAATTTGCGGATTGAATTTGAAGATATACTCCTCGGACTTGATGTAAAATGCAAATTAGTACATTTCTGCGCTGAAAAAAAACATTTTTGAAAATTATGCACATGAGGACTTTTGCCGAGTCACGGACAAGTGTCATCGTCGGGGAATCTGGATATCGAATTGATGTTAAATATCTGAAAACTGCTCAAACTTATTACACAAGGATTCACTCAATTCTGTCTCACTTATCTAATACACGAACGAAATCACATTACCCAGTTAACTGTAAACAAATGCACATAAAGCGAATAAATATATGAGCACATGCCTCTCTCTTACTTCGTGTGACAAAAGCTATCTGATATGAGATTGGTTTTCAGCAATTGTTCGGTTTTTCCTTGTTTAGTAGCATTCATTATATACAATCTCCTTACTGTTATAGCCTTTCGGTATTCTTCTTTTCGACTATCTTAGTCAACAGAGACGCAAGTGAATCCATCTCTGTGTCTTAGTCATGCAAATTCAAAGCAATGAGTTATAAGCTATTTTTTCTCTTCTTTTATTTGCTAATAATATATTTCACCTGCTTTCATTCTCCATCCAAAGTACTTTGTTGTTTCAGAGCAATGAAGGGAATCACGAGATTCACCCGTACAGAAGGATGAGCGCCAGAGAGCAGATGGCGGCAGATGAAGAAAAGAAAAGAAAGAAAAACAAAAAAGAAAAAAAATCCAAAATAGAAAAAGAAAACACTATACCCATTGACGAACCAAGTGATAACGAAGATGTAGAAATGGTGCCAATTGTTGAGCCAAATGCGCAAGAGGATGTAAGCTGAATATTTTCTTGTTGTGGTATTTAATTGACTGGTTATACACTGTATGACTGAAGAATAGAGAAGCTCTCAATGTCAAAGGCTTTTATTCTTAGCTGCAGTAAAATTTGACCCTTTTTGACTTAGGAGCATAATGTCCCCTCGGTTTTTATCTCACGCCGGAACGAATAATTGCTTGAAGGTCTCCTTCAGTCACTTTTCTAACTTTGTATTGGCCTTCTCTGAGTGGTGACTGCTTCTTTGTAGTCCCAATACAGGTAGCCTTAACAGTGTAGTGATATTTAAATCGACAACGTCACTAGCCAGAGACTATTTTAAGTAGGTTCTATTGCAATTTTCATGAAATTCTGTCGACTATTTTAGATGCAATAACGAAGTTAAAAAAATGTTTGTTTGAATTTTAAAATGCTATTTGACAAGATCAACTTGAAATCAAAAACTAATACCACCATCGGATAGAGCATCCCCAAATAGGTATACCCCATCATGTGATGCCGTATAAGTTAATGGTTTAGAAGATTTTGAGTGTAGGGGCCATCATTCTCCCCTCTAATACTTCACCGACAAGAAAAAGCCTGAGGCAAATAGGGTGAATGTCTAGAAATATTTCAGTTTTGAGATATTTGTTGATCAAACCTGAAAACCAAAAGTCATATCCGCACAAAAAGAAGTGCTGTTTTATTTATTTTTGACATATTGTGAAAACATATAATCACAATCACGAGTATGCTTATTATAGGAAGTTTGAGATCTTTCGGGAACAATGACTTTTAAAGGAATTTAGAACAAAGCTTCAAATCTTCCTCCTATTGACAGTGCTGCTACAAGCCGCAGTAACCAGCACTCAGAGCACTCTGAACTAGAGCCCGCGCACATCATCTCCATGACTGCGGAATATTGAAAAATAAGCGTCATTCAAGTTGTCTTCGGCTGAAAGTCGGATGTATTCTCAACAAATCGTCCCTTTCATCGATGTTAGACCAAGATTCGAGCCTCCGAACAGGTTTGCACTTCAATTCTCAATCAAATAAGCTTTTTCGAGGAGATTGCAACGAATGCATGCATTCTCAGATTGTTTAAAATTGATTACACATTATCAAGGCTCGAGACATATCACTTGATGAACCTAAAAAGCACTAGTTTAGATAAACAGTTGCAGTGAAGTTGTCTCAGCATCTTCTACACAAACCACAAAGAACGTGGAAACATAAATAACGTTTGAAGAAGCGAATGCAACATCTGAAGTAGGGCCTATACTCGTGATAGCTCTGTACGCAAACCTTTCTGCTATTTCTCTTACTATTTGAAATAGACTGAATCGATTTTATTCTTAAATTTGCTCATCCTATAAATTGAATATCTATAACCAAATGTACGTTTGTAAGGTTATTCTTAGTTCACGGCAAAAATAAAATTTTAATAGACATCTAGAAAATGGACCACGAAGCCTAAAAATTGGCGGTCGATCTCATCCACTGCAGAAGTTTTACAAAGGGTTCAGCGTGACGAGCATCAAATTTCAGGCCCATTTGCAGGCATATATCCAAACGATTGTCTGTACAATAGATGTTTCATTTTAATTAATATTTAGATAAATCAATGCGTCGTCCAATAACCGAAAGTAAGGCCAAGAACGACATTCCTTGTCAACATCGATGAGTCAGTATTGTTCGCCGGTGTTATGACATTATTTTGATCCTTTGACTAAAAGTGTTGATCGGAAACTCGAATCACAAAGGGTCAAGATCCATCATTCCATTTCCCACTTGCAAAAAGAGAGACAACTAGGACAGTGATCCGAGACCGAAGTATAGATGAACATTGTTATTCTCATGCCATCGAACTCAATTGATTTCATAATGTAATGCTTCTCACTTCATTTTATTTCAGGATCGGACGATAGAACTAATAAGGGGCATGTACCTGACGCTCGATGCTTCTTTCAATGATGAGATACTACGGTTCATCCATAGTGAATTATTTCAGTAAGTTGAGTTTCTAAGTGAGCTTGTTCGAAGAATAAAGATACAGCGAAGGGTTTCCATCTGTACAGAATACTGTGATTTTCATGATCTAAATGGTCTATTTTCGTTTCAGGCAGAATTATTCCTACAAGGAGATATATGCAATGGCCTCCTACGGAGTTTCTAAGAAATGGGACAGTAAGTCATGATTTCATATAATGATTAGATATAAAAATGTAGCATTATAACGCTCCGAGATGGAATAACAGTCATTTATCAGGTCAGATTGCATCCATAATTAATTATCTGAAGCAAAAAGTAGAATTCAGAATAGAATCGGCGAATAGTAGAAAAGGCGAAAAGTAATCGCATTGATCTATCACACTTATCAATAATCTACTGTATCAAATGGTCAAGTGGTCAAGTGCGATCTGTAATGCATAAAATGAAAATAATTTGTCATGAACGCTATTTTGAACGTAGGCCTACTTAATGAGAATGATGCTTGGGAATTAACGTGATGTACCTCACTGCACTTGTTCACAGGTTGTATATGAGTGGCTTGAAAGATGATTGCGTTATCGAGAATGAATAATGAAACGAAACAATAAAATGAAGATGATTTGTAGAGGGCGTACATTCGATACACAAATCTGTCCAAAAGCTACTAAGATGAATCTGACAGAAATTTCGATATCAATGAAATATCAGAGTGTTTAGTGAATACTCCCAGTCCGAAGTATTGAATACATGTAAATGGTTTAATTGTCTATCATAGAGGCGTACAGAACGAAACATGTATGAGCAGCATTAAGTTTATGAACAGCAGAATTAAGTTTTAGAAAATAAGGAACTATTCCTGACTGCAGAACTAGAAATATCATGAATGAATGTTTTGAATAATATTTGAAAAATTAAAATATATGTCCTCACTTTTCAGACATTCTATCAGGCACAATGGCATGTTCATCACAATCTGACTGACTGGATGAGAACTAATCGGATGGGAGGATCCGATCTGCAATTGTTTTAGGTAAGTTCTCAATGATCTCGACGCAGCTGGATTGTGTTGAAGCAGTTTACGTGGATGTCTCTTTTGGCATAGAGAAGGACTTCGAATAGTTTCATCTATCCAGGAATTTAGTAGGTAGCACCCACGTAAAATGTTTATCATCCTAAAATAATTTTGTGTAAAAAGATTGTCATATACTATGTAGAGCACTGAATCTACCATCGACGGAACGGCTAGAGGTCTGCAATTCTATCCACATTGATTTGAGAATGTTCACTTCTGGTGATCACTAGACAGCGACATCTTAGGTGAATATTTTTGTGATTTTAGGTTTTTAATAGATGAATAATTTTACAAATTTAGGTTGTTTATCTAGGTGAATCAAAAATCCATCAAAATATCTAGATTCATTGAGAACAATGGTAGTTTTTGTTTATTTCCATGAATTGTGCCTTTTTCGGTAACCAGTTTGTAAACAAATACCGCGACAATAATCTAAGCATAAGTTCAAAAAAAAGAATAGAAAAGATAATGACAAATAAAGCCTAGATTTACTTGCGATTCGGAACGAATTTATTCAAGCTACAGCAACTGCACAGATGAAACATTGACAACTAAAAAAGTATATATGTTTCAAAACGTATACTGACAATTCAGTTGTACAATTGTGTATGTGTCAAACAGATCAAAATTACTCGTATTTCAAATGCAATATAAACTCTGTAAATGTATATATAAGAATTAGAAACTATGACCAGAAACATGTGGCAATGCCCAGAATCACTCATCAATGTCTTCATTATTCCGATTATAAAAGTAATTCGCTACGACGATTTTTTCAATGTCTTCTAATGTGAGTACATGTAGATGAGTTAATCAAATTTCACGTTTTTGTCGCAATGACAATATTTAGGTGATCTAGATGTATGGTTTTTACAAAATATCCAGAAGTTAGGTACAAATTTCATTTTAGGTGATTCACCTAAATTGTCTCTGTCTATTGATCATCATTTATCAATGGTGAGGAGAATGCTTGTTGTCTTCTTGAATTGATCATATTTTGAAATTTCTTCAACACAAGAATAGTCGAATAACTCATTTTCTGAATATTTCACACATGTCAATGAATTGATAAATTCATTATTGACAAACAATATTACAAAAGGTTATAAAGGAGATTGGTATACGAGTGATTCATAACCACATAACCGCAATGGAAATATGCATTTTGCCATCATAAGAAAATAAAATTAAATAATAATCAAAATACAAGTCTTTCAATGCACTAATTTCTAATACCAAAATTGATTTCTTCGGTCCGGAATGATCACTTACTACCTATTTGCGGAAATAAAATGCTAAATCATTTGAAATCATAGAAGATCAAGCACAGACATCACAAAAGTCAAAGAAATGGAAATTAGGTATCATCATAGCTAGTTCGTGTTGAAAATTAACTTTTACTAATAATTGCAACTGGTACACTCGCTTGGTTCCATTCTATCATCATATTCATAATTGATGTTGAGCTTTCTGAATTGTTCCTGATGCTAACCGCTTCTGCTATCCTTTGATTGATGCTGGGAAGAAGACTATATTTTTATTTGAATAAGCGTGAACGTGAACGTCCGCTTGTGAGAATCTCGTCTACATTGATTTTGCTACTATTCTGAACGCATTTCATTCATTGGTGTCATATTGGATATCTTTGTGACCGCCGTGGTTTGGTCTTTTTTTGGCCGCTAATTTTGGAGATCGTCTTTGCCCATTGTCTGTCGATCTTTTGTTATTACGTCCGTGAATTTACCACTGCACAGTCACTCAATGGTCATCACTTCAGCAAATTGATTATCACGTGATTTAGTTGGGCACAACCTCTACATTCGACAGCTGTGTGGTAGAAGCTGTTAATTTTCTTCATGACGTTGTAATGCACACTCCTCGCATTCATAGCAAATGTTTGCTCTTTTGATTTTTGTAATGTTCGCTTCAATGCTTCTCCCGATTTCTCTATCACTTGCATTTTGATTCAATTGTTTTTTCACATTCTCTTCAATACTGAATTTTGGAATTTACTGAAATTAGAATGTGTCTCATCCACTGCAACCTTCCGGTGAAATATGATTCGTAAGGAAAATAGCAATTTACCTTCATTTATTACCTTCATTATTTTGCCATCATTATTTCATCTTTCGCCTTATTTGGAAAAGAAAAAAATATATAAATATAGTGTGCATGTAGATGAGCTTTCGTACATTCTTATAAATGAGTTAATCTTTCTTCCAATAGGAATCCAATAAGCTTAAAATGAAGCGTAGGCTCGTTGTCGGACCACAATGGCAGACGATTTCGAATTGAAAAAAACCAGAAGTTTTATGTTATTGTGATAGTATAACTGAGTTTCATGAATTAATGAATAATCTGACTCCAAGAAATATAAAGCCCATCGATAATTATCTTCAGAAAGCAAGCGACATGCGTTTGATCTCCAAATAAAATAACTAATCAATATCCAACGAGGCAATCAAAATTTCATTCCCGTCTCCTTCCTTAATTAAAATTTCTGCAATTTTTGACCGCATATTCTCTTTTTCACCTTTTTTCGTGAATGTGTTTTAGTGTGTTCAATGTGTTGCTATTATCATATTGAATGTTCTCCAATAGTTTTCGAAACATTTTGGAAATAAATCTTTATTGACTTATCAGCATGCAAAATTTACAGTATTTTGGGAAACTGATTTCATTAAAAAATGATGACTTTTGATAATCATATATTTCATTAGAAAAGTCTCCAATACAGAAGTCATCTTTGGTTTATAGTTGCCACTTTATTAGATTTCTATTCTACAGTTCTAATCAATAAGCTCTTTTCCTTGGGATTCATACTCATAGACAATATTGACCACATTCAGTGGAAGACAGCTTTTTTAAATTCAAAGGCCTTTTTGTATAATATATTTCCATTATGCTATCTTGGATTTTAATGTCATCGTCATTTTCAGTATTTCTGTTATTAGCCAGCTTTGTTATGCACTGATGAGTTGGGTATATTTTGGTTGTGCTAATTACCCTCCTTTCATTATCAGTGTTTCTGTAATTCCATGTATAGTTACATTGCACAGTTATGAGTTACAAATCATCTTACTTAGTTGTTTACAAAGTAGCTGATTATTTACTTATGTTACTTCATCATTCCCCTTCCTTTCTTCCGTTTTCTGCTTTCTCACTTTTGATCTTCTGCTGAGGGACACCATCAGGTCCTCCTCTTCCCTCAGGCTTTGATTTAAGCAAATATTTCACCCATGTGGTCAATGTTTAGTTGTTAATTTTCTGTAACTTGTTTGATTTTCTGTATTTTACTTTGATCATCAAGGACAAAGTCCATTTCTGTATTTCACATCTTTCTCTTTCAGGTTCATCAATTATTGAACTGGATGCGAAAATCGAAAAAAAGAAGGAAAGAAAAGTGAACGATATTTTATTTATATTCCATAGTTGTTTTTTTATATCTTCTGAATAAAATCATATAATGCAATCACTTGTTTTCTGTAAATTGCAATCACCAGGGCTACGATGAGTCTAGGAAATGAAACAAGTTGTGACTGCGGACATAATTCACGGCGAAGAATTTCCGGCATTTACTGTCATAATGAAAATTGCAATCGTCTAGTAAGTACACATGAATCTATAAATGAAGAACATGATTCTTCATTACAGGAAATGAGATAAACGATGGATGAAATTGCCACGCAAAGATGTACCGTACAGCTGGTTCGATCGGCTATGTTAGTCTGATTATTTGGGCCAAATCATGCTTTCTTCCATCCAGAGACTATATTTTGGAAAAGTCAGCAACATTTCTGAAGATGAATTAGTGGGTACGTCATATAAAGAAAATCAAGCTAAATTCCCTCATTTCAAGAAAAACTCCGTGAATCGTTGTGAAATGCTGGAAACACAGAACACACATTTGGTCTCTGAGGCTGTCAATTCCATTCTGATTTTTTGCCCTCCTAATACTCGTATTACAGCCGTTGTGCTCACACAGTCCAGGCAAGTACGTTGGCACCTCTTGACGTGCGTCTTTTCGCATTTCTGCTTTACGAAGGTCACTGATTTACCGAAAAGACTCAGGATTTGAAAACGCATGCTTTGGTTCATAAAATCAAACTAACATGTATTTCGTAATATGCAAGCTTCTTCGCTTTTGAAATGCGTCTTCTAAATGAGAGATAAAAAGTCTCAAAAGTTTAGATATAATCGAATTAAATTGATGAGCTTTGAAATACAGTATAATTCACCGTGTCTGAAAGTGTACCTTGATATCGGAATTACAAATGACCAATTCTGAAATTGAAATGTCGATTTCTGGATTACATCTGGCGACTGAATTTTGAATGAAGATATTTTAGTGCTCACTAAATGACCCATTCCTAGATGTGAATTGCAAGTCTGAAATAAAAATGACGCATTGTTGAATATGTCGGCACTTTTATCGTCTTTTTAAACATAAGTGATTTAAAATTAATGACAAATTAACATCCCTGATATTTGGACTATCTCTCCTGATTAAAAATGATATTACATGAAATCTGCGTGTTTTATTTCGAAACATAAATTCCATAGAGTAGGTGTAAGTAAGTATAGAGTGTCGACTCAAAAAGTGTCTGTATACAGTGAAAATTTTTATATGAAAAGATTTCGTTTTTTAAGGAACAGTTTTTAAAAAGATAAAATTTTGCAAATTTATAAATTACCGACATGAAGCTCCTTTATAAGTAATATGAAACAAGTTGGATATCAAAGGGAATGAATATTTGCTAACAAACCTCTTAAATAAGCGGTTATTAAACTGATTATCAAGGAAATTTCATGAACTGCACTACAATGTAGTCCCTGCAAGTCTTCAAGGAAATGTTGAATTATCATTGAGAGCTTCTTGGCTAAGATGTCATGCTTCTAATTCAATTTTCAGCGACATGATTTAATGATTCACACGGTGTCATTTCTACCTGAATAGTAATGTGAACCCATTTGCATCTTTTGAAGTTGATTGTTATCAGTTTCTTTGATTACGATGTTCTGCTCATGCAGCGGCAGTTTGTGATATGATCAGGCTTAAAAGAAAATAATCTTATTCTAATATATCCTTTACAGTTATGGTAACCCATCGAATTGCTAATTAAACAAACTATATCACCTCTCCAAGTTGTCATGACATGGAGGATTCATGATGTAAAAATACTGACGTATCCGATATAGAATATTATATTACTGAGATATTTGACTTTTGGTTATATTTGATAAGATCTATGTCCATTATCAGTTTTCTTCATTGAACTGTGAACCATGATATTATGATTTTAAAACATCAAACTGTACTCCTTATGCAAGTTTCCACATTAGCCAACGGTTAGATCATGATTGGGTGACATTTAAACTCATCTGTTGAGTTCTGTCTCGGGGTGCGACGAGACTCAGGCGGTTCATTTTGAATGTCGTCTACAAATAGTGACTAAGCAAGGGGCATGCTATGTCAAAGACAAACCTCCGCAATACTTTGTTATCTTGTCAGACGATACCTGCAAAACTGCAGAGGCTGTTGCTGCGCATGTAAACTCCTACCTTCCGGGAATTGATCGACAATTTCGAAAGGTCATATGCGCAAGCTATACATGTACGAGTAGATACATGAAGTATTTGGTAATACTATTTTTCATTATTTGTAAATGCAGGAAATCATCATCTCCTATTCACCATTCAGCCAGTATCTCAACCGTGCTATGATCTACTTGACATCAAAAACCTGCAAAATGCATGAGATCAGCGAGTTTGAATTGATTAGTACCAGCAACATCGTTGCTGTGCTTTTCATTGTGATATTTGTAAAATTCGCTCAATTTTAAGATAGATTAGCACATTGATAGAAAGAAATGTTTGAGTCCCAAAATGTGAAAGACAAAATTTGATCAAAAAGTGGGCGTTTACGGTGGATTCACCACATTGCAATCGAGTCATGTTTAATAAAATCACTAAGCCATCCAATCTTTGCATAAAACGAGGCCAATACAGTTTAGTCCGGCAGCCAGAACGAGGTTCTGCAGGGAACGAGGCCGAAAGTGAGACTTTCACAGAATGATGTACACCCTATTCCTACTGCGAATCTACGCGTCTGCCGAGTTCTAGTGAGTTCCTCTTCTTGTCAGACTGGATCAAAGAAAAACACATGTACCTGTAAATCCAGTGGGACGCAGATTGCAGTTTTTGGTAATAATGGAATTCTCTATGTCTTCTCTGATTAAACGAAAAGTACTGAAGCCAAGAGTCATAATTTTTGGCATGGAATGTCTTCAGGTCATTTCCTTTCATGTTCATGCGCCCCTGTTTATAAAGCTAAACACATTTAGATTTGGCGAGTCTCTTAATGTCGGCAAACACCAACATGTTGGCCACTTCATCCACATTGAAACACATTCTCACATACATTGCCGATTAGATGCATGATAATAGCACTGCACATCATAGAAAATGACCTGAAGACATTCCATGCCAAAAATTATGACTCTAGGCTTAGTACTTTTCGTTTAATCGGAGAAAACATAGAGAATTCCACTTTTACCAAAAACTGCAATCTGCATCCCATTGGATTTACATGTGTTTTTCTATGATCCAGTCTGACAAGAAGAGGAACTCACTAGAACTCGGCAGACGCGTAGATTCGCAGTAGAAATAGGGTGTACATCATTCTGTGAAAGTCTCACTTTCGGCCTCGTTCCCTGCAGAAACTCGTTCTGGCTGCCGGATTAGTTCTACCACTTACTGTATATGGCTGGCATTTCCCTGACATTGGAGAACAGCAATTCTATGTTTGTTGTCACACGGTCTGAATCCCTCAGACTGATCAATTCATATCCAACGAGATACTCTACGAGCTTTCAAATGTCATGAGAATTCGTTCCTGTCCAGCGGGCCTACAGCCTTAAGTACATGCACCGGCAGTTCTTTTACTGTTTCTAACGCCTAGGTTCGCCCTGGAATGGAATTCTGTTCATACGCTTGTTCATCTAGCTCTGAGGGCAGCTCAGTTATATTTGATTTAATTCAGGGCAAGCCAGTTCGACTGATAGATGATATTCCCTTCAAATATGACATCTCTCGAACACCATCATATCAGGGTAGACTTCTGTTGCTCCCTCTTCTGTCAATAACATCACGGTCTTCGTTCACATGAATTTGCGTCTGTTACTCATTGTGCTCGTTGTTTTGCCAGATGCACAAGAGAAAGAAACTATATACAGTATACAAGTTCTCGTTATCACGCTGACCATTTAAAGAGACCTTTCTCTCATAGAACAACCACTGATAATAAGCCTTTAGAGGCAGTTCCAACAGCTGCAAGTATTGAAACATACTTAATGACTGTCAACAAGTATCCACTTAGTTCCAAGAAGAGTTGATAATTCGAAAGCTTTTTTGACGCTTTAAGCCTCATTTACATCAGGTCAGTATTCCAAAAAGTAGGTGGATCTAGTTGTTTTCAATTTATTGCGAACTTCAGATATTTGAATGCATCGATTTTCATAGCTGATACAATAGTAACCAAAGCTTGGTATCTCTGATCTCGGTCTTTGTAGTGCTTATACATAGCATCCAAAAGGAATGGATGGATCCCTGTAGTACTCTTCTGTAAAAATATGCGTTTTCTCCGGAGTCCACTTATCCGTATAGCTAACTTACGAAAGGAATGCACTCAGATTTGTTCAACAAACTGATCTGAGGACTTGCGACACCTGATTGGATTTGACCTTGATGTTACGATTACATTGATAAAACAGTGTAGTGATTCTGATCTATTGAGCTATTTTGAATTTTCTACAAGAACATCACTTTATTGATTCAACTGATAACGATCTGTGATTTTCGCATATCTATGGTTGAGCATTGCATGAATAGAGCACTGGCCTGTTCTAATGTACAATGCAGCCGGCCCCAGTGAAGTGAGCCACTGGGCTGTTTTTCGTAGACGCCAGCGAACATTTCTTTAGCTCGAGTCGGTGTCAGTCACCGTGTGTCAATGGACGCCAGTCAATGGCCTAGTGTAAATTAGGCTGTATGCGGTGCTATCTTATTATCATCACATTTTCTATTTTACAGTATTCTATTTTCGTTCAATTGGAAATTTCGTTAACTTCTTGTAATACGTGCACACATTTCGGTTGTGACAAAACCAATGGTGGTGTTCGGAATGAACATTTTAAATTTGAATTCTCATTAGCAACCGAATTTATTATTATCATTTGTTTATTGCTACGAAATAAAACATCTAGGAAAGTCTTCAAGCTGCCTGTTATGACAAGTTGACATCCGTGTCGTCTTATTAGAGAAATCTGAATATTGAACTGATGTTAAACATCTGAATGCAGCTCAAACTTCTTATATAAGGATTCATCAAATCTACATGCAAGCCAACTTATTGTTAGCTTTCCGATGTTCTGAATTTTACTCATCATAGTCCACAGAGACGCAACTGAAATCATTTCTGTGTCTTAGTCATACTGATTTAAAGCAATGAGTTTAACACCCTTTTTACTCTTCTTTTAATTGCTTACATTATACTGCCTTCATTTTCTATCCAATGTATTTCGTTGTTTCAGACCCACGAAGAAAATCATGAAATTCATCCATTCAGAAGAATAAGCGCCAGAATGAAAAATGGTAGCGGATGAGGAAAAGAAACGAAAGAAGAACAAAAATGCAAAACAATCAAAAAAAGAAAACATTGTACCAATTGTGGAGGAGGATGCCCATATGGACCCAATTGTGGAGCCAACCACTGAAGAGGATGTCCATATGGAACCAATTGGGGAGCCAACCACTGAAGAGGATGTCCATATGGAACCAATTGGGGAGCCAAGTGTGGAGAAGGATAGGTATATGGAAACAATGTAAATGAATATTTTCTTGCTTTGTGGTAATTAATTTACTATTCACAGTATAACTTTATAATAGAGAAGTGGATTTTTAAGAATATTTACTCTACCTGTTGTTTAATTTAATTCCTATAAATACCTAAGTCTGTGATATTTGTCAATCAATCCCGCAACCATCAGTCAAATCCGTAGAGAGAGAAATGGTTTTATTCATTTTTGACATATTACGGAAAACATTAGATTACAATCAGGGGCATTCTCACTATGGGCATTGAGGTTGTTCGAAAATGATGACTTTGAAAGAATTTGAAGTAACATTTCTAATCCTTTTCAAGCATTTTCAGATTGCTTACAACTGACTACATATTATCAGAAGTTGAGAAATGGCACTTGATAAACATACGTGAATTGCGCATGCGCTTGCCGTGAAGTTGAATGAATTTATAGGTCATCTATTGGAACAGTATTCACAACGGATTAAGTGAGCCGAGCCGAATAATTCAGATGCACTTGCAAGTCTGGTTACAAAGCAATTGTCTCCACATTAGGCATTAGATCTTGATTAATGCTCAGATAATCGTGCACCTGCTATCTCACTGCTTCAAAAGAAAAGTGAAGTGCCGGAAATGTACAATGTATATGTCTAATATTACCATAGAAATCCGACACTCTATAACAATAAAGAACTAGAACGGACACAGACATTGAAAAAACAATAGTGCGTCGTGGACATGTGTTTTCATGACAATGGTAACTAAACGATGTCGGCTTCAAGGTGCTGACAATAGGAAGGGCCCGGCAGATTTTCAGCGTACTTTGCTCATATTCACGGCTATTATCATAAATATTTATAAAAGCATGCTGATTGAATAACTTACAATAGATCGCCCAACGGCAAAATCTGCAACTGTTTAGTTTCAGTAATTCAATATTTTTCTCAGGCTATCACCAGTGACCTAGTATATAGGTACCTACATGATCGCTTTTGTCCATTCTACTCCATTTCAAGATTTAGGAACTCCGCCATGTTAGAAGTTGCATTTCATTTGCGTGTCATTCATTCCAAACAACGCTAGGGATATTTCAGATTTGTAAAATTTATTCCAGAAATTATAACTTGAATCAGAGATGTGCAAAATTCATTTCAAACTTTCTTTCTTATCTTTCAGAAACGTAAGACGTTAATGAACTTTTTTTATATAAATGCAAATTTATTTTTAGAAACATGATATGAACTTCTGGAATTAAAGGTTGCATACCTCAATTTCATAAGGTGACATCATCATTATTTCAGAAATATGACTTGCATTTCGGAGAGTATAATTTGTATTTCAGAATCCTAGAATGAATTTCAGAATGTACAAGATATTTTAAAGAAAGAGTTCATCAATTTGCAGTCATTTAAAAAGAATTTCAGAAAGCACTTTATGCATTTCAGAATCGTAAAATGGGCTTCAGAAAAGTTGATTGTATTTCAGAACATGAAATGCGTATCTCAGGAGCATTAAATTTAATGTGAAAATGTGTATCAGAAACTATTATTTCAGAAGTGTAGAACAAATTTGAGATGGCATCAGATACATTTCAGAGACGTTGAATGGATTTCATAATGAATTAATTATATTTTATACTTTTGGATATTCATTTCAGATTTGCAAAATGTAGTCAGGAAGTATTGCTTACATTTCAGAGGCAATATATATACATTGTATTTCCTAATGCATAATTTACATTTAAGATTCATGAAATATATGTCAGAAGGCTTGACACGCATTTAAGAAAGAGCAAAATGTATTTCAAAATGCATAGAATGATTTCAAGAAAGGGTAGAATATAACTCCGAAATCGTAAAGTTATTTCCAGAAATTATTTAATAGTTTTCAGATATCGTAAATTGATAATGATAAAACGACCGATACTTACAATTGTTGGATTTTGAGAATATGAATGGTATAATAGAAATGTATCTCAATGCACCAATGATTCAATCATTCACAAAATTTGGATCATCGCAGCTTATTTGGCACGTCGTCTGTCCGGTGGTGATAACAGATTTTACCAACCTTGTCATTTTATTACCATAAACAGCAATTCAAAATTTGAACTAACAAATTTTTCAAAAAAAAGATTTTAGCCCTGCATATTGAGTACATACATACCCGTTAAAAATTGAAAGTACATTAGATGACTTTGATAAACGCATGCTTTGATCGGTCATCCAATGATGGCTTGAACCGTGCTGAATGCAACCCTAACACGCTCCGCCCTACAAGTCTACAGCTCTTCTCTTCAACATTGAAGCTAATGCTCCAAGCACCATGAAAAACCGTCACTACGCAACTTCGGTTGGATTTCAGGCAGATCTCTTCTTGACTGAATAAGCCATCTTCCAAATAAATACAGATTGTTTCAGAAAAAATGGATCACCCTTAAACATCGCCTTAACTTCAACTTTGTCTAACTCCGCCAAACTTGAGCGAATTTCTCTGAAATTTGGAAGATATGTCAGTTGTGCTTACTAATATCATTGTTGGAAATTTCAAGCATGAATATTGAGTTGCTTTCCTGTTATAGATAAAAAAAGTAGTAGATAATTTGATCTTCATTTAGCAATGTTACACGAAATCATACCTCACTCTTATGAAATTACATTTGTTTCCTTTGTTATGTAATATGTTGTTCTACAAGCCAAAAGCTATCAAGCAAAACAAAAATAAAGAAAATTGGTCAATCAGAGCCAGTATAGCACCATTATTCATCAACAATAATGTAAGTGCTACATGTGATTAACTGGACTTCATGTTCCATAGCTTCCTGACTTCGTTGCGGTGGTGTTGGCAGCACTCCTGATTGCTTTCAGCTAGAAATCTATCTCTTACCGGTTGAAAACAATACAAAGCACAAATGAACAATAACGAGATCGAATTCAGAAAAGGCAAAGTGTCAGCCTTGCTAGAACTAAGGTTTTCTTTGCGAGCTACAAGCAAGCGACTAAATGTCCCTTACACAAATGTGCATCGATGGCATAATGATGATTTTCGACTCTGTCGTACAGACTCTGCCGTCCAGCTCTGAACTTCACATACAGCAAGGAACCATGAATTCTGAACGCTATGTGAATGTTTTACGAATAAACATTGGCCAAATGACAGATCAAATTGGTGATCCATCGACTTGGTTATTTATGGATGATAATGCTACGTGTCACAGGAGTAGTAGAGTCAACTTATGCAAGTCTCAATTAGGGCTTAGGACATTATCTTGGCCAGCTCGTTCTCCTGATCTGAATCCCATAGAAAATGTGTGGAATATTCTAAAACGTAACGTTCGTCGTTCACTGCTACCTACAAATGGCGTATCACAACTTACGTCACTGTTAAAAAGAGAGTGGAGAAAGTTAGATCAGTCAAAAATCAACGATATAATCGAATCAATGCCTAGACGAATTGGTAATGTCATTGACAATAAGGGTAGGGCCACAAAATATTAGCTTCTTGAGAACCGTTACTGTATCATAGCTTATCAGATTATATAAGGACATTTAAATATATTAGGGACATGAAATAACATGAAAAATGCTTTCTGTATCATACTTATGTTTTATTTACTCAAACTTTAGGATGATCCACTTTTTATGAAACGGACTGTATATTCGCTGGAAATCAATGTCGGCGATGTATGGGAGATCATTATTCCTCGGTTGCTCGGTCAGATTGCACGATGTACAATAGGCCTAGTGTGCAATGTGGGAATTCGCTGATTTGGCGTGGTAGTTATAATGCGAAGTAGTGATTTTCAAGAATTTGTGATAACTGGCCAGCATGACAACAGGGTCGCAGACCGACAGTAGGAAGTAAAGATGAATGATCAGAAATAAGTTGCATGACGTCCAATCACCACTGATTCCCCTGTGCACTGTGAAGAAAGTGAGAAACCGTTGAAACACAATATTCTGCAATTCTATGATGTATGAAAGTAAACACGCAAAATAGTTTGATCTTGACATTGGCAGATTGTAATTCAACTTTAGCAGACGTGGCATAAACTGTCTACATGATTTTCAGTTTATCGCTGAAAATGACATCTTTTGCATGGCAATCTGATCTATCGTATATTTAATCTCATTGTTGTTAAATGCACTGCACTGTATTTATAAGGCTACTTTAATCAAAATGAAATGCAAAATGAATTTTTCCTTTACTAATTAACTATACGTACAGCTCTTAACAACAAGGACCCCAAAGAAACTATCGTCTTGGTTTTTAAGCATATAGAAGACGACAATGTGGCGTTTCTTTGTGGCAAGTCTAAAGTACACATGTAGAACTGTTCAATTTACTTGTTTTTCAATATTCCAACAAATTAGCACTGTTGAGAATCGCAGAGTTACTTTTATAGTAAATCTACTGTTGTACTTTTGTAGTCTCTATCTATCGTCTCTCAGTTCGATATTAGTCAACATCGTTGCGTCATCTTCAACTTTCTCCTCCGTTGTATGATCGCATGTACGTTTATCACTTGCGGCTTCTTTCCATATCATTGATGTCCTTTATTGAGGATAGTTGCTGCACTGTTATCAATAGGAATGGATTGAAAATAAATGATTCCTTTTGTTGAGGAATTGCACAATCATCGTGACAGATTCGTTTTTAGTTTAATTGATGATCTACATGCTGAGAGATGTTGGAAAATATTTGATGAGAAATCTTCTGCCAATTACTTACGCCTGCAGCACAATGGAGTCTAGCGTATTCATTCAATCTTTGTGGTCCGATTTCTATGATAGAAACTTTTAACTCTAAACTGCCCAAACCACCTTCTCTTCTTCAGAAAAATTTCTTCTTTTGAGGAAAGTTGTTATTCCACGTCATAACACACAATCGAGCATTTGAGTGTTACAGAACTATAGGAATGAGTTTGTGTATTATAATGAACGATGCGCAGTTCAGCCAAATGTGTATTACAAAAACCAAACTGTTTCTTTCAACTCTTGACAGTTCCATATGTGACACAAAACCAACCTGACTTTGACAAAATGTACATCAGGTATTGCACACCAGCTAAGTTCAGGAAACTCTTTTGTGGTTGGTAATGTAATGCAATGATGTCAAAATTTTGGTATAATATAGACTTGATTTTGGCATAATTTGGTTGTAGCATTATGTAACATACAAATTCATCTACATGTCTGTGTACTTGCGTCATACTCTTGAACATCTACGAACAATCATTCTATCATTGAACATTTATGGATCCAACTGGTAATCTGCTTGATAATTCTCCTAGCAGGCCTAATTTCTTCGGTTTTGAGGCTGATTCGAGGAAAATATGCTTCCTTTGATCGATGAATTGAGACTATGCCACAATAAGTTACGAAGAAATGCTTTTCCAAAAAGTCACGACGTTTCGGAAGACACTGCTTCCCTTCTCAAGTGAAATAAAATGGTAAGAGATCATTGTAAACAAAATCAGCGACGAACACTATTTACAACGCTCTTGGCTGTCAGCAAATCAGGCTGGTGGAAACCCATATTTTGATTCATGACATCAGACTGACTGACCTTGATAAAAAGAGGATTCAATGATGCGTCTAACACGAAAATCGTTACACCGGGACAAGATATCATGGTTATCAAAATCAATAGCATGATCAGAACCTATACAATGTTGAGCTATGGCATTATTTGGATGAAAGTTTTGAACAGCTCTTTTATGTTCTTTACACCGAACATCAAACGTACGACCTGTCTCACCTACATAAAATTTAGGACAACTTTTACAATCAATGCGATAAACGCCGCCTGTAGGTTTCATACAATTATTGTGGATAAGATGAGACTTGATACTGTTAGGAAATTGGAACACAACTTTGGAATCGTAGTGTCTAGCCAGATGGTGGTTAGTAGGACGATCCAGACAAGAAACATAGGGTACTGACCAAAATGTACTGCCAAGATGTTTGATTCCACAGATGTGTTTCATAAAAATTTCATTTCTTGTCAGTTAAGTGATATTTTTAATTGTCTTAATACGTCCGATAGGGGTCTACCTAGACGGTATCAATTAGCAATAGAATCTTTACGTAAAAACAAATCCATCCGTATTTGTCAAGCTGATAAGGGTGGCAAAATTGTAATCCTGAATCCTGGAGATTATTCCAGCAAGATGTTTGATATTCTTTCCGATCAAGATACCTATCGTGAAGTTAACTCCAATCCCTTGCCTCTAATGCAGAGGGATTTTAATAATGGCCTCAGATCTATTGGAGATAGGTATCCTGATCATCGTAACTATATTGTGTCATTCAAATCTTATCTTCCATCTTTACCTTACGTTTATGGGTTGCCCAAGATCCACAAGGAGGAGTGTCCCTTGCGTCCCATTGTTGCTAGTTGCAAATCGCCTTCATACAAACATGCCAAGGCCTTAGCTAACTTGCTTTCTCCTTTATTGGGGTCTTTCTCTCCTAGTCATTTGAGAAATTCTTCTGATCTACTGAGTAGAATTTCTGGAGTTTCTTTGAATCCTGGGGATACTTTCGTTTCTTTTGACGCTATTTCCTTATTTACCAATGTTCCTCTACAGCCTACGATTGATTTCTTATCTCCTCGTCTTTCTTCCACAGTCCATAATTTTCCTGTGAGCATTGGTTGCCTGTTGGAGTTAATTGATCTATGTCATCGTTGCAATTATTTTGTTTTTGAAAATGTATTTTATGAGCAAATATTTGGTCTGGCCATGGGAAACCCTCTATCTCCAGTGTTAGCCAATATATTTCTTGAACATATTGAGTCTGAATTGATCCCCTCTTATTCTGGTGTTCTTCCTGTTATGTGGCTTCGTTATATCGATGACGTGTTGGCCTTAGTTCCCTATAACTTTGACATCAACTCTTTTTTATCTTTCATTAATTCATTTTATCCTACACTGAAATTTTCATATGAGTTGGAATGTTCTCACTCTATCGCTTTCTTAGATGTTCTTATTCGGAAAGTTGGTCAATCTTTGCGTTTTTCTGTATTTAGGAAAAGCACTCACTCTAACGCTTATCTCCACTTTTTCTCATTTCACCCTATGCTTACTAAAGTTAATGTCGCCCGTGGATTGTTTCTTCGTGCGCTTCGCATAAGCAGCCCCGAGTATCTTGATGGTGAAATTGATTTTCTGTATAAATCGCTTATGAAACTTGCTTATCCTCACCATGTTTTAAAGAAGGCCTTGTCTAAGGCTAAGTCTTCCTATTTCAAGCCTGTGGCCCACCCCGGTGATTCGGAAAGCGTGAACTTTTTGTCAATACCCTATGTTTCTTGTCTGGATCGTCCTACTAACCACCATCTGGCTAGACACTACGATTCCAAAGTTGTGTTCCGATTTCCTAACAGTATCAAGTCTCATCTTATCCACAATAATTGTATGAAACCTACAGGCGGCGTTTATCGCATTGATTGTAAAAGTTGTCCTAAATTTTATGTAGGTGAGACAGGTCGTACGTTTGATGTTCGGTGTAAAGAACATAAAAGAGCTGTTCAAAACTTTCATCCAAATAATGCCATAGCTCAACATTGTATAGGTTCTGATCATGCTATTGATTTTGATAACCATGATATCTTGTCCCGGTGTAACGATTTTCGTGTTAGACGCATCATTGAATCCTCTTTTTATCAAGGTCAGTCAGTCTGATGTCATGAATCAAAATATGGGTTTCCACCAGCCTGATTTGCTGACAGCCAAGAGCGTTGTAAATAGTGTTCGTCGCTGATTTTGTTTACAATGATCTCTTACCATTTTATTTCACTTGAGAAGGGAAGCAGTGTCTTCCGAAACGTCGTGACTTTTTGGAAAAACAGTTCTTCGTAACTTATTGTGGCATATTTTCAATTCTTCTTCGGTTTTATACAGCAATTTCATCGATCTCTTATCATATCAGCAACGACCCAAGTTTGCCATTCCCATGTAGGCAATGGATCATGGATGGTATTCTCGTCTCTCCAAGAAGTGATTAAAGCTATGGCTATGAATAAGGTGAGTGAAGTGAATAAGACCCATTTGCTAGATCTCGGAAACTGCTTAACGAATTTAAGCGCAACAAAAAGAAATGAAAATATTTCTAATTTCAAATAAGTGTCAGAGGTTTTATTGATTTTGGTTTATTTGATCAGATTCTACAACATCTCAAAAAAATTACATTCAAATTTCCTCTTTGATCTAATATTTGCTCTTCATTTGTTCAAGGAATTCATGACACTAATTATTGGTGTAGATGAGCTCTTAACACAGAAAATTATCTCTGGCGTATCCTCTCAATGACCTTATAAGGTGGGTGAGGTGAATAAGGCCCACCTAACAGATTTTTTGCTCTACAGTCTTGAGTTTTTGAAAAAATGCCATGAATTTACATTCAAATTATCTACTTCTGGTGCAGTTCTCATATGTTAAAAGCTCGCATCGATTAGTGCAATACCTCCGATGTGAGAGCAAAAAAGAAAGAAGTCATCGGGTGGGCCTTATTAGCAACACGGGTTGGTAATAAGGCCCACTTTTATTTTCATTTAATGTCTCCAATTTACGTAACTTATAAGTCTTTAGGACATTTGAATGCCTCTCAAGGTTTACATTCGCCTTCTATTACGTACATAAGTGCAATGTGGTCAGGTCCAATTAAGTGAATTAAGACTAAAGATGCAAATCATAACCCAGTTAGGCACCAAAGCAAAAGCAAGTGCTGATTGAAAATCATAGACTCTTACTGAAAAGCAAAAAGATATTTTAACACGAAAGGAACTACATATGGTAAAACCATGCATTTGGTAACCATGGAAGATATGATCGTTCTATTACACTGGGTACCAGCATCATGAATCATAAAGACAACCCTACAGGCCTACACTGGCACAGTCTGGGCAGATGAATTGAAATGCTTCGTCGCCTGCTTGACCTAGACCAACACAATCCTTGTGTATCCAGTCATCGCATGCCACGCACTTTCTCATGTCTAACCGCTCATCCTCACAGATTTTGCAGTAGGCTACCATGATTCATCTTCAACTTTTTCCTCTCTTCTATGTCTAGACACCTTCTAGTTTGTTTTTTCGACAGGACAGGTGTTTGCTTGAAACGCTTTTTAGTAGCAAAAAGCTCCTTCGTCAGCAATTGCGCTTTGTACGTAAGGCTTTGCTTGTGCTTGCCTGAATCAGACTTTCGCACGAGCTTTGGAGTGCTCATGATGCAGTGAAAACTTACATTGCGTGATCTGACAGGACTTCTGACCGGCGTGGTGGGATCGGATTCTTAAGGTCACCAACACTTGATGTCGACGGCATGGTCGATGGATCAGGTTCCTGAAGGTCACTCACACTCAATGTCGACGGTGCGATGTCTGCTTCTTGTTCGGATTCATGCGGCAGTTGAGAGACTGAATCTGAGGGCCTGTACGACACATCACTTGCGGCGAAAGCTCTTTCTGGTATAACGTTGCTGTTGAACGGGAAGATTCCTGTAACCCTGAATCCGCTGATTACGTTCTTTGGGGTCAGCGATTTCTGCCACACTGGACTGAACAATTTTCCAAATCGTTCTTTCGAAATTCTCTCACCAGGATGATTCTTTAGGAAATCCATTACCTCCTGGTCCCAATACTGTTCGAACGCTCGGAACACACTTCTGTCCATTGGTTGAAGTTCGTGTGTAGTATTGCTGGGCAAGCAAAATAGCTTGAGTCATGGGCATTAGCCTCTTGCACGATGTCTGGATCCAGGTGAGATGATGCGCCGTCAATTATGAGAAGACATGTTCCCTCTGTTTTGTACTTGGCAAAGTGCTTTAACCACAGAATGAAGGCACTGGTTGTCATACTTCCTTTGGGCGTCATCTGAAATTCGGCGTGTGGCGGTAAGTCATCTCCATACTCGGGGTTTCTGCGAATTCCTTTGAACAGAATCATAGGGGAATTGCGTCACCGATGGCGTTAGCACACGTCACAACAGTCACATTTTCAGCATGCTCAGAAGTGACAACATGTACTCGCTTCTGACCTCTAACAGCAATCACACCTTGCTGGTGATGAAGGGTTAGACGGCAGCCCTTTTCGTCCATATTGTAGATTCTGTCAGGACGGTTCATCAAGTCAGAATCGGTGAGACACGTCTCCAGTTTCGAGAAGTAAGCTTAGTCACTAACAATGCCATAGTTCAACTTTTGAGCTCTCCCTGCAACATATGGCCATATGGAGGATGCGCCAGAGATACTTTGTCAAGTAAAGAGTTTATTTGCACCACCAATTAGTGCTATGAAATCTTTGAACAAATGAAGAGTCAATATTAGATCAAGGAAGAAAATTGAAAGTACTTTTTTTTGAGATGCTGTAGAATCGGATTCATTGAATAAAAATCAATGAAACTTCTGACACGTACTAAGAATTAACTATATTTTCATTTATTTTTTGTCGCATCTAAATCTATTCACTAGTTTCCGAGATCTAACAAGTGGGCCTTATTAGCAGCTGGGCCTTATTCACCTCACCCACCTTATAGTAGTTTGATTTTTGAGTTCGGGGGGAAAATACGAAAAAAACTGATTATAAGACGATGTCAATGTAGCCAATAAGGCCCATACAAAATACTGGTAATAAGGTCCGGGCCTATCACAGTATAATCAGCACTCCGAAAATCCAACGAAAGTCAGATCCACGTAAACGTAAGTATAGTCCTACGTACAAAGCACAACTGCTTACAAAAGAATTTTCTACTGATGAAAAGCGCTTTAAACAAACACCTGTTCTGTCCAATAAACAAAACAGTAGGCCTAAGCTTAGTTGTAGAAAAGCTGAGCAAGCTGGCAATGAATCGTGGCATGTCAAATTTGTGAGGAAGATGAAAAGTTAAATAGGCCTATGATGCAGTTTATAGCATGTGATGACTGATTGGGTGCACAAAGATTGTGTTGGTTGTAGTCATGGAAGTGACGAAGATGAGTTGTTTGTCCTGACTGTTCCAGTGTAGGCCAAAGTCTTGTGTTTATATTTGATGATATAATAGAGAGATTATATCTATATGGTTACCAAATGCAAGGTTTCACCATCAGTAACTGTTTTGTCTTCGTGTTAAAAATATCTTTTGTTTTTCAATTAAAGTCGATGTATTTCAATGAACAATGTTGGTATTTCTTTTTTACATAGGTGCATAACTTAAGTCTTAACTCTGAATTACAAGAACATATTACATCTAACCTCATTATACTTATTTGCGTACCAGAAGGTGAATATAATCTATTATAGCCAGATGCTAGAAATGACTTATAAGCTACGCAAACTGAAGACATTAAATAAAAACAAAAGTGGGCCTCATTACCTACACGTGTCGGTAATAAGGCCCACTCGGTGATTTTTTATCTTTTTGTTCGCACACCAGAAGTTTTGCAATCATCGAAATGAATTTCTCACACATGTCAACTGCACCAGAAATAGATAATTTGAATATAAATTCATGGTATTTAATCAAAAATTCAAGACTGTAGAGCTCTAAGTCTGTTAGGTGGGCTTTATTCACCTCACCCACCTTATGAAATAGGAAACAATTATGTCTAGTAATGTAGGCCAACTCAATATTCTGCAAAATATGTGAATATAAATATAATGTTTCTGAAGCGTCAAATAAGTCCAACAATCTCAACATGTCACACTTAATGCTGTTTGTTAATTAAAAACGGAATTAATATAAAAATTTACTAAATTCACAATATTGGTGAATTATATAGATCGCTTATTATGTGACACTTGTCAGACCGCCAGATCATGACCGCAGAATTGGCCAATGTAGTACTCCACTAGGAGGGAGCATGATTTCGGCTATTTACTGGAAAGCAACATTCTCCGAATATTGATGAATTTCAATTTGTTAGTGAAACGTGAATATTATTTGAGAATTTCCGAAGTTTTTAGGCCAAATGTCCATGTGCGAGTATAACGCTAGCGCCAACACGCAAGACTCAGAATTGTAAGCTCACCAGATTAGTGTGCAAAAGTCCAAGGTTGGACTTTGGACTTTTCACTTGGCACTGATCGCGGGTGAGGTAGGCCTCACTCACCAATGTTCCAATAAGTTTGATTGCGAAAATAAATTGTACAAAGTTTTGACGATCGTTTTGCTAATTTTTCATGGAAACTGAAAATCATGAACGATAGTCACAAAATTTAGCAATAGTATTTTTGATGAATAAATGACGTTAATGAAACTCATGCATGACATGTGTGATTGGTTCATTGCAAGTCAAATCAGTGTGACTAAATGGAATTACATGTACATTATTGTATGTTAATGACATCGCCACAATAATTAGATTTTCAATTCTTAACACATAATTTTTTTAATAGTAACTCGGCATTTTTTACTGGTATTAAGGATGAGGTGTTGAGCATCTTGATCTGCTTGCTGCTGGAGCAGATCTACATGTAGATCATGAAAAAGGCTGCGGCATCTCATGTTGGCATCATGTTTGTGAATCTGCAGTATGTATCAGTGTTTGAGCCAGCCGGGTTATCGGCGGCCGGAGCCGGCATCATCAAAACCGGCTGGGACGGTGGCTGGTGTCTCTATATCAGTTGGTTCAATTTCTACAGTTTTTCTATAGTTTTTCTGAAAGTCGCTTGCATGACGTCCAACGTCAGCGCTTTCAGAGCAATGTAAACCTATGTCATTAATTGTGTTTTTGATAAAGCAGTGCTAAACGATGAAATCTGGAACATTGCTAAATTTATCGAGACATTTCCAAAATTGATTTTCTTTATTGTACGGTGGGAAGTAAACTTCCCTTTTTATTGATATAGACAAATCCAGAAAATTTACAACATAATTTTTTGGATTTCTATGGTAAGTTTTATTTCTGGGGGAACAGAATTAAAAATATCTAATATGTTATGAAATAAAGTCGACTCATACTCAGACGGGCTAAGGATTATGTCATCAACAGATCTACGATATACAGTAGCTTGATTTTCATGTATGCAGTTTGGATTTCATGTTATTGACTTCTAGTTTTTCCGAAGGCATTTATTCTTCTATTGAGAAACATTTACAGAGGACTTCAGAGAAATTCACTAAATCGAATCAATCGAAGTGAGTGTCATAAAACATTCCAAGATGCAGACAACTCAAATTTAGATCAGTAGGAACTTCTTTCACTATCTAATCCTTTATCAATCACCATGTAGTTCAGCTAAAATGGATTCCAATTAAGAATGTATTTCGGTTAAAATGTGCAGCACTTCGGTGAAAATGTTTTCAGTTATAATGTTCTTCGGTTAAGATGTATTTCGGTTTAACCCTCCAGGCGGTGGGGGGGCATATTTATGCCCCCCCTTTGTATTTTTCGATCTAATTCATGAAATATGAAACGTATGATTCTGAAATTTTCAGTAGCTTAATTTTTGCGTATTTTTGACAATTTCCTGTAAAATTATTAAAATTGGATCACAGGAACGACCTTTACATGACCTTTATTGAAAAGTACTTTCGAAATTTTATCAAATCAGTGAAATTCTTCAGAAATTTTGTCTATGAATGAATTGCTATTGCTTGGAATCACTCATTACGTATAGAATAACTTATTTGACTGTAAATAACTTTATGCTTATCACGGTTTACCAATTCAAATTTGAAAATAAGCTGCATATACTACTTACAATGATATTGTAAGTACTTTATAGAGTAATATTAGTTTTTACATCTTTTTTATTACTGTTATGTATTGAAAATATATTCACATGTATATGTTATGTATTTTCTACATGTAGGCATGTACATGTACTATTTGAACATAAATATATGGAATACTGTTTTCAAAATTTCAGATTTCCCTTTTCAACTTACATAATCAGTTGACCGAATAGTCTACAGAATCCTTGTCTGCCTTGGCAGTAGAGGCAATAAGTCTGCGTATCACGTTCAATCGCCTTCCCACTGCATCCTTTCATCACTTACAAACACGCCGAAGGCGCTATTGCTTGACTAATTTGACTGCATTGGAATCGGTAACAGATATCTTCATAATCAGCTCTAACCAAATTTGATCAACTTGAGTTGTATTCAACAATGAAAAACATTTGTTTGAATCAAATATGCTTCTATGACATTAGCAAAAAGCTCTTTTGATAAGAGTGATAAATGTTTCAATATTTTTAGAGTCCTCTCTGTTGATAATCTCAAAAAAAAACTATATATATAATTTTATTTCATAATAACTAAACAAATAAATTTTCAAAATTTAAAATGCTATTTTTGCATATATTCAAATTTTAAAGCAATGCGAACACCACCATTGTATTCAAAGAACTTGAAACATGTTTGAGTCAATTTTTGCGATAATCTGATGATAAAATTTCGCTAAAAACATAAAAAATACATTTTTCTGAAAAAAAACGCATTTTCAAATTTTGAAATGCTATTTATAGCATGAAGACAGTCAAATTAAGTAATGCAAATGGCACCACTGAATTCATCATGTCCGAAATGTGTAAAGGCCAGCATTTCATAAAATTCGCACACTTAGTTTAGGATATCCTGGGGGGGCATAAATATGCCCCCCCCCACCGCCTGGAAGGTGGCTGAAGGGCCCACCGCCTGGAGGGTTAAATGTTTTGTGAGAACAAATTAAGCGAAAAAATAAATCAGATAGCATTTTTGACTGCATCAGACAAAAGCCATCGTAATTTGATTTGCAAGTAATTGGTAGCTGGTACCAGCAGATTTCTATTCTCAAATATTCTTTCAACATTTCTCATTCAGCATGTGAATCATCAATTGCACACTAAAAGCGAATCTGTCACAATTATTGCGCAATTGCTTGACAAAAGACATCATTTGCTTTTAGCTCATCAAGCTCCATTGATAACAACATTCCCGCAACAACAAAGGACATTCGTGGGATGAATTCCACATCAATGGAAAGGATTCCCATCAATTGTATATCATTGGATAGCAGCAAGTGACAAACGTATACTCACTTATACAAAGAAGAACTTGCAGTACAAGATGATGCAAGAATGTTGACCATTCGGTGAAAGGTGTCCAATAAGCGATCAGATATCGACAGAATGCGTGGGGATCTTGGTCACTGGATAGACTCCTGATACTTGTTGAGGATTATAACAAACTCTGTCACCAAATATTCCGCATACATCTCAGGACGAATCGGTGAGTATTGCTCACGGGTGGCAGGAAGCATGATCAAGTGACAAAAAATTTGACGACTTAGGATGAAGCAGCTTTTGGTACTTTTTGATACGCTGATTTCAAAAATCATAGTGGCGTAAATCATCTATTGGCTCCTTTCGAGATATAGGGCCATGAATATTCTGACAAGCAATCAGAATCGAGGATTCCTACAATTCATGTAAAGTCTATTTAAAAAGCTTTTAAATGCAGTTGTAAGCTATAAATGTGATTATTTATACATTTTTAGACATTCTAGAATATTGTAGTGCATCCATTACGGATATATCAGATGATGTAGGCATTCTGACGGCCAATCAGAATCGAGCATTCTATGAATTTGAAATGTGCTAGGCCTACTCTAAACCCTACGAAGTTTGGACTTTATTTATGTTATTTATAGATGGATTTACATAAATAGTGATGTTTTTGATCTGCAATGATTATATACAGACAGTAAACATGATTGTAGACTAATAACCGTCTAACAATCAATCAGAATTGAGTATTCGTATAAAGCAGGAATATGCTTTTCTTAGAAATGTTGAAACATCAGTTACAATTCATTTGTAGACCTATATGTATTTCTGTGGAATTTGTGCTGATCACTGCTGGATGTAGGGCTTTGTCTTCGGAAATCTAGCAACTAGTGATAGTTATTTTAATTGTCAGTCATATTTATAACAATATACCGGTACCATTTAAAAACTAATTCCTTCAGCTTGTAGCCGCATACAGTAGGGAAAAGTCCTTTTGTTGAACTATTTTTATTTGCATGAAACAACAACTTGAAATAAATGTGGTTCAATTCAAATCACATATGACGTCCATTGTATCGGACCGTAGTGTCAAGTAGGTTTCTGTCAAAAGCTGGGTGCACTCTTGAAACCTTCCCGCATTGAGTCCACAACGCGCCAAAGTCGGTATGCACGGCTTCTGAGGCTTGCTCTCAGTATTTTCCCAAGGACGATTTCGTGAGGTTGCAAAACTGTCTGATGGGAACCATCACAATGTGGACAGCCGTGGCCACATTGATTCCAAGCCTGAAATACGAATCTGTGAATTTGTTTATGAATACCGCAAAATCTGGATGCAGTGACCGTCCAAAGCAACTTTCAACCACAAAATGGAAGTCAGAGAAAGCTTCAACGTATGGAAGTAACCAAAAGTCAGTCGGGTAAATGATATCTCTGAGGACATCAGTCTTTTTCAATAAACGACGACACATATTTCCATTAAATTCACCTGAGTGCAATTTCGGTCTCGTCAGCCCCACTTTCCTGCTCCACTCTGTGGCAACTGCTTCATTCCTCTTTTCCAGTTCTGTGCAAATCTTATTCGTCACACGGAGCAGAAGATGAAGCTCCGGTGGAGGCAACAAGGAAATGATCATCTCATGGTCATCCCCACTGATCAACGGAGGATTCGTGCAGTTGTTGAAGTCCTTGGCACAAGATTTATGCTTGGAATTTTGGAATTTTCGTAAATTATTCCTAACAGACCCCAGCGTGCGTATAACGGAAGATCTGCACTTGCAAACACCATTGAAGTTGTCCTTGGAAGCTTGGCAATATGCGCAGGGATGGGTGCTTCCATTTACCTGGATTCCGGTCACTATGTTGATCACATCTGATTTTTTTAGATGACATGTCTTAATTTAATAGCTTTTCGTCCATCAAGTAGACAATAATTTATTACTATACTGATTAGCACGAATGTTTCACAAAAATGCAAATGAATTGTAACCCTATTGTGCTTCGAGGATAAATAAAGAATTACTTACATACATACACACACACTACTGATGTTTCAACATTTCTAAGAAAAGCATATTCCTGCTTTATACGAATACTCAATTCTGATTGGTTGTTAGACGGTTATTAGTCTACAATCATGTTTACTGTCTGTATATAATCATTGCAGATCAAAAACATCACTATTTATGTAAATCCATCTATAAATAACATAAATAAAGTCCAAACTTTGCAGGGTTTTGAGTAGGCCTAGCACACTTCAAATTCATAGAATGCTCGATTCTGATTGGCCGTCAGAATGCCTACATCATCTGATATATCCGTAATGGATGCACTACAATATTCTAGAATGTCTAAAAATGTATAAATAATCACATTTATAGCTTACAACTGCATTTAAAAGCTTTTTAAATAGACTTTACATGAATTGTAGGAATCCTCGATTCTGATTGCTTGTCAGAATATTCATGGCCCTATATCTCGAAAGGAGCCAATAGATGATTTACGCCACTATGATTTTTGAAATCAGCGTATCAAAAAGTACCAAAAGCTGCTTCATCCTAAGTCGTCAAATTTTTTGTCACTTGATCATACTTCCTGCCACCCGTGTGCTGCGGCGTCTGCTGATTCAACTGACCCACTTGATATTTGTTTATTAAATGATCCTTCGTAAAATCCTTTGTAGAATACCTGCTTTCTTCACTATCAATGCTATCTTTTCATGTACTGTAAGTATTTTTTCTGTATATGTACTTTAGCTATTTACTTGTTCACTTCATGCTTGCTTATCCAGTGACTGTCCATTTTGACTGATATTCTAGCGGTATTCATGTTTTAATCAGTTTGACTGATTATTAGTTTCTCACCGACTGAGAGCAGGCAAAACTCTTTTAATGGAAGATGAGTCTGCATAGAGATTAAGATCATGCAATTCATGAATAGAAAATGAGTTCACAGAACAGGAATATACAGGTATTTGTCAAGAATAAATAAACAGCTTATGACCAAGAATGAATTCCCCCGAATACAGTTGCACGTCTCATAAAAGACTTCAAATTCGGCTTGTAATCTTTCTAGAAGACTGACACATAGATTCGAAAAAATTCATTTTTTATCACTGTATTATTCCTGAATCCCAACTAATATGCAAAATAATCAGTTTGAAGTAGAATAAATCCTGAAGAAATTTGATGAATGATAACTACTAACTATGAATGATGTCTCTGATATTCTTCATTTCGCTTAGCACTCTTATTAATCAATAATCCGTTGACATACTCAATTTCAAAAGTTTCAAATGCATTTTTTTCTTTTTTGCACTTCTCCAACTTTACTGTTAGAAGAACTAATCCAAAAATTGAATTTACGCACTCATTACTTTATTCACTTACATAACATAACATGGCTAACTGCGCTGCGATAAGTACTTTGGGTGGAACAAAAGTTTTGTCGTTAGGCTTATATTTTGGAAAAACAACATTCTGTATCCATAAAAACACTTTTATTCAGTAATATAATGTCCTTGTGCATCAATGACTTGTTGACAGTGCTCTAAGAGCAAGTCAACCTGTTCATGTAAAGCATCTTCGGAGACACTACGAAGGTACAGCAACGAGGCTTCTTCCACCTCCAAAGAGCTGTTGAATGTCTTACCACGCAATGCATTCTTCAACCAAACGAAAAGAAATCTGTCACACAAATTGAGGTCTGGGCTGTATGGACTTTGCCAAAGTGTCGTTACATTCCTTTCAGTCAAAAAATGTTTCACGAGACTTGCTGTATAGGGACGTACATTATCCATTTGCAGACTGATCTGGTTCAAACGCACCGGCCTTGAACGAAGTGTTCTCCAACGGTCTCCAGTACGCTTGAGGTATTCAATCATTCTTTGAGAGTCTACAGTTGTTTTGTGAGGTAAAGCTTGTACAGAGAACCGCTTGTTTGCCGTGAATATGACAAGAAGCATCGACTTTCGTGTTGTCATGCTTGATGTGCGAACAACTTGCCTTCTTGGTTCGTCCTTGCGAAGCCACGTTCGGTTATCTGATTTCGTCCCATGGGATCCATGTTTCATCCTCCACGGCGTATAGGTCGTACTTCTCGTCCTTCATGGCGAACAGAGCACGACGCAGATGCTTTGCGCAGCTGACTCGCAATTGTCGATGGTCGTCAGAAAGTTCGTAGGGTACCCAGACAGAGCAGACAAATCGAAGTTGCAAGTGTTCTCGAAGAATGCGTAAGATGGTGGTGTGGTCACTGTTGAGCTGCGTAACGAGATGAGAGATGAGGATCTGCTTCGATCAGTTCGGACACCAAATTCGTCACTTCATCTGTCCTGGAAGTCCTTGGGCGGCCAGAACGTGCGGTGTCGTAAAGTTCCAGATCATCAATCCTGTCTTTTAGCCAACGTTGGACAGTCTTCAGTGATGGAGAATCTTCGCTCCAGGCATTCCTGAGTTCTTCGTGAATTTCCGTAGCCGACATGCCAAGTTTGTGACGTGTCATAGCGTACAAGCGGTGATGCGATTTTTCCGCACTCATGTTGAGACCGTTGATTGAAAAAACAATGTGAGGACACACATTAACCTTACTAAAATCGAAACAATAGACATCCAATCGCTGTTCGTTGCAGTGACGTCACCATCCAATGAATATTGTCCGAAATGAGTCATAAAACTTCATTAGAGAATCAATCTAACTGAATATCTGATCGGCGAATACATCAAGGTTGGCAATGATGTATCGCAATGACCATGATTACTCATTCTTAAGTTATTATAAGACAAACGACAAAACTTTTGTTCCACCCGAAGTATAAGTTAAGCCCTATTACAAATCAATATCATGCATACATTGTGATTTGTCATGAATAATTTTATAGTTGTTACCTGAACTTAGAAATGCTCAATGCAGTAGTTTGTGCAGTTAATCGATTCTGCTCGATTAGTCGTGCGACGGAATCATTCTCGCGATTCTTGAATGAGCACGAATCCCCGACATTTTGCGATGTGACTTTTCGATGAAATTAGCTTGATGAGGTAAAAATAATGTTTCTATTCACTCTTTCAACGTCTGATATAGTTACAGTGCGCGGGTGCTTTCACCTGATATCATACATAAGACAAAGTTGCTGTGTGACGCGATTTTTCATTCCCATACAACATCAAATCTCTATGGAAATTTTCACATTCACCACAAGAATGTTATTTTATACAATAACATTAAATACGCTTGTATAGGCCTGGCACTTATACGAAGTATGCATATTGTCAAGCATAGTAGGTCCCAATGATATTGGATCTACATGGAAATCATTTAACTACATTGACAACTGTGCATATTCTTACAAGTTCGACTTAGAATGGCTCAAACTAGCTTAAAATATCTGCAATGGCTGAACAAGCTGAAGGACAGCACGACGGCCTGCAGATCTGTGCGGTTGATAACCTTAAAAATTGTATAGTGCCAGCTCCAGATGTTTTAACCCGCATGTGATCAGGCGGACAAAAGTGTCCGTTAACGATTTTCAAAATGCTCTTTTTCATGATCGATAGCTTATCCGTCCGTAATATCATGTGACTTTGTTCCTATGGTGAGGTAGAAAATCAATCCTAAAAGGATTTTTGATTTGATCTATTAGAATGCGATCAGCAGCAGAATAACCTGTTGCGGTTCAAGGCGGACAAAAGTGTCCGTTCATACATAGAGTCATTTTCATTCGATTCAAGCATCTTCACAACCCGAAGCTATTGTCTCATTGTGAAATAAACTAATTCATAGAGATGATAACGTCATCCTTTCCAAGATAGTTGATTCTCTATGGTTGATTCATCGATTGACAGAAACACGACGAACGAGTGTGTGCGTATTTTTAGCACGTGCGTGTGATTCATTCTGTGTTTCGTCCATTGATGTTATTTGATAGACGAAGCCAATCAATTTGAAGAATGTTTTCCGTCTGACTCGACGCTGTTTGTGTTTCATCTTGTACGCATAATATCATTGTCTTCGGACTCACAGCTGCTCGCAAGATGTCACGCGCTGCAAAGCAGATTGCCATGAGACTGATGGCCCTAGAAAGTGATTCAGAGGAGGACGATGATTTTACAGCTGATGATGACTTTCATGATGTATCAGTTGAAGTTCCTTCTACTCACGATGATCCTATGGGTGATGTGATAGTGGTGAAGATGATGAGCCGGACATTGGTGGTAGTGATGCAAATGGAAAATTTTCCCGAAAATTTTCCAATTTTTTCAAAATTTTCCGGAAAATTTTCCAGTGGAAAATTTTGAAATTTATTTTTTTTGGTTATTGACATTTTTTCCTTTGTTTTGGAGACCTGTTGTAGTCGCTTGAAAAGACTATGCAATATGCAAAGACCGAAAACTTCTCTATCATCCCTGTGGCTGTATGTTACCTTTTGGAACCAACTGCACCCTTTCCATGTCTATTTCAGATCATCCCAAATGAATTTCAGATATTAGATGGATTTCAGATTTCTCTAATTGAATTTCAGATATCTATCAGAAACCCAACTTTGAAAGGATCTTAAATTCAACTGGAGAATCTCCAATTCATCTGGAAATGTCTGAAATTCATTTGGGTAGATCTGAAATCGATTTGGAACTATCTGAACCATCTGAGCTAGAAATGGAAGATGTGCATGCAGTTTTTCCTCAACGAAGATCGGACAATATGCCAGAACTTAGAAACTGTCATAGATATTCTTCTACTCATCACAGACATCTTTAGTTTCCAAATATCTCACGAGTTTGCAGTCTTCCAATATGGTCGCTCATGTATAATGCTGCGTGGACTGTGTGCTTATTCTTCACATATTCATCATGGAGAATTTGTATCACTATGATCAAGGCTGCACAATAAAGCTCAACTTTCAAGCTAACAAGGAAACTCCAAAATTATTTTTGCTCCAGATCTTTCACATTGCATGAAATTATACCTCTATTGTAAAGCAAGATTCACGTTTTCCCAAACGGTGTCTGTGTGATAATTAAAAATGCTAACAAAATGGCACAATTGCCATTGGTGGCAAAGGAATGTTCAAAATCCGCGGACGGAACTCGTATTACTACGATAACTTTAATCGAAATAATGATAAAATCAATAGTTTTAGAACCAATTTATTGGTACTCAAGCTGCCACGGCAGTAAGCGCTCAAATTATGAGGCCTATCAAAAAAATCCAAACTTTCAAAATTTTCCATAATTTTCCAATTTTTTCCAAAATTTTCCAATATTTTCCGTAATTTTCCACGGAAAATTTTGATTCAAAATTTTCCGGAAAATTTTCATCACTAATTGGTGGTGATGTCGTCTCAGACAACACTACACCCGTTGAAGTTTTGATCGGCAGGAATAATACAGAATGGTCTGTGATAGACGAAAATGCTGTATTTCCTGGGAGAGCATCGAGAGAGAACATCCTGCGTCCAGCTCCAGGCCTAACAGCGTATGCATTTCAACGTCTACGGGATAATCCGGTTTTGGATAGTTTTCTAATTTTCTTTAGCACTGGTAGGTAATAGCCTTATTTATGCACAATAATTTTTGCATCTCTAATCGATTGCGCTTTTGTTTTTCAGATATGATTGAAACGATGGTCAAGGAAACCAATAGACAAGGTACAAGGATGAAAGGTGCTCAATTTACGGAAATTGATCTATGTGAGATGAAGGCCTTTATTGGATTGCTGATTCTCCGAGGTACATATCGAGCTGCTGGGGAATGTGTCGATGAATTGTGGTCACCAATATACGGTAGACCTATTTTCAGCCGAACAATGAGTTTACGTCGATTCAAATTGATACGCTCCTATTCTGCGATTTGACAATGTTGAGACAAGACAAGGACGACTTTCTCGTGACAAATTGGCAGCCGTGCGTCTTTTATTGGATGTTTTTGTAAGTCACAGTCAACAGGCGTATGTTCCAGGACCATCGGTTACCGTGGATGAACAGCTATATCCGTATCGTGGAAGATGTCGCTACATTCAGTATATGCCATCTAAACCGGCCAAATATGGTCTAAAGTTTTGGCTTGCCTGCGATTCGGACAACTACTATTGCACCAATGTCCAATTCTATTGCGGCAAGGACGACGTTCGGGATAGTGATGTACCGCTTGGTCAGGATGTTGTTTTATCACTGACTGAACATTTACGACAAAGCGGTAGGAACATCACATGTGATAACTTCTTCACTTCGGTTCAGCTTTCTCAGAAGCTTCATGAAGCAAACATGACTCTCGTGGGAACAGTGCGATCCAACCGACGTGAGCTACCAAGTGTACTTGCAACACACCAGAGAAGAGAGCAATTTTCAACTGTACAAGCTGTGAATCAAAGCAATGGTTGCTCGACTCTCTTAGTATCCTACGTGGCGAAGAAGAACAAAGTTGTCAACCTTATCTCGACCACTCATCGCAAGGCTACTATTGATCATTCCTCTAAGAAGAAACCTGATGTGGTGGAATATTACAATCACACAAAAGGCGGTTTCGACGCCGCAGATGAGCGCATCGGCACTTATAGCACCAAATTCAAATGTCGACGGTGGCATGTTGTCTTTTTTACCAATATTTCGGATTTGAGTGCTTTCAATGGTTATGCCATTCATTCTATTTTTGAGCCGAATTGGAACTCGACGAAATTATTTCGCCGTCGGCTGTATTTGTTGGCACTTGGCAATTCTCTGATACAAGACCATCTGGACCGCCGGTCACCCAATCTGAACACTACATTTATTGTTGGAATGACACCATCTCCGATATCCCAAAAACTTGGTGTCTGCGTGCGGTGTGATTACGGTGAACGAAAGAATGCAAATGCAATCATTTCGTTTGCAAAGATCATCTTACGCAAATTTTCTGTCATTGTTCGAATTGATTCGCTCGGAAACATACACGTCTTTTGGATATACATGTATTTTTCGTCTACACATCATATTTAGATGAAAAGAACATATATAGGCTATAAAGCACATCACAAAATGGTTTAAAATGCAAACGGACAAAAGTGTCCGCTCTGACACTAATCGTAGTTATTTTTTAGCGGTCACATGCGGGTTAAACTAGTTTGGGCCATTCCGAGCTGTACTGACGGGCCGTTGTAGGTCGAAACGCAGCGTCTACGGCTGCCAATGAATGCTGGTGCTTAAATTGCTCAAATATGAGGAAGTCTTTCCATTATATTTGCTGGTGTTTTCCAAACATTATACGTCTAATAGTTTGATTTAATTGATGCATAATTGTGTTTATCTCAAAACTGATAGCAGAAACGACAAATACCTGCAGGCATATTCCACAAAATATGGCTGATATACACGTAAACTGAAAGGATCAAAACTGGTAAAGAAAAATAGCAATAATATGCTTTATAGTACATGTACCTGCGTTACTGCTTCTTTGATGGCAGATTTGCAGTAGAATCCAAAAACGATCATCAAGACTTTTCATGCCTTGTTTGCCACTTTCCAACAATTAATTAGTTCTGATTTGAGATGTTGCAATGCTTAGTATATACAAATAGTGTCATATTAATTAATAGGGTAGTTATGATTTCAATCTGTAAGCGTCTCATGATCTCAATTTTAATGGAAATTATCAAAATTTTAATGAAAAGTGGTCTAGAAATCAAGAACAATACAAGCTAGACCAACTGCAAAATTCTGATCACTGAACTACAAATTGTTGAGAGTTACGCGATTTTTGATTAATTGTGCGTTGAGTCGCATGATTAAGAATCGCACGAAAATTAGATCGTCTCAGTGTCACTAAAATTACTTCGCGAAGACATGATTGAGTCTTGATTTGATGTTCCTCCTAATAAATAAGTTCCGGTAAAAATATTGCGTCTTCCTTGTATTCATATATTGTTCATACAACAATCACATTTTATTATCCCATGGGCTTGGAGATCAAAATTGATGAACAAGTACGCGATTATAAAATTGTCTTAACCATGGGAATCAGATTTTAATTAATTAATTTTGCTTTCAATTGTTGAGGTGTAATTTTGATTTTTTAGCATAAATATGTTTAGCACCGGTACCTGAATGTGTAGGATATATAGCAAATAAGGTTCTGCGATCAAAACACGGTAAAAAAATAGGAACTTACTCCAAAGCGAGTAAAATCATTCCACACCACAGGACAACGCGTTTCTTTAGAAAAATTGTTTACATTATTAACATGACAGAGAGCAATGTTCACATTTTGCAACCATGATAACAATCAAATCTAAAACTTTGTAGAATTTTTCTTTTCTCGATGATTCGAACTTTCTGACTTTTAAGGATAACATTTTTGCTCATTCTCTTTTCAGCACGGAAAAAATGAAAGGAGTGTAAGTACCGACTTGCTTTGGTTTTCATTTTCAAACCATGTATTTGCTGCAATTTTCTTTCAGGATGACTGCAACGGATAAAATCGCTTACGTTTTACGAGTGAGAGGTCGACCGATGACTCTAGATCAGATCAAGTCCGCATTGATACAAAACGAGATGCACATGGAATACACTACTTTGAGACAAATCCTCAGCAGGAATTTCCGGAAGATGCCAGGGGTAGGTTTTACCACATCGCATTTGATCAATTTTCACTGATTATAGTAATAACTAGAATTGTTTCTACATTTTGCCTCTATTACCCGGTATTATTTGTATTTATCGAGGATCATAAGTTATGACTGAGCATTGATCGTAGTGAATACTGAGGGATAAGTGCATGCATTATTTAATCATCCCTGTCCGACCCTAGGCACAAAGGAGTGAGTCATCCTTCACACATTCGCAACTCTGAGCAGGACAGGGTTAGAAACCTCCAGTGAGAGCAGTGGTACCTCCCGAGGTGGTGAGACAGTAGCCCTGTACCTTCTGCAGCTCCGTTCCGAAGCACGGCCTTTAACCAATTAAGCTATCCTACAACCTACATTGTATTTCTTAAGTTCCTTGGGAAATGTTTGTGCATTTACGCAACGTGTGCTTAATTCAAGCCAAATTTAGTTTCTCATATAAACATCGAATTATTATTTTAGCCGAACAAATTTGCATGTGTGCTTGAACACATGTATCTATGTATCACATGTATTTACAGGAAAGTTATGAATTACAAGCTTACTTTCCACCTATGGCAGTTGTAGATAACTCTTTTGCAGCATTCAACTATGGTATCTTAGCATTATATTATAACATTGCAGTGTACATCATTATAAACACATAGTGTGGCTGATACTACGAGGTGTAATGCAGTTTGTGCATTAGGACATGGGTGAATGTCATGACTTCCCTACAGCAATAGAAAGTTCAGACTACAGGGGTTCTGAAAGTAGTTTACGAAAGAGTGCATGCAAAATGATGATAAACGTGGTGTGTAATAGCACTGTACATAGAAATGACAGTCAAAGTTCCGCTCTTTGATAAAATGATTTGATTGCGCATGTTGTTATTTTCCCTAAGTCGAATCATACGAGAATATACCATGATTATTCATCTAGATCATTTCACTGTCTTCTAATTCCGAAACTTAGACTCTGATGATTTTTATTACTTTAATTTCATCATCAGAATCATGGATGTGGACGCATCGTTCTATTTCAAATTATCACGAATCATCTGCCATCACCTGTAACAGACACAATCCTTTCCTTTTAGTGCATGCAGCATTTCATTGTCAAGCAGATTCATCTTCAAATAACTTGTATATACATGTACATGTAGATAATGATGTCGAGAACTGTAAAGGATGACTTTATTCGGCAGTCTGTCGACACATCCAAGGACACATCAGGCAGATGAATAATATCGCAACGAAACGCTCAATTCATTACTATCAGCGGAAGTGTAATTATCATGTGCATTACTGCATTCACTTGTAGGTAGTAGCGTGATCAAATGTCATTATGTGAAATGCGATTCATTGTGTTACGTCGTTGCGACTCCGTTTTATTTCCACCAGGAGGATGTCGTTTTGTGTTCACAAGTACTTTGATATTCGTGATGATTCTTCAGCTAGAGGACTCGAGAGTGAGTCAAAAGTGAAAATCTTTTATCGCCGACTTGTACCTAAGATAAACTTGATAACGTTAGTTAAAACATAAGTTAAAAAAACTGGAGCTGCACATGACTTGGAAGAGTAGCTGAAATGTTCGAATATGTTTCTCTTCATACGATGGAACACATGTGAAAGAAGGAAGGAGAGATGAACAATAATCAGTAAATATTTCCATATTTAATAAAATTCATCAAAATACATACATAAGTGGATTGTTTCATCATTTGACGGCTCTATTATTTATTATGCGTAATAATTCACGATAACTTTTCTATCGGTGACTAATCCTAACTTAGTTTTCTTTGAAAATTTATTTAGAATGAAAGTCGAAAAAAACATTCAAATATGCATCACACACATAAGCGATTATCAGTTAATATGTAATGTGGACAGCCTCTCACCGGTAATGAATCAACTGATTGAAAGGCAGGAAGACAAATACAAATGTCGACCCTCTCGATTAAAAGATACATTAGCAATTGACTAATTCGACACGGATAGTTTTCTTTAAATGATGTGAATAAATCTCACTTATCAAGTTGTTGCTAAAGATCTCAAGCGAGAATCAAACTGTGCTAGCTGTTCAGACTTTGCTAGAAAAAAGGTCTAAATATCGCATTCTCAACAAAACAGCATTGATCAAATATGTTCAGAAAATGAAAAATGATGACCGATTCTTTGTAGGCTTTGAATATTACATGCAGCCTAGGATCGTCTCAAACCGAAAGATGTGCGCCTGCGGAAAAGAGTTTTTTTAATTGTAGTTATTCTCGTCGTTTTTAAAAATTATATTTGTGAGTGATTCCGTAGATAGAAGAATTCGCTATTTGAGTCGCTAATGCAATTTGCTAATGAAAATCGTAAATTCAACTGATTCTGTAGGCCCTAGTACTTTGAAAAAGAAAACTTTCAGGGACATGCACTGCAACTTGGATGCCTGCAATCATTTGCCCCCAAAAGTGACTTGTAGGGACTTGTTATTTGTCATTTTGTGCATAAGTTCTGTTGATGACGGTGCATTAATTCTACACCCGCCATGCGAATCGGCTTTCGTTTTGCTTTAGTGAGCGCAGTCGTTCGTGCTGATAAAAAGAGAGATAATAGTAGCTGTCATTTGGAACATTTACCAATACCCATCGATCGTAACATCACGAGCTGTTCTATTTCTCATTTCCATCCGGATGTTATTGACTATACATGTTGATCCTTTCACTACTCGTGTAACTGAAGCTCGGTATTTCAAACTTTGGAACAGAAAATCATTTGCAGATGGGCAATTCCACGTCAAGTGGGACAAGGGCTTCAAATTTTAGATGTCAATTTTAGTTCTTCTCTCTCACTTATTACTGTTGCTTTTTATTTTCAAAATATCTTTGTGGTCAATGATGGAAACCTTTGAATAATTTAAGGCCTTTGTCACTAACTGCTCAGTCACTTTTATAAAGTAGCACACATTTCTTTCATTTCAGAGGACCTACAATTGTTTCTGGGGCCTGCCCAGCTGGAACGCTGTACTCGTTGTGTGGCAAGAAGAACCGGTAAGTACATCTGATCCCTTTCACATCAAGACGTGTGCGCAAGCGAACATGACAGCAATGAATGCGTCTGCTCATTGGCTGCTTCAGGAGAGGATCTTAGGCTTCAGCAGTCACTGCAGAGATGCCTCTGAAGAAACTAAAAGAATCTAATTACCATTGCAATTATCTTCCAATAACTATTGGAACTTCCGTAAATAGCTACTACTACTGAAAGGACAGCTAAATGAATGCCGGCATCCCGCGAGTAAAATCCCAGGGATTCGGCATTGCAAAAGCCTGGTCATTAGTGATTTTGCTCATCTAACGTGGGAAACTTGATTGTGATCTATCAGCGCATGTATTTTTGTAAGCCACTAATTGTTCTGCGGTCCGGACTGCACATCTGCGGCTGAATTTGATTGTCCAACGTGGGAAACTTGATTTGTTTTCTATTTATACACCACACATCGTTCTGCGGTCGGGACAGCAGTTTATTCGGCTAGCCACCTCTTACTATATTCAATTAGATGAAGAGCTAGTTAGGATAATCGTAGTCTAGTCTATGAAAGGGGTATATGATAAGGAATGAAGCAAGCATGCACATGAGGCCTTTTGCCGAGTACAAAATTGGAAGGTCGACACATAGGGCCTTTTGCATTTCTAAATTTCATCAAATTTGCGGATTGAATTTGAAGATATACTCCTCGAACTTGATGTAAAATGGAAATTAGTACATTTCTGCGCTGAAAAAAAAACATTTTTGAAAATTATGCACATGAGGACTTTTGCCGAGTCACGGACAAGTGTCATCGTCGGGGAATCTGGATATCAAATTGATGTTAAATATCTGAAAACTGCTCAAACTTATTACACGAGGATTCACTCAATTCTGTCTCATTCATTTAATACACGAACGAAATCACATTACCCAGTTAACTGTAAACAAATGCATATAAAGCGAATAAATATATGAGCACATGCCTCTCTCTTACTTCGTGTGACAAAAGCTATCTGATATGTGATTGGTTTTCAACAATTGTTCGGTTTTTCCTTGTTTAGTGGCATTCATGATATACAATCTCCTTACTGTTATAGCCTTTCGGTATTCTTCTTTTCAGCTATCTTAGTCAACAGAGACGCAAGTGAATCCATCTCTGTGTCTTAGTCATGCAAATTCAAAGCAATGAGTTATAAGCTATTTTTTCTCTTCTTTTATTTGCTAATAATATACTTCACCTGCTTTCATTCTGCATCCAAAGTACTTTGTTGTTTCAGAGCAATGAAGGGAATCACGAGATTCACCCGTATAGAAGGATGAGCGCCAGAGAGAAGATGGCGGCAGATGAAGAAAATAAAAGAAAGAAGAACAAAAAATCAAAAAAATCCAAAAAAGAAAAAGAAAACACTATACCTATTGACGAACCAAGTGATAACGAAGATGTAGAAATGGTGCCAATTGTTGAGCCAAATGCGCAAGAGGATGTAAGCTGAATATTTTCTTGTTGTGGTATTTAATTGACTGATTATACACAGTATGACTGAAGAATAGAGAAGCTCTCAATGTCAAAGGCCTTTAGTCTTAGCTGCAGTAAAATTTGACCCTTTTTGCCTTAGGAGCATAATGTCCCCTCGGTTTTTATCTCACGCCGGAACGAATAATTGCTTGAAGGTCTCCTTCAGTCACTTTTCTAACTTTGTATTGGCCTTCTCTGAGTGGTGACTGTTTCTTTGTAGTCCCAATACAGGTAGCCTTAACAGTGTAGTGAGATTTAAATCGACAACGTCACTAGCCAGAGACTATTTTAAGTAGGTTCTATTGCAATTTTCATGAAATTCTATCGACTATTTTAGATGCAATAACGAAGTTAAAAAAATGTTTGTTTGAATTTTAAAATGCTATTTGACAAGATCAACTTGCAATCAAAAACTAATACCACCATCGGATAGAGCATCCCCAAATAGGTATACCCCATCATGTGATGCCGTATAAGTTAATGGTTTAGAAGATCTTGAGTGTAGGGGCCATCATTCTCCCCTCTAATACTTCACCGACAAGAAAAAGCCTGAGGCAAATAGGGTGAATGTCTAGAAATATTTCAGTTTTGAGATATTTGTTGATCAAACCTGAAAACCAAAAGTCATATCCGCACAAAAAGAAGTGCTGTTTTATTTATTTTTGACATATTGTGAAAACATATAATCACAATCACGAGTATGCTTATTATAGGAAGTTTGAGATCTTTCGGGAACAATCACTTTTAAAGGAATTTAGAACAAAGCTTCAAATCTTCCTCCTATTGACAGTGCTGCTACAAGCCTCAGCGACCAGCACTCAAAGCACTCTGAATTAGATAGAGCCCGCGCACATCATCTCCATGACTGCGGAATAATGAAAAATAAGCGTCATTCAAGTTGTCTTCGGCTGAAAGTCGGATGTATTCGCAACAAATCGTGCCTTTCATCGATGTTAGACCAAGATGCGAGCCTCCGAACAGGTTTGCACTTCAATTCTCAATCAAATAAGCTTTTTCGAGGAGATTGCAACGAATGCATGCATTTTCAGATTGTTTAAAATTGATTACACATTATCAAGGCTTGAGACATATCACTTGATGAACCTAAAAAGCACTAGTTTAGATAAACAGTTGCAGTGCAGTTGTCTCAGCATTCTCTACAACCTTTCTGCAATTTCTCTTACTATTTGAAGTAGACCGAATCGATTTTATTCTTAAAATTGTTCATCCTATAAATTGAATATCTATAACCAAATGTACGTTTGTAAGGTTATTCTTAGTTCACGAAAAATAAAATTTTAATAGACATCTAGAAAATGGACCACGAAGCCTAAATTGGCGGTCGATCTCATCCACTGCAGAAGTTTTACAAAGGGTTCAGCGTGCCGAGCATCAAATTTCAGGCCCATTTGCAGGCATATATCCAAACGATTGTCTGTACAATAGATGTTTCGTTTTAATTAATATTTAGATAAATCAATGCGTCGTCCAATAAACGATTGTCAACATCGATGAGTCAGCATTGTTCGCCGGTGTTATGACATTCTTTTGATCCTATGACTAAAAGTGTTGATCGGAAACTCGAATCACAAAGGGTCAAGATCCATCATTCCATTTCCCACTTGCAAAAAGAGAGACAACTAGGACAGTGATCCGAGACCGAAGTATAGATGAACATCTTTATTCTCATGCCATCGAACTCAATTGATTTCATTATGTAATGCTTCTCACTTCATTTTATTGCAGGATCGGACGATAGAACTAATAAGGGGCATGTACCTGACGCTCGATGCTTCTTTCAATGATGAGATACTACGGTTCATCCATAGTGAATTATTTCAGTAAGTTGAGTTTCTAAGTGAGCTTGTTCGAAGAATAAAGATACAGCGAAGGTTTTCCATCTGTACAGAATACTGTGATTTTCATGATCTAAATGGTCTTTTTTCGTTTCAGGCAGAATTATTCCTACAAGGAGATATATGCAATGGCCTCCTACGGAGTTTCTAAGAAATGGGACAGTAAGTCATGATTTCATATATTGATTATATACTGTATAAAAATGTAGCATTATAACGCTCCGAGATGGAATAACAGTCATTTATCAGGTCAGATTGCATCCATAATTAATTATCTGAAGCAAAAAGTAGAATTCAGAATAGAATCGGCGAATAGTAGAAAAGGCGAAAAGTAATCGCATTGATCTATCACACTTATCAATAATCTACTGTATCAAATGGTCAAGTGTTCAAGTGCGATCTGTAATGCATAAAATGAAAATAATTTGTGATGAACGCTATTTTGAACGTAGGCCTACTTAATGAGAATGATGCTTGGGAATTAACGTGATGTACCTCGCTGCACTTGTTCACAGCTTGTATATGAGTGGCTTGAAAGATGACTGCGTTATCGAGAATGAATAATGAAACGAAACAATAAAATGAAGATGATTTGTAGAGGGCGTACATTCGATACACAAATTTGTCCAAAAGCTACTAAGATGAATCTGACAGAAATTTCGATATCAATGAAATATCATAGTGTTTAGTGAATACTCCCAGTCCGAAGTATTGAATACATGTAAATGGTTTGTCTATCATAGAAGCGTACAGAACGAAACATGTATGAGCAAGCAGCATTAAGTTTATGAACAGCAGAATTAAGTTTTAGAAAATAATGAACTATTCATGACTGCAGAACTAGAAATATCATGAATGAATGTTTTAAGTAATATTTGAAAAATTAAAATATATGTCCTCACTTTTCAGACATTCTATCAGGCACAATGGCATGTTCATCGCAATCTGACTGACTGGATGAGAACTAATCGGATGGGAGGATCCGATCTGCAATTGTTTTAGGTAAGTTCTCAATGATCTCGACGCAGCTGGATTGTGTTGTAGCAGTTTACGCAGATGTCTCTTTTGGCATAGAGAAGGACTTCGAATAGTTTCATCTATCCATGAATTTAGTATGTAGCACCCACGTAAAATGTTTATCATCCTAAAATAATTTTGTGTAAAAAGATTGTCATATACTATGTAGAGCACTGAATCTACCATCGACGGAACGGCTAGAGGTCTGCAATTCTATCCACATTGATTTGAGAATGTTCACTTCTGGTGATCACTAGACAGCGACATCTTAGGTGAATATTTTTGTGATTTTAGGTTTTTAATAGGTGAATAATTTTACAAATTTAGGTTGTTTATTTAGGTGAATCGAAAATCCATCAAAATATCTAGATTCATTGAGAGCAGTGGTAGTTTTTGTTTATTTCCATGAACTGTGCCTTTTTCGGTAACAAATACCGCGACAATAATCTACGTATAAGTTCAAAACAAAGAATAGAAAAGATAATGACAAGTAAAGCCTAGATTTAATGGCGATTCGGAACGAATTTATTCAAGCTACAGCAACTGCACAGATGAAACATTGACAACTAAAAAGGTATATATGTTTCAAAACGTATACTGACAATTCAGTTGTACAATTGTGTATGTGTCAAACAGATCAAAATTACTCGTATTTCAAATGCAATATAAACTCTGTAAATGTATATATAAGAATTAGAAACTGTGACCAGAAACATGTGACAATGCCCAGAATCACTCATCAATGTCTTCATTATTCCGATTATAAAAGTAATTCGCTACGACGATTTTCTCAATGTCTTCCAATGTGAGTACATGTAGATGAGTTAATCAAATTTCACGTTTTTGTCGCAATGACAATATTTAGGTGATCTAGATGTATGGTTTTTACAAAATATCCAGAAGTTAGGTACAAATTTCATTTTAGGTGATTCACCTAAATTGTCTCTGTCTATTGATCATCATTTATCAATGGTGAGGAGAATGCTTGTTGTCTTCTTGAATTGATCATATTTTGAAATTTCTTCAACATTGGACAATTTCTTCAACACAAGATCTTAAGGAAAGCCTAATGCTTCTATATTGGTCACAATTGTAAAAGTCAATTATATACTTATTGAAAATCACACAGAAAGACTTTGTTAGAAAAACAGGAACAATCACAAAAATGTTGATGAATCGCATGATCATCATCGTGGCTATGCTTCGTGCCCTAAGATTGTCGAATAACTCACTTTCTGTATATTTCACACATGTCAATGAATTGATAAAGTCATTATTGACAAACAATATTACGAAAGGTTATAGAGGAGATTGCTATACGAGTGATTCATAACCACATAACCGTAATGGAAATAGGCATTTTGCTATCATTAGAAAATAATAAAATTAAATAATAATCAAAATACAAGTCTTTCAATGCACAAAATTATAATACCAAAATCGATTTCGTCGGTCCGGAATGATCACTTACTACCTATATGCAGAAATGAAATGTTAAATCATTTGAAATCATAGAGGTTCAAGCACAGACATCACAAAAATCAAAGAAATAGGAATTATGTATCAGCATAGCTAGTTCGTGTTGAAAATTAACTTTTAATAATAATTGCAACTGGTACACTCGACTAAGGAAATTTCATTAGTTCTATATGTTTACCTGAAGATGACTATGTGCAATAGTTGAAATATATTGTGTTAATTTTCTGAACAACTCTAATTATAATTTCCATCAACATTCCTCGATTTTTCCACACTTACTTTGACCACATTCAGTGGAAGACAGCTTTTTTAAATTCAAAGGACTTTTTGTATAATATATTTCCATTATGCTATCTTGGATTTTAATGTCATCGTCATTTTCAGTATTTCTGTTATTAGTCAGCTTTGTTATGCACTGATGAGTTGGGTATATTTTGGTTGTGCTAATTACCCTCCTTTCATTATCAGTGTTTCTGTAATTACATGTATAGTTACATTGCACAGTTATGAGTTACAAATCATCTTACTTAGTTGTTACAAAACGGCTGATTATTTACTTATGTTACTTCATCATTCCCCTTCCTTTCTTCCGTTTTCTGCTTTCTCACTTTTGATCTTCTGCTGAGGGACACTATCAGGTTGAGAGGGTTATCCTCTTCCCTCAGGCTTTGATTTAAGCAAATATTTCACCCATGTGGTCAATGTTTAGTTGTTAATTTTCTGTAATTTGTTTGATTTTCTGTCTTTTTCTTTGATCATCAAGGACAAGGTCCATTTCTGTATTTCACATCTTTCTCTTTCAGGTTCATCAATTATTGAACTGGATGCGAAAATCAAAAAAAGAAGGAAAGAAAGTGAACGATATTTTATTTATATTTCATAGCTTGTTTTTTTATATCTTCTGAATATAATCATATAATGCAATCTCTTGTTTTCTGTAAATTGCAATCACCAGGGCTACGATGAGTCTAGGAAATGAAACAAGTTGTGCCTGTGGACGTAATTCACGGCGAAGAATTTCCGGCGTTTACTGTCATAAAGAAAATTGCAATCGTCTAGTAAGTACACATGAATCTATAAATGAAGAACATGATTCTTCACTACATGAAATGAGATAAACGATGGATCAAATTGCCACGCAAAGATGTACCGTACAGCTGGTACGATCGGCTATGTTAGTCTGACTATTTGGGCCAAATCATGCTTTCTTCCATCCAGAGACTATATTTTGGAAAAGTCAGCAACATTTCTGAAGATGAATTAGTGGGTACGTCATATAAAGAAAATCAAGCTAAATTCCCTCATTTCAAGAAAAACTCCGTGAATCGTTGTGAAATGCTGGAAACACAGAACACACATTTGATCTCTGAGGCTGTCAATTCCATTCTGATTATTTGCCCTCCAAATATTACAGCCGTTGTGCTCACACAGTCCAGGCAAGTACGTTGGCACCTCTTGACGTGCGTCTTTTCGCATTTCTGCTTTACGAAGGTCACTGATTTACCGAAAAGACTCTGGATTTAAAAACGCATGCTTTGGTTCATAAAATCAAACTAACATGTATTTCGTAATATGCAAGCCTCTTTGCTTTTGAAATGCGTCTTCTAAATGAGAGATAAAAAGTCTCAAAAGTTTAGATATAATCGAATTAAATTGATGAGCTTTGAAATACAGTATAATTCACCGTGTCCGACAGTGCACCTTGATATCGGAATTACAAATGACCAATTCTGAAATTGAAATGACTATTTCTGCGTTATGAATGACGATTTCTGGATTACATCTGGCGACTGAATTTTGAATGAAGATATTTTAGTGTTCACTAAATGACCCATTCCTAGATGTGAATTGCAAGTCTGAAATAAAAATGACGCATTGTTGAATATGTCGGTACTTTCATCGTCTTTTTAAACATAAGTGATTTAAAATGAATGACAAATTAACATCCCTGATATTTGGACTATCTCCCCTGATTAAAAATGATATTACATGAAATCTGCGTGTTGTATTTCAAAATATAAATTCCATAGAGTAGGTGTAAGTAAGTATAGAGTGTCGACTCAAAAAAGTGTCTGTATACAGTGAAAATTTTTATATGAAAAGATTTCGTTTTTTTAAGGAACAGTTTTTAAAAAGATAAAATTTTGCAAATTTATAAATTACCGACATGAAGCTCCTTTATAAATAATATGAAACAAGTTGGATATCAAAGGGAATTAATATTTGCTAACAAGCCTCTTAAATAAGCGGTTATTAAACTGATTATCAAGGAAATTTCATGAACTGCACTATAATGTAAGTCCCTGCAAGTCTTCAAGGAAAGTTGAGATGTTATTGAGAGCTTCTTGACTAAGATGTCATGCTTCTAATTCAATTTTCAGTGGCATGATTTAATGAATGATTCACACGGCGTCATTTCTTGAATCTGAATAGTAATGTGAACCCATTTACATCTTTTGAAGTTGATTGTTATCAGTTTCATTGATTACAATGTTTTGCTCATGCAGCGGCAGTTTGTGATATGATGACGCTTAAAAGAAAATAATCTTATTCTAATATATCCTTTACAGTTATGGTAACCCATCGAATTGCTAATTAAACAAACTATATCACCTCTCCAAGTTGTCATGACATGGAGGATTCATGATGTAAAAATACTGACGTATCCGATATAGAATATTATATTACTGAGATATTTGACTTTTGGTTATATTTGATAAGATCTATGTCCATTATCAGTTTTCTTCATTGAACTGTGAACCATGATATTATGATTTTAAAACATCAAACTGTATGTACTCCTTATGCAAGTTTCCACATTAGCCAACGGTTAGATCATGATTGGGTGACATTTAAACTCATCTGTTGAGTTCTGTCTCGGGGTGCGACGAGACTCAGGCGGTTCATTTTGAATGTCGTCCACAAATAGTGATTAAGCAAGGGGCATGCTATGTCAAAGACGAACCTCCGCAATACTTTGTTATCTTATCAGACGATACCTGCAAAACTGTAGAGGCTGCTGCTGCGCATATAAACTCCTACCGTACCTTTCGGGAATTGATCGACAATTTCGAAAGGTCATATGCGCAAGCTATACATGTACGAGTAGATACATAAAGTATTTGGTAATCATTAAATTTAAATCATTTAAATAATTTCATTATTTGTAAATGCAGAAAATCGTCATCTCCTATTCACCATTCAGCCAGTATCTCAACCGTGCTATGATCTACTTGACATCAAAAACCTGCAAATGCAAAATGCATGAGATCAGCGAGTTTGAATTGATTTATCCTGAAACGGGTCACGACAAAGGTGCTGCAGACGGGGTTGGAGCCACTGTCAAAAGACTGTCGGACATTCATGGCTCATCAGCGACAGAATATCCTGTCCGTCAAAGACATTGTTCCGCTACTTTCGGATGCAGCAGAAATAATAGCTGAACTCGCAAGACAAAACTTACTTCGTTCTTAGACTATCTTCGAAATTGTTAAACGGTTGAATTAATTTTTTAATGTGTTAGGCCCTATTTAGGCCTTGGCCGCCTAATTAAAAAAATCGTTAAAACAAGACAAACAAAAATTCTCTCTGTCTTGTAATAATAAAACAATGGGAAAATTATTATATCTACCGGTAGAGAGAGCTAGAGAACCATTCTTCAGAAAATAAGAAAGCATGCATTTGCATAATCATGTAGAATATAGTAGCCTACCAGCAATATCGTTGCTGTGCTTTTCATTGTGACATTTGTAAAATTCGCTCAATTTTAAGATAGATTAGCACATTGATAGAAAGAAATGTTTGAGTCCCAAAATGTGAAAGACAAAATTTGATCAAAAAGTGGGCGTTTACGGTGGATTCACCACATTGCAATCGAGTCATGTTTAATAAAATCACTACTCAGCCATCCAATCTTTGCATAAAACGAGGCCAATACAGTTTAGTCCGGCAGCCAGAACGAGGTTCTGCAGGGAACGAGGCCGAAAGTGAGACTTTCACAGAATGATGTACACCCTATGCCTACTGCGAATCTACGCGTCTGCCGAGTTCTAGTGAGTTCCTCTTCTTGTCAGACTGAATCAAAGAAAAACACATGTACCTGTAAATCCAGTGGGACGCAGATTGCAGTTTTTGGTAAAAATGGAATTCTCTATGTCTTCTCTGATTATACGAAAAGTACTGAAGCCTAGAGTCATAATTTGTGGCATGGAATGTCTTCAGGTCATTTCCTTTCATGTTCATGCGCCCCTGTTTATAAAGCTAAACACATTTAGATTTGGCGAGTCTCTTAATGTTGGCAAACACCAACATGTTGGCCACTTCATCCACATTGAAACACATTCTCACATACATTGCCGATTAGATGCATGATAATAGCACTGCACATAATAGAGAATGACCTGAAGACATTCCATGCCAAAAATTATGACTCTAGGCTTAGTACTTTTCGTTTAATCGGAGAAAACATAGAGAATTCCATTTTTACCAAAAACTGCAATCTGCATCCCATTGGATTTACATGTGTTTTTCTATGATCCAGTCTGACAAGAAGAGGAACTCACTAGAACTCGGCAGACGCGTAGATTCGCAGTAGAAATAGGGTGTACATCATTCTGTGAAAGTCTCACTTTCGGCCTCGTTCCCTGCAGAAACTCGTTCTGGCTGCCGGACTAGTTCTACCACTTACTGTATATGGCTGGCATTTCCATGACATTGGAGAACAGCAATTCTATGTTTGTTGTCACACGGTCTGAATCTCTCAGACTGATCAATTCATATCCAACGAGATACTCTACGAGCTTTCAAATGTCATAGAGAATTCGTTCCTGTCCAGCGGGCCTACAGCCTTAAGTACATGTACCGGCAGTTCTTTTACTGTTTCTAACGCCCAGGTTCGCCCTGGAATGGAATTCTGTTCATACGCTTGTTCATCTAGCTCTGAGGGCAGCTCAGTTATATTTGATTTAATTCAGGGCAAGCCAGTTCGACTGATAGATGATATTCCCTTCAAATATGACATCTCTCGAACACCATCATATCAGGGTAGACTTCTGTTGCTCCCTCTTCTGTCAATACCATCACGGTTTTCGTTCACATGAATTTGCGTCTGTTACTCCTTGTGCTCGTTGTTTTGCCAGATGCACAAGAGAAAGAGACTATATACAGTATACAAGTTCTCGTTATCAAGCTGAGCATTTAAAGAGACCTTTCTCTCATAGAACAACCACTGATAATAAGCCTTTAGAGGCAGTTCCAACAGCTGCAAGTATTGAAACATACTTAATGACTGTCAACAAGTATCCACTTAGTTCCAAGAAGAGTTGATAATTTGAAAGCTTTTTTGATGCTTTAAGCCTCATTTACATCAGGTCAGTATGCCAAAAAGTAGACGGATCTAGTTGTTTTCAATTTATTGCGAACTTCAGATATATTGAATGCATCGATTTTCATAGCTGATACAATAGTAACCAAAGCTTGGTATCTCTGATCTCGGTCTTTGTAGTGCTTATACATAGTATCCAACAGGCATGGATGGATCTCTGTATTCTTATGTAAAAATATGCGTTTTCTCCGGAGTCCACTTATCCGTATAGCTAACTTACGAAAGGAATGCACTCAGATTTGTTCAACAAACTGATCTGAGGACTTGCGACACCTGATTGGATTTGACCTTGATGTTACGATTACATTGATACAACAGTGTAGTGGAGGGAAGATTCTGATCTATTGAGCTATTTTGAATTTTCTACAAGAACATCACTTTATTGATTCAACTGATAACGATCTGTGATTTTCGCATATCTATGGTTGAGCATTGCATGAATAGAGCACTGGCCTGTTCTAATGTACAATGCAGCCGGCCCCAGTGAAGTGAGCCACTGGGCTGTTTTTCGTAGACGCCAGCGAACATTTCTTTAGCTCGAGTCGGTGTCAGTCACCGTGTGTCAATGGACGCCAGTCAATGGCCTAGTGTAAATTAGGCTGTATGCGGTGCTATCTTATTATCATCACGTTTTCTATTTTACCGTATTCTATTTTCGTTCAATTGGAAATTTCGTTAACTTCTTGTAATACGTGCACACATTTCGGTTGTGACAAAACCAATGGTGGTGTTCGGAATGAACAACATTTTAAATTTGAATTCTCATTAGCCGAATTTATTATTATCATTTGTTTATTGCTACGAAATAAAACATCTAGGAAAGTCTCCAAGCTGCCTGTTATGACAAGTTGACATCCGTGTCGTCTTATTAAAGGAGTCTGAATATTGAACTGATGTTAAATATCTGAATGCTGCTCAAACTTCTTATATAAGGATTCATCAAATCTACATGCAGGCCAACTTATTGTTAGCTTTCCGATGTTCTGAATTTTACTCATCATAGTCCACAGAGACGCAACTGAAATCATTTCTGTGTCTTAGTCATACTGATTTAAAGCAATGAGTTTAACACCCTTTTTACTCTTCTTTTAATTGCTTACATTATACTGCCTTCATTTTCTATCCAATGTATTTCGTTGTTTCAGACCCACGAAGAAAATCATGAAATTCATCCATTCAGAAGAATAAGCGCCAGAATGAAAAATGGTAGCGGATGAGGAAAAGAAACGAAAGAAGAACAAAAATGCAAAACAATCAAAAAAAGAAAACATTGTACCAATTGTGGAGGAGGATGCCCATATGGACCCAATTCTGGAGCCAATCACTGAAGAGGATGTCCATATGGAACCAATTGTGGAGCCAACCACTGAAGAGGATGTCCATATGGAACCAATTGGGGAGCCAAGTGTGGAGAAGGATAGGTATATGGAAACAATGTAAATGAATATTTTCTTGCTTTGTGGTAATTAATTTACTACTCACAGTATAACTTTATAATAGAGAAGTGGATTTTTAAGAATATTTACTCTACCTGTTGCATAATTTAATTCCTATAAATACCTAAGTCTGTGATATTTGTCAATCAATCCCGCAACCATCAGTCAAATCCGTAGAGAGAGAAATGGTTTTATTCGTTTTTGACATATTACGGAAAACATTAGATTACAATCAGGGGCATTCTCACCATGGGCATTGAAGTTGTGCGAAAATGATGACTTTGAAAGAATTTGAAGTAACATTTCTAATCCTTTTCAAGCATTTTCAGATTGCTTACAACTGACTACATATTATCAGAAGTTGAGAAATGGCACTTGATAAACATACGTGAATTGCGCATGCGCTTGCCGTGAAGTTGAATGAATTTATAGGTCATCTATTGGAACAGTATTCACAACGGATTAATTGAGCCGAGCCGAATAATTCAGATGCACTTGCAAGTCTGGTTACAAAGCAACTGTCTCCACACTAGGCATTAGATCTTGATTAATGCTCAGATAATCGTGCACCTGCTATCTCACTGCTTCAAAAGAAAAGTGAAGTGCCGGAAATATACAATGTATATGTCTAATATTACCATAGAAATCCGACACTCTATAACAATAATGAACTAGAACGGACACAGACACTGAAAACAATACTGCGTCGTGGACATGTGTTTTCATGACAATGGTAACTAAACGATGTCGGCTTCAAGGTGCTGACAATAGGAAGGGCCCGGCAGATTTTCAGTGTACTTTGTTCATATTCACGGCTATTATCATAAATATTTATAAAAGCATGCTGATTGAATAACTTACAATAGATCGCCCAACGGCGAAAATATGCAACTGTTTAGTTTCAGTAATTCAATATTTTTCTCAGGCTATCAACAGTGACCTAGTATATAGGTGCCTACATGATCGCTTTTGTCCATTCTACTCCATTTCAAGATTTAGGAACTCCGCCATGTTAGAAGTTGCATTTCATTTGCGTGTCATTCATTCCAAACAACGCTAGGGATATTTCAGATTTGTAAAATGTATTCCAGAAATTATAACTTGAATCAGAGATGTGCAAAATTCATTTCAAACTTTCTTTCTTATCTTTCAGAAACGTAAGATGTTAATGAACTTTTTTATACAGTCCGTTTCATAAAAAGTGGATCATCCTAAAATTTGACTAAATAAAACAAGTATGATACAGAAAGCATTTTTCATGTTATTCCATGTCCCTAATCCTCGTATATTTAAAAGTCCTTATCTAATCTGATAAGCTATGATACAGTAACTGTTCTTAAGAGGCTATGTAATATTTTGTGGCCCTACCCTTATTGTCAATGACATTACCAATGCGTCTAGGCATTGATTCGATGATATCGTTGATTTTTGACTGATCTAACTTTCTCCACTCTTTTTAACAGTGACGTAAGTTGTGATACGCCATCTGTAGGTAGCAGTGAACGACGAACGTTACGTTTTAGAATACTCCATACATTTTCTATGGGATTCAGGTCAGGAGAACGAGCTGGCCAAGATAATGTTCTAAACCCTAATTGAGACTTGCATAAGTTGACTCTACTACTCCTGTGACACGTAGCATTATCATCCATAAATAACCAAGTCGATGGATCACCAAGTTGATCTGTCATTTGGCCAAGGTTCATTCGTAAAACATTCACATAGCGTTCAGAATTCATGGTTCCTTGCTGTATGTGAAGTTCAGAGCGGCCATTGGTCCAAATGCCAGCCCAAATCAGTAGAGTCGCACCACCTTGTACCCGGGGACGATGTAAATGTCTCGGAATTTCCTGATCAGATTTTATCCATAATCTCAATCGACCATCGCTATCCTTCAGACGGACTGATGCCTCATCAGACCAGACAACCCGATAGTACAGTCCGTTTCATAAAAAGTGGATCATCCCAAAATTTGACTAAATAAAGCATAAGTATGACACAGAAAGCATTTTTCATGTTATTTCATGTCCCTAATATATTTAAATGTCCTTATATAATCTGATAAGCTATGATACAGCAACGGTTCTTAAGAAGCTAATATTTTGTGGCCCTACCCGTATTGTCAATGACACTACCAATTCGTCTAGGCATTGATTCGATGATATCGTTGATTTTTGACTGATCTAACTTTCTCCACTCTTTTTAACAGTGACGTAAGTTGTGATACGCCATCTGTAGGTAGCAGTGAACGACGAACGTTGCGTTTTAGAATACTCCATACATTTTCTATGGGATTCAGATCAGGAGAACGAGCTGGCCAAGATAGTGTCATAAGCCCTAATTGAGACTTGCATAAGTTGACTCTACTACTCCTGTGACACGTAGCATTATCATCCATAAATAACCAAGTCGATGGATCACCAAGTTGATCTGTCATTTGGCCAAGGTTCATTCGTAAAACATTCACATAACGTTCAGAATTCATGGTTCCTTGCTGTATGTGAAGTTCAGAGATGGACGGCCAGAGCCCTCTTTACGACAGAGTCGAAAATCATTATTATGCCATCGATGCACATTTGTGTAAGGGACATTTAGTCGCTTGCTTGTAGCTCGCAAAGAAAACCCTTGTTCTAGCAAGGCTGACACTTTGCCTTTTGTGAATGCGATCTCGTTATTGTTCATTTGTGCTTTGTATTGTTTTCAACCGGTAAGAGATAGATTTCTAGCTGAAAGCAATCAGGAGTGCTGCCAACACCACCGCAACGAAGTCAGGAAGCTATGGAACATGAAGTCCAGTTAATCACATGTAGCAGTTACATTATTGTTGATGAATAGTGGTGCTATACTGGCTCTGATTGACCGATTTCCTTTATTTTTGCTTTGCTTGATAGCTTTTGGCTTGTAGAACAACATATTACATAACAAAGGAAACAAATGCAATTTTATAAGAGTGAGGTATGATTTTGTGTAACATTGCTAAATGAAGATCAAATTATCTACTACTTTTTTATCTATAACAGGAAAACAACTCAATATTCATGCTTGAAATTTCCAACAATGGTATTAGTAAGCACAACTGACATTTCTTCCAAATTTCAGAGAAATTCATTCAAGTTTGGCGGAGTTAGACAAAGTTGAAGTTAAGGCGATGTTTAAGGGTGATCCATTTTTTATGAAACAATCTGTAGTATATAGTGTGACATCCGGCGCGACGCTTTGCTTCGCTTCGCTTGCGCCGGATGTCACACTTTTGCGGGTTTTTTCAAAAAAATCAAAATTTCAAAAAATTTTGGTAGACTTCAAATTTCACGTGGCCGAAGGCCGAAGGGGCGAAAATTTAGGTAGTGACAAATTTTCAAAAAAATACCGAGTTTTTCAAATTTTTCAAAATCTCAAATTTGAGAATTACAATTTTCACCCTTAAAATCATGACCGTTCCAGGACACCGAAAAAATCATAGAAGTTGTGAATCTCTAATTTGAGAATTACAATTTTCACCCGCCCTTAAAATCATGACCGTTCCAGGACACCGAAAATCATAAAAGTTGAGAATTTCAAATTCATGAATTTTATCTATCTTTCAGGTTTTTAAAATATAACATGTGACTAATAATATTTCTTTAAAAATGGAAGAAACAAAAATGGAAGAAACCGCAAGAATATATCCATCGTTATCATATGAACGTAGTTCTACTTTAATGGACATTGAAAAAATGAACAAAGAAAAACACAAAGATAGAGTTAGGTATATGAAAGATAAGGAATCTCAATTAATATTAAGATTAGAGAATTATAAAAAATTAAGAAAGAGATGGAGTAAAGTTAAGAATGTAACACAAGGAATTGGCATATTCTTAACAATAAGTTTAGGTGCTTTAACAATTGTTATATCTTCAGGTGTTTTAGTAATTCCAGTAGTTGCTACAGCTTTAACAGGTACGGGTGTTTTTGCAACTTCACTTGTTACAATGTTAGATAAATCTTTAATAACTAAGAAACGAAAATCATTAAAAACTAAGCATTGACATATTAAAGAAGTTTATGACAAATTACACTACTACTTTCAAAGAGTATGTGATGATAATGTTATTACGTTAGATGAGATTGAAAAATTTGATCAAATAGCTAATGAAGTAAATCAAACCTTTCAATTACAGTCCGAAAAAGTTGATGATAAGAATAAACAGGATGGCAAAATTTCTAGTGATGGTAAAATTTCTAATGAAGAAAATGACAAATTTTTTTAGAAGAGCTAAAAACTTTAAGCGAAAATTTAAGCAAAACTTTATTAAACAAAACTTAAAACGAGAAAACTTTAAACGAAAAGATGTCAGACAACAAAGCAATAAAAAAATAATTTGTACAGTAAAATGTTTTTGCTGTATTCCAATGTTACCACAAAATTCAAATATTACATTTAAAAAATGGATAAAATTAGAGCTGATAATTTTAAAAGAATAAAACAATTAGAAGAGTTAATAAAACAAAGAAATATTATGAAAGAAAATCATCTTCAACATAGAATGATAAAAGCTGGTATTCAATCTGATATGTTTGAAAAAATGCAGCAAACCGAACAAGTAAAAACTGATTTTGAAAAAACTATGAAACCATTTAAAACTCTTGAAAAAGAAAGTACAAATAATGATAAACAAATTGATATAACAGATCCAGAGCACAAAACTATATTAGATGACTATGGATTACTAGAATCAAACATTAATAAGAAATTACCAAAATCTATGCAATTTGAACATTCTATTTCATTTATAGATGGAAAAACAATACCTAGATTTTATCTCGGACAAAAAGAAATATTTCCACAGCCTTTTCGAGGTTTAATTTTTTCACCAGATAAATCTTCTTTTAGTTTAGATAGAAATTTTGTTGATCTTTTAAGAGGAGCAGATTTAAATAATTATGCTGTAGAAGATCTCACAAAATATAAAGCTATGTTAGATAGAGTTGGTGCAGTAAAATCTCTTAGACGTTATAAACAATTAGAAAATTTATTATCAACGGGAGTTAAAGTAGGAAAAGGTTTATCTGAAAAACAGAAAACAGAAACAACCATATTTTTACCAGATGATCCACAAGAATTACTAAATAGATTAAATATTTTAATATCTGCAATAAAAGAAGGACATAATTCTAGTTTCAATGAAATTCATGCTATATTGAAAAGACTGTTAGAAAAGAAGATTCTAAATGAAGAGGATTATAAAAGTGTAGCTGAAATATGTTGTTTCTAATTTTTATCTATGATTTTTATTTATGATTTTTATCTATGATTTTTATCTATGATTTTTATCTACGATTTTTATCTATAATATTTATTCAAAATTTTAACTAAAAAATGTGTTCAGCAGATTTAGACAAAATTAATAATCATTTAGAAAATTTGACAGATATTTTGGGTTCATCAAAATTTAGTACGACGTTAAAAATTATAACAACTACTTCATCACACACTTGTAATTTAGAACCCGTTCTACATTTGGAACAAAATAAAAATTATCAAATTGCATTGACTAGTTTCTCTACATTTAACACTATTCAAAACGTTATCAAAGATGTGAATGATCAATTTAGATATTCTACTGATAAAGGCAAAACGTGGAAAGTACTAACTTTTCTTCCTGGTTCTTACGAAGTTGAATCTATATCAAATGAAATTAAGAGACATTTAGGTATACCATTTAAAGATAAGAAACAATTACATTTTGCAGTTGAACCGACAGTTAATAAATTTTCTCTTACTTTAGACGAAAATCATCAAGTTGATTTTAATCATGATAGATCATTGTCAAAGCTATTAGGATTTAATAAACAAACCTATAGTCAAGGTTATCATTTAGGTGAGAAGATTCCAAAAATAACTGAAATAAATTCAATTGTTGTACATTGTGACATTATTGAAGGAGGATATATAAATGGTAAATTGTCAAATTTGATATTCAGTTTTCCAGCTTTTACTGTACCCATTGGTTATAGATTAAATGTAATTCCACAAAAATTAATATATTTCCCTATTACAAGAAAAACTATTAACAGTATTAACATTAGAATCACTGATGAGAAAGGACAAGAAATAAATTGGAGGTGAAGAGATTATGATAGATCTTTTGGTTCGGGAGGTATAAACTCCCGTTCGGGAGGTATAAACTCCCGTTCGAGAGGTATAAACTCCCACGCGAAGCTAGAGAAGTTTAATTTTCTTCTTCTTTAAAAATAGAAATAAAATAAAAATAAATTTTTTTATTAAAAAATGAGTGAAGTACCCCCATTAAACAAAAAAAACTTAAATTTAATCATCATCCAAATTTATCTAATAAAGTTTTGTCAGTTATTTGTGGAAGATCAGGTTGTGGAAAAACATATCTATCATTTAAAATTTTTAACGACTCCAAATTTTTTGGATTATAACAATCTTATAATTTATACAACAACGGCAGAACAACCCGTCTATCAATTTTTAAAATATGGATTTGAAAATAATCTTAAAAAAACAGCAATTGCTTCATTATTCAAAGAATATGAAAAATCTGAAGATGAAGAAGAAATAAGTTCGTGGTGTGAAGAAGCAGCAAAAAATAATCAGTTAGTAGAATCTAATAAAAATAAGCTTATAAAGATACAATTAATAGATGATAGTGGTAATATGCAAGATCCTAGTAAACTAGATAAAACAATGAAACATTGTGTAATTTTTGATGATTGTGTTAATGATAGAAATCAGTCAGTTCAGAGAAAATATTTCACAAGAGGTAGACATAATAACTGTAGTGTTTTTTATTTAACACAAAGTATGTATTCATTAGACGGAAGTGTTATTAGAAAGAATGCAAATATATTTATACTATTTGAAATAAATGCAAGAAACTTAAGTGATTTGTTAAGAGATTTATGCGTAAGAAATAAAGATGAATTTAAACAATCGTGTAACAATGCTTGGTCAAAAGATTATGGATTCATTACAATTAATATTGATAAAAAAATTCATGATAGAGTTATAGAAAATATTTTCGCGGAGTGTACGAAAAATTTTTTCTTATAAATTTTTTGTTAATAAAAATAGAGAAAATATGTTGAATGATTATAAGATAGAGCATGTACCAGTTTTAAAAGATTATCGTCATCCTACAAATCCTGTAAATTCGAAGAAAGAAGTTAGATTTTATTATCATCATAAATACGTAGCGCTCGTTACAGATTATAAAACAAAACATGGTATTAAACCGTGTGTTAAAACAAAAGACTTTCCACTTTGTTTAAGAAGTTTCCGAGTATTTTTGGCGTATAATAATTTATGGTGGTTGGTTAAGAAAGAACATTTAACAACACATGAATTAGAAACATTACATCAATTACATATTGCTGTGTATATGTAAAAACGGAACCGAGGTTCTATGTAAAAATTCATTTTTTCTTTTAAAAAATATGAATCGTGAAATGTCTCTCGGACAAACGTCTAGGATTGATGAATTAATCAAGAAACAAATTGCTGAGTTTGATGCGCAAATTAAACATAGTAAACGTAGTAAACGTATTAAAAAACAGAAACGTACTAGGCGTAGTATTAGACGTAATATTAAAAAACAGAAAAGTGGAACAAAAGAAATATTAGAAACTCCTATTAGTGATATCTTTTTTGATGATAGAATTAAGGACGAACTTGGTGATGATTTAAGTAATTTATTTAATCCAAATGAAATTAAATATGAAAATGTATCTTCTATTAATGTAGTAAATGATATGCGGAAACTTTTAGCAAATGGTAAAATTATTAATTTACTTGGAAAAGTTGTTAAAGATCAGGAAAATATAATTCAAAATTTTTACGTTACCTTCTATAATGAAAATTCATTTGAAATATGGTTTTCGAATCTGGATGAGAAATCCGATGCTAACGAATGGATTTTTACAGTTAATATTAAATATGAAGATTTTGGAATGAAGTTAGTACAAAGATCGCATAGGGGGGCAGGGATTAATATGAAATATAGAATCAAAGAATATTTCGGTGAATATTGTTATATTCCTTCTGAAGATTTTTGTTTTATTAAATTTTATAATGTTTTACGAGGTTTTAATGAAGAACAAGGAGAAATGATGAAAGAAATGTTTAATAATTTTTTATATAAAGAGAAAGCCACATCTAGAACAGGAGTAATGTCAAACTGCAAATTTTCTCAATTCAATAAATATTTTGGAGAATGCGTTCAATATTATAGTTCTGCCAATCGTCATTTAAATCCTAGAGGAATTGAAACATTTCATAATTATGTTTATTACAATTATTTTCACGCAGGTTCAACAATTGGTCACTATTGTTTAATTAATAAATCTCATAAATTAAAAGCTATTAGAGAAATTGAAAATAATTTCAAACCCATGTATAAAACAGTTACTGATGAAAATCTAACAACGCGTCCATATAAAATCATAACAAAGAAAAAAATTGACTAGGGTTCAACATATATTTGGGATCTCGAAACTTTTCCCGATCCTAACTGTTCAACAGCTCATCCTATTCCTTATGCTGTAGGAGCTATTAATTTTAATAAATTTATATGTTGTTTACCGAAACAAAGATTGAAAGAATTAGAAACATGTTTGTTAAGTGATATGATTAAAATTAAACGATCAAAAGATGAAGATGAAATTAAAAAACTTAAAAACCAGATTAATGAGTATAATAATTTAACTGAATTAGAATTTAATAAACTTCAAAATTGTTTGAAAATATTTACGAGAACTGAGGATGATGAATGTTCGATCGGGGGAAACCCAGAGGACGTATGTCCGATCCATCAATTTTTTAAAACTCTTGGAAAATTTAATTATTCTAGAGTAACTTTAATAGCTCACAATTCATCAGGTTTTGATTCCTATTTTCCGATAAAAGCTAATTTTAAATTATCTAAACCGCCTCTTAAAACTTCAAGAGGAATATTGACTGCTTCATTACAAAATCCTTATACAACTGAATGTGTTAGTAGATACATTCAAAAATCTTTTAGATTTAAAAACAATATGAAAAAAGATTCACCTTCAGGTAAATTAGCACTTCGAACTATTATAATGAAATGTAGTTATCAACATGTAAAAACAAGTCTGTCTAAATGGTGTGAGAATTTTAAAATTCCTACGAATGTGTGTAAATTAAATTATGAAATTGGAGACATAACACATGAAAATTATAAAGAAAAAGAAAATGAATGGAGACCATATTTAGTTAACGATATTCTTTCCTTAGCTTTTTGTATCTACAAATATAATAATGTTATGCGAGATTTAGTTGGTGAAGATATAACTACTAATTTAACATCCTCTGCTTTAACATTTAACGGTTGGATGAAAAGCGTACAAAATGACAATATAAATATTCATTCTCATATAGATTTATGGGCTAGAAATTATATTAGAAAATCTGTTAAAGGTGGAAGAGTTTCAGCAACTATAAGAAAATACATATCGCCATTTTGTAGCATCTTGTTACCAATATTAAAACAGTATTTACCTGGTCGCTGCGCTGGGGGGACTTTGTCCCTTGGTCGCTACGCTGGTGGGGCTTTGTCCCCTGGAAGTAATTTAATAGATTTAATGAAACAGTATCGAGATTTAGGAGATAAAACTGAAATTTGTAAGAAAATTTCAAATCAACTACTTGAACAAAAAAATGAATTTCTAATGGCTTTTGATGCAACATCTTTATATCCATCAGCTATGTATGATGAAAATTCAGAATACCCTAAAGCTGAATCAGCTAGAAAATTTCGTCAAGAAGAAGAGCGGGAAATAGTATATAAATTTAATACTCAAACATTTAGACCTAAAACTGGAATATTCTCTGTTGTGTTTCAATATCCGTATGATATGTTTTTCCGACCAGTTCCTATAAAAGATAAAGTTAAAAATCAAAATAATAATTCTCATGTAAAAGTAATCAGGTTTAGAAATGGTATATGTTATGATGTATTAACTTCTGTAGACATACAAGAAATTGTTAGATGTGGGGGAAAAATCTTACATATTACTGATGGTATAATTTATGAAAAAAATTATCAAGTTTCACCATTTCGAAATTATATTGAAAAACTTTTTAATTTGAGAAAAAGATATAAAACAGAAGGAAATACTGTAGGTGATGAGTTAATTAAATTATTGATGAATTCGCTATATGGCAAAACTGTGCAAAAAGATATAACCACTAAATATCATTTATGGAATGAGAATACATTGAGAAAAAATTTCACTCAAGAAGTAAAAGATTATGAAAAATTAAATGATGAACAATATTTAGCGAAAGTAGAAATGGAAGATGATGAATTTCTCAAAACTAATATTGTAAAAGATGGGAAGACGTCATTCATGCCATCACACTTAGGTTCTTTCATTCTTTCTCACTCTAGAAGAATCATGAATAACTTTATTTTAGAAATTAATGGTTTCAAAGAAAAATACATTCATTATACAGATACTGATTCAATATATATTTCCAATGAGCTCTTTAATAAATTAGACGCTGCTGGATATGTTGGAGGAGAATTGTGTCAAGGGAAAAATGATTATGGAAATGGTGGAATTATTTTTGCATTGTTTATTGCACCTAAAGTAAAATACTGTATTACTGTAGATGAGCAAGGGAGACTTAGTGAAAAGAAAACATTCAAAGGTTATTCACAAAACAAAGTAAAAGTAGACGATTTTCTAAAATTATATTCGGGGAAAACATTATCGACTACAGTTAATAAACCGTGGAAAAGATCTTTAGAAACTGGAATTAGTATTCCTGATAAAAATAATAATACTGGAGAAAAAAAATTTTCTGGTCAAATAAATATTCTTAAACGTCAAGCACCTGATGAAAATGAAATTATGTTACCTTATAACGGAGAAGATATTCAAGCTGAAATATTTCAAACAATCATCTGTGAGAGTAATTTAAGTGATGATGATGACACGTGGGAATAATAATTTTTTTATTACATCTAAAAATTTTATAACATCCAAAAATTTTATAACATCCAAAAATTTTATAACATCTAAAAATTTTATAACATCTAAAAAATTTATGTATAACAACTAAAAATTTTATAACATCTAAAAAATTTATAACAACTAAAAATTTTATAACATCTAAAAAATTTATAACATCTAAAAATTTATTACATCTAAAAACTTATTACATCTAAAAATTTTATTTCATCTAAAAATTTTATTACATATGAAAATATATTTATCGAATATTTTGGTATTTTCTATTAAGTTTTATCATATTAAGTTTCATCATATAATGTTTTATCAAAAGATAATTTAAATTTATTTTCACTAACTATTGATTCTTCATCATCATCATAAATTGATTCTTCATCATCATCATAAATTGTTTCTTCAACATCATAAATTACACTTTTTGGTATAGGATGCCCTTCCCTGATAGGATACCATTCTCTTATTGGAATATCTAACTCTAAATTACATCTTTTATCTGATAATAATATAATAGAGAAAAATATTGGTCTTTGATCTTTTTTGGAAAATTTAATAACACCACCATAATCTGAATCACTTTTAGTTTTTATTAAAGATGATAAAATTTTAAATTGATTAGATGTAAATCCTAATTTAAATTTTGTAGACCCGACACATAGTTGTCTAACAGTATCTTCAACTATACCATCATTATTATTTTCAATTGTAAGAAAATGAAATTTAGATAAATTTTTATAATTACTAATATTTTTATAGTCTTTTTTACCATTTACACCTTTTTCAGATGTTACAGAATCATCATTATTATCATAAGATTCTTTAAGATCGGGCAAAGCCCTAGAACCTTCAGTTCGTTTATTATGATTATGATTATGGTCATTGTTAATAGTATAAGGTGTTGTCCACATATAAATTTTCTCTTGTTGAGCTAAACCATTTATATAAGATTTTAACAAATTAATATTTATGTTTGAATATAATCCTATATAAGTATCATCATCATATCTTTGCGGCATTTCTAATGTTTCTTGTTTATAAATTGTGTCTCTATAATAAACTTGACATAATAATTCTTCATTATGTTTTTTACTCTCTATGTGAATGTTATATTGATTTTGATCGTCAACAAATAATCTAATTTTTTCTTTGGAAAAAGATTTTAATTTTTTAACTAATTCTTTAATATTGATATAATTGATAATTTTAGTTTCTATCCAATCAGTATTACTAATTGGTAACACTGCTCTAATGAATCCATAAACATTATTATGACCTATTATAACCATATTTTCTTTATTTGATTCTACATAAGCTACATCATTATATTTACTAACAATATCCATAAATTTAATAAATGGATCCCCCGGAATTAAACAATAATTAGTTTCTATAGAAGGTAAACCTTTAGTCTGTTCTCTAAATATTTCGGCTTGTAATTGAAATAAAATATTAACATCTATACATGGATTATTATTATTATTATTATCAAAACATTTATTTTCAAATCCCGTTGATCTCGTCGAATAAGAAGAACAGGATGATGCGGACGAATATAATTTTTTTAAATTTGGTTTTTCCATTTTTTTATTTTTATTAGAAAAAATTTTTTTTTTATTAGAAAAAAATTTTTTTTTATTAGAAAAAATTTTATTTTTTTTATTTTTATTAGAAAAAATTTTACTTTTTTATTATTTTAAAAATGATGTTACCAAATGTTGGTGGAGGTGCATATATCCCGAATAATCGTGAATTAGAAATAGAGATAGAAAATTATATTATGAAAACTGGAGACGTTTTATCTGGTCCATTGCATCTTTCTATTCTTCCGCAACAAAATACAGAGTTGACAAATAAACAATATGTTGATACACAAATCAATGACTTAAAAGAAAAATATATAAACGATGTTTTGGTTTCACTGATGAATGAATTAAAGTTGCTTAAACTTAATGACAAATCATTAAACGAAAAATTATTAAAACTTGATAAAAAGGATAGAGAGCTAGAAGCAGATATAGCAAAACTTTTTAAAAAGATTTCTGAACAATCAAAAATTTTAATATTAATTTCTATAAATTTAAAATCTGCAGTCATTAAGAATAAACATCAGATAAAAATGTTAAAGGAACAATTAGAAGATGAAATAGAAAAACTACCTGAAAGAATTAAAAAAAATTTAAAACAGTTACAAGCTACATTCCAAAAAAGTGTTGATGAATTGAGTTCTAAAATTACTCAACAAATGAAAAAGATGAATAGAATAATAAATGAAGTAAACTCGCTTAATCAAAGAGTTGATAAAATGAAAACTCTTAAAATCAATTTAGAAAATGAATTAAAGAAAAATTTACAAGAAAACTCTAAAGAAAATAAAGAACAGTTAGATGCTGTTAAAAGACAATTAGATGTTCTTAAAATTAAGTTAAATGCACTTGAAACGGCATTGAAGATGAATCAGGAGAAAATGCAAGTTAATAGAAAAGAAATTAAAGTACATCACACGCTGCTTGACGCAATAGATAAAGTGCAACAGTCAACTAATAAAGTTATCTCGAAGTTGTTGTCCATTCACAAACGTAAATCTTAATCGGATCGAAGCTCCTCGAGGCTTTAGCCGAACGTAGATATTTTTCCCAAAAGTCAAATTTAATCATAAAAAATGCCTATAATTTATAAACACAATCTTAAACATTTTGCTTCAAATCAAAAAATTGCTCATGAACCATCTCTGAAACCTGTGTACCATTATGACAGTGCAGAAACAATCGGAACACAAAAGTTCCTAGGCACCGCAGGTGCCGTTCAAAAAGAAGGGGCTGGCATCTTTTCTGGTATTGGAAGCATCGTTAACTTAATTAAAAATAATAAAGATTTGATTTCATCTGCTGCAAAAGGAGCAGCTGCTATAGGTAGTACAGCTAGTGCAATATCAAATGCTGTTAAGTCCCAAAACGAATTAAAACAACTAGAAGCTATTCGTAAACTTAGGAATGATTCTGAAGAACTAAAAAATTTAAAAAAACTTTCAGAGGAAACAAAAAACAAAATTGCTAACATAGCTGTAGGGGGTGAAACCTTGAGGAGCGTAGCTCCGTCTGATAGTAAACATAAGAAGAAATCAGGCGTTGCCATAAAACGTTCAATTGAACCTACGGTTCGTTCAATTGAAGAAATAAGAGGTAATGGTATTAATAGCAACCTTCGGTCTAACCAGCAAAGCTGTAGCGGAGCTGGTCTAGCAACATTCTAAAATATATTTTTTAGTAAAATTATTTTAGTAAAAATTTTTTTGTGTGTGAGAAAAAACAAAAAGTCAAATTATTTTTTATAAAAATGTCTTCGCTTATCGAAAATAAATTTAGATTAGACGATCCTCCGTTCGTCAGTTATAATCAAAAAAAGAATGACTATATAAGAATTGCTATGAATCCCGGATCTTCCAGTAGAGTAAATACTGGAGGTGATTTAATTTTTGAAGTTGATAATCAGCAGAGTTATATATATTTACCTGAATCATTTTTACACTGTGAATATTCTTTATATAGTGATGCCAATTTTACAACACCATTACCAGATACCGATAATATTGCATTAGAGAATAATTTCTTTCCAAGATTATTTACACAAATGCGTTTAGATGTTGCAACACAAAATATAGAAACAATAAGTGATTCTCCAGGTGTAATTGATACAATGCTTAGATTTGTAACAATTGGTGAAAATAATAAAAAGTATGAAATCGAAGGTTGGTTTCCTGATACTAATGATGGTATAATTGTTGATGATTTAACTTACGCTGGAACAGATTCAGCAGGAATTGCGAAAGATGTAGAAAATATTGCAAAACATTTAAATGAAACAAATAATGATGCATATAAAGAAAGACGTGAATTTAACAAGAAAAGTAAACAGACAGTAAATTGGTCATTGTCTCCATTATTCGGATATTTAGATTATGATAAAATATCATATCAATTAAAATTTAAATTAATAATTCATTGTACAGCAAATAATGAATTAATCTTTTTTGGTAAGACTGGAAAAAAAGCATATTTAGAAATTGATAGACTTGAATGGTGGATTAAGCATATTACTCCTAGTTTAGAGATTGAAACAGCTATTGCAAAAAGATTAAATACTAACAAACCAATTCCAGTAAATTTTCTAAAGCGTACTGCTATGCTAGTTCAGTAACTTTTTCCGAACAAAGATTTAACTGGCATTTTACTAGAACTGCGAATACTCCAAGATATTTATTACTAACTTTTCAAAGAAATAATTCTCCAAGTTTTGATAAGAACAATAATCTCTTCCATATTAATACAATTCGAAGTTTACAAGTTTCATTAAATCAATACAATTCGAAGTTTACAAGTTTCATTAAATCTTTTTTGGTAAGACTGGAAAAAAAGCATATTTAAAAATTGATAGACTTGAATGGTGGATTAAGCATATTACTCCTAGTTTAGAGATTGAAACAGCTATTGCAAAAAGATTAAATACTAACAAACCAATTCCAGTAAATTTTCTAAAGCGTACTGCTATGCTAGTTCAGTAACTTTTTCCGAACAAAGATTTAACTGGCATTTTATTAGAATTGCGAATACTCCAAGATATTTATTACTAACTTTTGAAAGAAATAATTCTCCAAGTTTTGATAAGAACAATAATCTCTTCCATATTAATACAATTCGAAGTTTACAAGTTTCATTAAATCAAACCCGATATCCAATTGATCCATTAAGATTCGATGATACCAATAATCAATTTATGGAAGGATATGATTCTTATCGAAATCTTTGTATAGAATTTGGAGTTGAACCACAATTAACTCCTGGAGATTGGAGACATTTATATCCTGTTTTCTGTTTCGATTTAAGTGCACAATCTGAAGATATTATCAAGACTGGTTGTGATGTAACAATTAATATTGAAAAGAAAGATTCCACAACTTCATTGATGGCTTATGGTTTATTGCTAGAAGATGTAAAATATTCTATTGAAGTTCTTAATGGGAAGATGGCTAGAATAAATTAATTTAATTTTTTTTCATAACTAGAATAGATTAAAAATTTTCGTAACTTAAAATTTTTTTATTAAAAATGTCGCAACCGAAAAGTAATAATAATAAAACTGTTGAATTAAAATTACGTAATATTGTTGACAAAAATACCCCTCAAACTATTACGATTAACAAAAAAAAGTATTACATAAGTAAACCAATGATAGAGAATATTCAATTACAAGAAGAAAAGAATGGCGGGATTCTCCCATTAATTCCCCTAATAATAGGTGGCATAGCAGCTGCAGGAAGTGTTGCAGGTGGGACAGCTGGTATTGTCCAAGCAGTAAATAAAAATAAATCAGAGAAGGCAGCATTAGAAGAACAAAAACGTCATAATAGAGAGTTAGAGAAAGTTGCTAGGGGTGAAGGAATAGTAGATAATTTTATTAGTAAATTAAAATTAGTTGATGAAGGAAAACGAGTTCTTAAAAATATTCTCCACAATGTTGATGATTTAATTGAAATTAAAGAAACTAAAGATGGTTCTGGAATATATCTAAGTCCTAGTATGATTCGGTAAAACATTTATTTTATCTTTTAAATTTTTTTTATCTTTTGAAATGAATTCTAAAAATTCCAAAAATTTAATTAAATTAAAAATTTCTAATTTAGATTTATTGAATTATCTATTAAACAAAAATAAAAACTCAAATTGTCAGCATATTGGAGGTGACATACAAAAAACATTAGAAAAATTTCCTGGCTTTATTTGGAGTAAATATTCGAAAGAAAAACATCTTCCTGGTCATTCATATACCGGACCAGGAACTCGATTAGATATAGGACGAGATGAGAATAATAATCCGAAACCAGGTGAAGAACTGATAAATAGAGTAGATGCCGCAGCTTACAGGCATGATTTAGCTTATCGAAATCATGACCTAAGTTCTCGACATGCAGCTGATAAGATGATTCAAGAATTAGATAGTATTCAGAATCCTACATTTAGAGAAAAAATTGAAAGAATGTTTGTTAAGAAAGCTTTACAAGCTAAAATATTATTCGGTCAGGGTTTAAATGAAACGACAGCTAAGCTGTCTAAGAGCAACGCTCGAACCTACGCGTCTGAAATTCATAGGGAATACAGAAAGCCGAAATATTTATTTAAAGTAAAAGTATTTAATAAAGATGATATTTGGAGTGCTGATCTTATTCATATGCCGAATGAAAGGGACTACAAATACGCATTGACCGTTATAGATTTATATACACGATACGCTTGGGTAAAGCCTTTAAAAAATAAAAGTGGTCTGTCAGTTAAATATGCGTTTGAAGAAATCTTTAAAGAAAGTAAGAGAAAGCCAAAAAAATTGTTTGTTGATAAAGGGTCGGAATTTTATAACAGAAACGTTCAGCCACTATTTGAAACTGTTTATTCAACTGAAAATGCAGGGAAGGCCGTAGTGATAGAAAGATTCAATCGGACGTTAAAAAATAAATTATTCAAGAAATTTACTGAGCAAAGAAATCAGAAATGGTTGAAGATATTACCAGGAATTGTAGAAGAGTACAATAATAAAGTTCATTCAGGTATTGAAGAAACTCCAAAGAAGGCTTCTGACGATCCTGGTTTAATACGAAAGAAAATATTCGAAAATAATTATTCGAATGAGAATAATCCGAATGTACAGAAACGTAAGCCGAAATTTAAAATAGGAGATAGAGTTAGAATATTTAAATATAAGAATAAATTTGAAAAAGGCTTCGTCGGATACTGGACGAAAGAGATATTTGAAATTTCTAAAATAAATCAAAGTTATCCGATTACTTACGAAATCAAAGATTTAGATGATGAAAATATCAGAGGCCGATTTTAGCAAAATGAATTACAACGAACTGATTTTTAATTGTCATTATTATTGGAACTAACGTTTCGGGAATGAAATTCCCTTATTAGGCGTAGCCATAGAACCTACGGTTCGTTCAATTCTAACATAATATCAAGAAATGGCACTCCATCTTGCAATTTAAATAAAACATAAAGACATAATTGACCACAATAAGTAGTTCCCGGTTTTTGAATTTGAAACGTATTATAAATTCCATTGCCAAGTATTTCTCTTACTTCATTCGAAGGTGGAAGTCCGTATGAGTCGAACCAATAGTTCTCAGCCTCCGGGCGGTCAAAATAATAATTAGAACAGTTTATATTTCTTTGTCCTGCTGACCAATGTACACCTTTTTCATCTGACGTATGAAGATTTGTTATGAAATTTATAGTTATTGATGGAACTTTGTTCCGGGAACTGAAGGTTCCTGTTGGCTTATTTTTTAGGAATTGTAATTCGTCTCTCGTTAGAACATGAAAATTCTTTATTCCTAATCGATTAGCGATTTTCTTTAGGTCGAAATTCGTTGTCGTTTGTGTTCCATATAATTTCAAAAACTCATTTATGTTGCTCATTTTATAATAAAAAAAATTTCTTAAGGGACCCCTAGAAGTCAGAAGGGAGGGGGTATTGATTTAAAACTGTTCTCTAATGATGTCTTTCCTTACTACTTGGGGGGTATTGATTTAAAACTGTTTCATAATGATGACTTTCCTTACTACTTGGGGGGTATTGATTTAAAACTGTTCTCTAATGATGTCTTTCCTTACTACTTATTCGATTTTGAAATGATTTAATTTAGATTAAATTAAAACGTTACATTGTTGCATTGTTTTAGTAGAGTTAGTGTTTCGCACATCTTTTATCAATAGTAATTCATTACTCATCAATATGTGAAAATTCTTTATTCCCAATTGCTTAGCAATCTCATTTAAATCGAAATTTGACGTGGTTTTGTTTGCCGTATATTTTTTGGAAGTCTCTAATGTTTCTCATTTTTATAGAAGATAAAATGTTTCTATTATATTCCCGTAAATGAGAAAATAAAAACAACACATGGATATTTCAATTTGGTTACATCCACTTTGCATACATTCAATTTGGATACATTGAAATACATGTAAGTTTGTCCACGGGTGGACAAGGTTTCATTGGTTGAAACACTCTATTGTATTTACATGTGCAAGAGGAAATAACATTGCATATAAAACAGGAAATAGCATTGCATATAAAACAGACAGATACAAGTTTTCTAAACAATGGGATTTCTGTCCACGGGTGGACAAGGTTTCATTGGTTGAAACACTCTATTGTATTTACATGTGCAACAGGAAATAACATTGCATATAAAACAAAGGGGTTTCAAGAATGATAAATTTTCTTCACAGCGCGTCTAATGTTAACTTGTTGATTTGATTAGTTGAATGGCGCAGTATTTTAGCTGAATGGCGCACCATTATTCAAGAGAATATAATGAAATGGCATAGGTCTAACATTGAAAATAAAGTGTCTTGCGGCCGTATCGCAATAACAATAGCGGAGTTTAACATCCAAATTCCATTGAATATGTCAGCGCGGTATTATCGCTAAATGACGCACCATTGTTTGGGAGAAGAATGGAATCATTTGAAATGTCACATAATTGCTTTACACAATGAAAACAATCTTCCGATAACGTTAGGTCGTGACTTTAAAAGTACAATAGAATTAGACACCCTACAAAGCATAGGAAAATTGTCTGCTAATTTACCTAATCTCATTGCAAATGAAACTTCGGTGCGTGAATAATTGATATGATTTTGCTTCAAGAGACTATAAAAATAAGACTTGTCATTATCACAAACAGAGAGCAGATACTGCTTACCGATAAAAATTTTACACATAACACTGAGTGAATTGTTTCTTTTTTCATGCAACAAGAATTTGTGTAAGTTTACAATTGTATTATTCTCTCCACCATTTGTCTCTATGAAATCACTCAAAGTATCTGTAAATTCATGCCTCTCCAATTCCTCCCGTAATTTTTTCATCCTCCCTGGCAACGATTGTTTTCTTCTATCTTCAAATTGATCTTGTCTCATTTTGAGAAATATATGACGAGAGCGTTTTGACACAACCTTCACTGACAAGAAACACTGTTAAATTAAATAAGTCTTCAGCACAATTGTTTGAAATAGCCATATCGATTATTGTTGTTGTGTATTGTTTCACGGCATTGCAGCCGGAGTAGGATTTGCTGGTTATATATTCCACGTCTTACAAATGTCTAAGTGGGTGCAGCAGCTGTTTGTTCTTTCATACATTGTTTCCTTTCAAATGTTTGAGTGGGACTTAATATACTTAAATGCCTTTTATTCATAAATGCGAGAAGCAGATGTTCTCTACAATTGAGTGTTTATCTCAGTGCAAAGCAGTAGATAAATTGTAAGAACGCCAGGAACGGTCATGATTTACAAGGTAAAAATTGTAATTCTCAAATTTTACATTCTTAACTTTTCTGATTTTTTCGGTGTCCTGGAACGGTCATGATTTAAGCGAGAAAATTGTAATTCTCAAATTTGAGATTTTGAAAAATTTGAAAAACTGGGTATTTTTTTGAAATTTTGATTTTTTTGAAAATTTGTCACTACCTAAATTTTCGCCCCTTCGGCCTTCGGCCACGTGAAATTTGAAGTCTACCAAAATTTTTTGAAATTTTGATTTTTTTGAAAAAACCCGCAAAAGTGTGACATCCGGCGCAAGCGAAGCGAAGCAAAGTGTCGCGCCGGATGTCACACTATATACTACTCCCGATCCCATTGATTTCGCCAGTGACAATGACTCATTGCCCATCTGAGACGTCTTTTTGTATGCTGATTTGATAATTCAATCTGAGAGGGCCTCTTACAGCTCTTGAAATTCGACTCAATAAGTCTTCTACGAATAGTGGACTTAGAAATAGACGAGTCTAGTGCAGCCATCTCAGTTAACGAGAGACTTGGATCAACTTTAAAAAATCTCAAAATTAGGCGGTCTCTACGTTTGGATGTTTTGCGTGGACGGCCAGAGCCCTCTTTACGACAGAGTCGAAAATCATTATTATGCCATCGATGCACATTTGTGTAAGGGACATTTAGTCGCTTGCTTGTAGCTCGCAAAGAAAACCCTTGTTCTAGCAAGGCTGACACTTTGCCTTTTGTGAATGCGATCTCGTTATTGTTCATTTGTGCTTTGTATTGTTTTCAACCGGTAAGAGATAGATTTCTAGCTGAAAGCAATCAGGAGTGCTGCCAACACCACCGCAACGAAGTCAGAAAGCTATGGAACATGAAGTCCAGTTAATCACATGTAGCAGTTACATTATTGTTGATGAATAGTGGTGCTATACTGGCTCTGATTGACCGATTTTCTTTATTTTTGTTTTGCTTGATAGCTTTTGGCTTGTAGAACGGCATATTACATAACAAAGGAAACAAATGTAATTTTATAAGAGTGAGGTATGATTTCGTGTAACATTGCTAAATGAAGATCAAATTATCTACTACTTTTTTATCTATAACAGGAAAACAACTCAATATTCATGCTTGAAATTTCCAACAATGGTATTAGTAAGCACAACTGACATTTCTTCCAAATTTCAGAGAAATTCATTCAAGTTTGGCGGAGTTAGACAAAGTTGAAGTTAAGGCGATGTTTAAGGGTGATCCATTTTTTATGAAACAATCTGTATAAATGAAAATTTATTTTTAGAAACATGATATGAACTTCTGGAATTAATGGTTGCATACCTCAATTTCATAAGGTGACATCATCATTATTTCAGAAATATGACTTGCATTTCGGAGAGTATAATTTCTATTTCAGAATCCTAGAATGAATTTCAGAATGTACAAGATATTTTAAAGAAAGAGTTCATCAATTTGCAGTCATTTAAAAAGAATTTCAGAAAACACTTTATGCATTTCAGAATCGTAAAATGGGCTTCAGAAAAGTTGATTATATTTCAGAAGATGAAATGTGTATCTCAGGAGCATTAAATTTTATGTGAAAATGTGTATCAGAAACTATTATTTCAGAAGTGTAGAATAAATTTGAGATGGCATCAGATACATTTCAGAGACGTTGAATGGATTTCATAATGAATTAATTATATTTTATACTTTTGGATATTCATTTCGGATTTGCAAAATGTAGTCAGGAAGTATTGCTTACATTTCAGAGGTAGGATATGTACATTGTATTTCCTAATGCATAATTTACATTTAAGATTCATGAAATATATGTCAGAAGGCTTGACACGCATTTAAGAAAGAGCAAAATGTATTTCAAAATGCATAGAATGATTTCAAGAAAGGGTAGAATATAACTCCGAAATCGTGAAGTTATTTCCAGAAATTATTTAATAGTTTGCAGATATCGTAAATTGATAATGATAAAACGACCGATACTTACAATTGTTGGATTTTGAGAATATGAATGGTATAATAGAAATGTATCAATCTTTATAGCTAAGTAAAGAACAAATCAATTGTAAGCGCATTGTGGTGTTTGTTATCGCAGTCGTTCGTGTGCACTTAACTCATGCCAATTTTGTCAATGATTTACAGCAACGCAAAGTAAACCATAATTTTTGGTAGAATCAAATTTTGATATATTTTCTAATTTAATTCAATTCATCTTGGATGAAAGCAAACAATCTTGAAATTGAATACTACTGCATGAATCTTGAAGCATAATTCCTGTAGAATACAAGTCACCCATTTCTACTTAACCTTGCTTTACCCGGACGATTTTGAGCTTCGAAATGCCGCGGGAGGAGGCTCTTGGAGCTCCTCTCTTATCTCAATGCACCCATGATTCAATCATCCACAAAACCTCTGCGCAGCACATTTGGCATGTCGTCTGTCCGATGGTGATAACAGGTTTTACCAACCTTGTCATTTTATTACCATAAACAGCAATTCAAAATTTGAACTAACAAATTTTTCAAAAAAATGATTTTAGCCCTGCATATTGAGTACATACCCGTTAAAAATTGAAAGTACATTAGATGACTTTGATAAACGCATGCTTTGATCGGTCATCCAATGATGGCTTGAACCGTGCTGAATGCAACCCTAACACGCTCCGCCCTAAAAGTCTACAGCTCTTCTCTTCAACATTGAAGCTAATGCTCCAAGCACCATGAAAAACCGTCACTACACAACTTCGGTTGGATTTCAGGCAGATCTCTTCTTGACTGAATAGGCCATCTTCCAAATAAATATATTCGCTGGAAATCAATGTCGGCGATGTATGGGAGATCATTGTTCCTCGGTTGCTCGGTCAGATTGCACGATGTACAATAGGCCTAGTGTGCAATGTGGGAATTCGCTGATTTGGCGTGGTAGTTATAATGCGAAGTAGTGATTTTCAAGAATTTGTGATAACTGGCCAGCATGACAACAGGGTTGCAGACCGACATTAGGAAGTAAAGATGAATGATCAGAAATAAGTTGCATGACGTCCAATCACCACTGATTCCCCTGTGCACTGTCAAATATACACAGTGAAGAAAGTGAGAAACCGTTGAAACACAATATTCTGCAATTCTATGATGTATGAAAGTAAACACGCAAAATAGTTTGATCTTGACATTGGCAGATTGTAATTCAACTTTAGCAGACGTGGCATAAACTGTCTACATGATTTTCAGTTTATCGCTGAAAATGACATCTTTTGCATGGCAATCTGATCTATCGTGTATTTAATCTCATTGTTGTTAAATGCACTGCACTGTATTTATAAGGCTACTTTAATCAAAATGAAATGCAAAATGAATTTTTCCTTTACTAATTAACTATACGTACAGCTCTTAACAACAAGGACCCCAAAGAAACTATCGTTTTGGTTTTTAAGCATATAGAAGACGACAATGTGGCGTTTCTTTGTGGCAAGTCTAAAGTACACATGTAGAACTGTTCAATTTACTTGTTTTTCAATATTCCAACAAATTAGCACTGTTGAGAATCCGAGAGTTACTTTTATAGTAAATCTACTGTTGTACTTTTGTGGTCTCTATCTATCGTCTCTCAGTTCGATATTAGTCAATCGTTGCGTCATCTTCAACTTTCTACTCCGTTGTATGAACGGATATACGTTTATCACTTGCGGCTTCTTTCCATATCATTGATGTCCTTTATTGAGGATAGTTGCTGCACTGTTATCAATAGGAATGGATTGAAAATAAATGATTCCTTTTGTTGAGGAATTGCACAATCATCGTGACAGATTCGTTTTTAGTTTAATTGATGATCTACATGCTGAGAGATGTTGGAAAATATTTGATGAGAAATCTTCTGCCAATTACTTACGCCTGCAGCACAATGGAGTCTAGCGTATTCATTCAATCTTTGTGGTCCGATTTCTATGATAGAAACTTTTATCTCTAAACTGCCCAAACCACCTTCTCTTCTTCAGAAAAATTTCTTCTTTGAGGAAAGTTGTTATTCCACGTCATAACACACAATCGAGCATTTGAGTGTTACAGAACTATAAGAATGAGTTTGTGTATTATAATGAACGATGCGCAGTTCAGCCAAATGTGTATTACAAAAACCAAACTGTTTCTTTCAACTCTTGACAGTTCCATATGTGACACAAAACCAACCTGACTTTGACAAAATGTACATCAGGTATTGCACACCAGCTAAGTTCAGGAAACTCTTTTGTGGTTGGTAATGTAATGCAATGATGTCAAAATTTTGGTATAATATAGACTTGATTTTGGCATAATTTGGTTCTAGCATTATGTAACATACAAATTCATCTACATGTCTGTGTACTTGCGTCATACTCTTGAACATCTACGAACAATCATTCTATCATTGAACATTTATGGATCCAACTGGTAATCTGCTTGATAATTCTCCTAGCAGGCCTAATTTCTTCGGTTTTAAGGCTGATTCGAGGAAAATATGCTTCCTTTGATCGATGAATTGAGAATATGCCACAATAAGTTACGAAGAAATGTTTTTCCAAAAAGTCACGACGTTTCGGAAGACACTGCTTCCCTTCTCAAGTGAAATAAAATGGTAAGAGATCATTGTAAACAAAATCAGCGACGAACACTATTTACAACGCGCTTGGCTGTCAGCAAATCAGGCTGGTGGAAACCCATATTTTGATTCATGACATCAGACTGATGACTGACCTTGATAAAAGAGGATTCAATGATGCGTCTAACACGAAAATCGTTACACCGAGACAAGATATCATGGTTATCGAAATCAATAGCATGATCAGAACCTATACAATGTTGAGCTATGGCATTATTTGGATCAAAGTTTTGAACAGCTCTTTTATGTTCTTTACACCGAACATCAAACGTACGACCTGTCTCACCTACATAAAATTTAGGACAACTTTTACAATCAATGCGATAAACGCCGCCTGTAGGTTTCATACAATTATTGTGGATAAGATGAGACTTGATACTGTTAGGAAATCGGAACACAACTTTGGAATCGTAGTGTCTAGCCAGATGGTGGTTAGTAGGACGATCCAGACAAGAAACATAGGGTACTGACCAAAATGTACTGCCAAGATGTTTGATTCCACAGATGTGTTTCATAAAAATTTCATTTCTTGTCAGTTAAGTGATATTTTTAATTGTCTTAATACGTCCGATAGGGGTCTACCTAGACGGTATCAATTAGCAATAGAATCTTTACGTAAAAACAAATCCATCCGTATTTGTCAAGCTGATAAGGGTGGCAAAATTGTAATCCTGAATCCTGGAGATTATTCCAGCAAGATGTTTGATATTCTTTCCGATCAAGATACCTATCGTGAAGTTAACTCTAATCCCTTGCCTCTAATGCAGAGGGATTTTAATAATAGCCTCAGATCTATTGGAGATAGGTATCCTGATCATCGTAACTATATTGTGTCATTCAAATCTTATCTTCCATCTTTACCTTACGTTTATGGGTTGCCCAAGATCCACAAGGAGGAGTGTCCCTTGCGTCCCATTGTTGCTAGTTGCAAATCGCCTTCATACAAACATGCCAAGGCCTTAGCTAACTTGCTTTCTCCTTTATTGGGGTCTTTCTCTCCTAGTCATTTGAGAAATTCTTCTGATCTACTGAGTAGAATTTCTGGAGTTTCTTTGAATCCTGGGGATACTTTCGTTTCTTTTGACGCTATTTCCTTATTTACCAATGTTCCTCTACAGCCTACGATTGATTTCTTATCTCGTCGTCTTTCTTCCACAGTCCATAATTTTCCTGTGAGCATTGGTTGCCTGTTGGAGTTAATTGATCTATGGCATCGTTGCAATTATTTTGTTTTTGAAAATGTATTTTATTAGCAAATATTTGGTCTGGCCATGGGAAACCCTCTATCTCCAGTGTTAGCCAATATATTTCTTGAACATATTGAGTCTGAATTGATCCCCTCTTATTCTGGTGTTCTTCCTGTTATATGGCTTCGTTATATCGATGACGTGTTGGCCTTAGTTCCCTATAACTTTGACATCAACTCTTTTTTATCTTTCATTAATTCATTTTATCCTGCACTGAAATTTTCATATGAGTTGGAATGTTCTCACTCTATCGCTTTCTTAGATGTTCTTATTCGGAAAGTTGGTCAATCTTTGCGTTTTTCTGTATTTAGGAAAAGCACTCACTCTAACGCTTATCTCCACTTTTTCTCATTTCACCCTATGCTTACTAAAGTTAATGTCGCCCGTGGATTGTTTCTTCGTGCGCTTCGCATAAGCAGCCCCGAGTATCTTGATGGTGAAATTGATTTTCTGTTTAAATCGCTTATGAAACTTGCTTATCCTCACCATGTTTTAAAGAAGGCCTTGTCTAAGGCTAAGTCTTCCTATTTCAAGCCTGTGGCCCACTCCGGTGATTCGGAAAGCGTGAACTTTTTGTCAATACCCTATGTTTCTTGTCTGGATCGTCCTACTAACCACCATCTGGCTAGACACTACGATTCCAAAGTTGTGTTCCGATTTCCTAACAGTATCAAGTCTCATCTTATCCACAATAATTGTATGAAACCTACAGGCGGCGTTTATCGCATTGATTGTAAAAGTTGTCCTAAATTTTATGTAGGTGAGACAGGTCGTACGTTTGATGTTCGGTGTAAAGAACATAAAAGAGCTGTTCAAAACTCTGATCCAAATAATGCCATAGCTCAACATTGTATAGGTTCTGATCATGCTATTGATTTCGATAACCATGATATCTTGTCTCGGTGTAACGATTTTCGTGTTAGACGCATCATTGAATCCTCTTTTATCAAGGTCAGTCATCAGTCTGATGTCATGAATCAAAATATGGGTTTCCACCAGCCTGATTTGCTGACAGCCAAGCGCGTTGTAAATAGTGTTCGTCGCTGATTTTGTTTACAATGATCTCTTACCATTTTATTTCACTTGAGAAGGGAAGCAGTGTCTTCCGAAACGTCGTGACTTTTTGGAAAAACATTTCTTCGTAACTTATTGTGGCATATTCTCAATTCTTCTTCGGTTTTATACAGCAATTTCATCGATCTCTTATCATATCAGCAACGACCCAAGTTTGCCATTCCCATGTAGGCAATGGATCATGGATGGTATTCTCGTCTCTCCAAGAAGTGATTAAAGCTATGGCTATGAATAAGGTGAGTGAAGTGAATAAGACCCATTTGCTAGATCTCGGAAACTGCTTAACGAATTTAAGCGCAACAAAAAGAAATGAAAATATTTCTAATTTCAAATAAGTGTCAGAGGTTTTATTGATTTTGGTTTATTTGATCAGATTCTACAACATCTCAAAAAAATTACATTCAAATTTCCTCTTTGATCTAATATTTGCTCTTCATTTGTTCAAGGAATTCATGACACTAATTATTGGTGTAGATGAGCTCTTAACACAGAAAATTATCTCTGGCGTATCCTCTCAATGACCTTATAAGGTGGGTGAGGTGAATAAGGCCCACCTAACAGATTTTTTGCTCTACAGTCTTGAGTTTTTGAAAAAATGCCATGAATTTACATTCAAATTATCTACTTCTGGTGCAGTTCTCATATGTTAAAAGCTCGCATCGATTAGTGCAATACCTCCGATGTGAGAGCAAAAAAGAAAGAAGTCATCGGGTGGGCCTTATTAGCAACACGGGTTGGTAATAAGGCCCACTTTTATTTTCATTTAATGTCTTCCAATTTACGTAACTTATAAGTCAGCAATGTGGTCAGGTCCAATTAAGTGAATTAAGACTAAAGATGCAAATCATAACCCAGTTAGGCACCAAAGCAAAAGCAAGTGCTGATTGAAAATCATAGACTCTTACTGAAAAGCAAAAAGATATTTTAACACGAAAGGAACTACATATGGTAAAACCATGCATTTGGTAACCATGGAAGATATGATCGTTCTATTACACTGGGTACCAGCATCATGAATCATAAAGACAACCCTACAGGCCTACACTGGCACAGTCTGGGCAGATGAATTGAAATGCTTCGTCGCCTGCTTGACCTAGACCAACACAATCCTTGTGTATCCAGTCATCGCATGCCACGCACTTTCTCATGTCTAACCGCTCATCCTCACAGATTTTGCAGTAGGCTACCATGATTCATCTTCAACTTTTTCCTCTCTTCTATGTCTAGACACCTTCTCGTTTGTTTTTTCGACAGGACAGGTGTTTGCTTGAAACGCTTTTTAGTAGCAAAAAGCTCCTTCGTCAGCAATTGCGCTTTGTACGTAAGGCTTTGCTTGCGCTTGCCTGAATCAGACTTTCGCACGAGCTTTGGAGTGCTCATGATGCAGTGAAAACTTACATTGCGTGATCTGACAGGACTTCTGACCGGCGTGGTGGGATCGGATTCTTAAGGTCACCAACACTTGATGTCGACGGCATGGTCGATGGATCAGGTTCCTGAAGGTCACTCACACTCAATGTCGACGGTGCGATGTCTGCTTCTTGTTCGGATTCATGCGGCAGTTGAGAGACTGAATCTGAGGGCCTGTACGACACATCACTTGCGGCGAAAGCTCTTTCTGGTATAACGTTGCTGTTGAACGGGAAGATTCCTGTAACCCTGAATCCGCTGATTACGTTCTTTGGGGTCAGCGATTTCTGCCACACTGGACTGAACAATTTTCCAAATCGTTCTTTCGAAATTCTCTCACCAGGATGATTCTTTAGGAAATCCATTACCTCCTGGTCCCAATACTGTTCGAACGCTCGGAACACACTTCTGTCCATTGGTTGAAGTTCGTGTGTAGTATTGCTGGGCAAGCAAAATAGCTTGAGTCATGGGCATTAGCCTCTTGCACGATGTCTGGATCCAGGTGAGATGATGCGCCGTCAATTATGAGAAGACATGTTCCCTCTGTTTTGTACTTGGCAAAGTGCTTTTACCACAGAATGAAGGCACTGGTTGTCATACTTCCTTTGGGCGTCATCTGAAATTCGGCGTGTGGCGGTAAGTCATCTCCATACTCGGGGTTTCTGCGAATTCCTTTGAACAGAATCATAGGGGAATTGCGTCACCGATGGCGTTAGCACACGTCACAACAATCACATTTTCAGCATGCTCAGAAGTGACAACATGTACTCGCTTCTGACCTCTAACAGCAATCACACCTTGCTGGTGATGAAGGGTAAGACGGCAGCCCTTTTCGTCCATATTGTAGATTCTGTCAGGACGGTTCATCAAGTCAGAATCGGTGAGACACGTCTCCAGTTTCGAGAAGTAAGCTTAGTCACTAACAATGACATAGTTCAACTTTTGAGCTCTCCCTGCAACATATGGCCATATGGAGGATGCGCCAGAGATACTTTGTCAAGTAAAGAGTTTATTTGCACCACCAATTAGTGCTATGAAATCTTTGAACAAATGAAGAGTCAATATTAGATCAAGGAAGAAAATTGAAAGTACTTTTTTTTGAGATGCTGTAGAATCGGATTCATTGAATAAAAATCGATGAAACTTCTGACACGTACTAAGAATTAACTATATTTTCATTTATTTTTTGTCGCATCTAAATCTATTCACTAGTTTCCGAGATCTAACAAGTGGGCCTTATTAGCAGCTGGGCCTTATTCACCTCACCCACCTTATAGTAGTTTGATTTTTGAGTTCGGGGGGAAAATACGAAAAAAACTGATTATAAGACGATGTCAATGTAGCCAATAAGGCCCATACAAAATACTGGTAATAAGGTCCGGGCCTATCACAGTATAATCAGCACTCCGAAAATCCAACGAAAGTCAGATCCACGTAAACGTAAGTATAGTCCTACGTACAAAGCACAACTGCTTACAAAAGAATTTTCTACTGATGAAAAGCGCTTTAAGCAAACACCTGTTCTGTCCAATAAACAAAACAGTAGGCCTAAGCTTAGTTGTAGAAAAGCTGAGCAAGCTGGCAATGAATCGTGGCATGTCAAATTTGTGAGGAAGATGAAAAGTTAAATAGGCCTATGATGCAGTTTATAGCATGTGATGACTGATTGGGTGCACAAAGATTGTGTTGGTTGTAGTCATGGAAGTGACGAAGATGAGTTGTTTGTCCTGACTGTTCCAGTGTAGGCCAAAGTCTTGTGTTTATATTTGATGATATAATAGAGAGATTATATCTATATGGTTACCAAATGCAAGGTTTCACCATCAGTAACTGTTTTGTCTTCGTGTTAAAAATATCTTTTGTTTTTCAATTAAAGTCGATGTATTTCAATGAACAATGTTGGTATTTCTTTTTTACATAGGTGCATAACTTAAGTTACTAACTCTGAATTACAAGAAGATATTACATCTAACCTCATTATACATATTTGCGTACCAGAAGGTGAATATAATCTATTATAGCCAGATGCTAGAAATGACGTATAAGCTACGCAAATTGAAGACATTAAATAAAAACAAAAGTGGGCCTCATTACCTACATGTGTCGGTAATAAGGCCCACTCGGTGATTTTTTATCTTTTTGCTCGCACACCAGAAGTTTTGCAATTATCGACATAAATTTCTCACACATGTCAACTGCACCAGAAATAGATAATTTGAATATAAATTCATGGTATTTAATCAAAAATTCAAGACTGTAGAGCTCTAAGTCTGTTAGGTGGGCTTTATTCACCTCACCCACCTTATGAAATAGGAAACAATTATGTCTAGTAATGTAGGCCAACTCAATATTCTGCAAAACATGTGAATATAAATATGTTTCTGAAGCGTCAAATAAGTCCAACAATCTCAACATGTCACACTTAATGCTGTTTGTTAATTAAAAACGGAATTAATATAAAAATTTACTAAATTCACAATATTGGTGAATTATATAGATCGCTTATTATGTGACACTTGTCAGAACGCCAGATCATGACCGCAGAAATTGGCCAATGTAGTACTCCACTAGGAGGGAGCATGATTTCGGCTATTTACTGGAAAGCAACATTCTCCGAATATTGATGAATTTCAATTTGTTAGTGAAACGTGAATATTATTTGAGAATTTCCGAAGTTTTTAGGCCAAATGTCCATGTGCGAGTATAACGCTAGCGCCAACACGCAAGACTCAGAATTGTAAGCTCACCAGATTAGTGTGCAAAAGTCCAAGGTTGGACTTTGGACTTTTCACTTGGCACTGATCGCGGGTGAGGTAGGCCTCACCAATGTTCCAATAAGTTTGATTGCGAAAATAAATTGTACAAAGTTTTGACGATCGTTTTGCTAATTTTTCATGGAACCTGAAAATCATGAACGATAGTCACAAAATTTAGCAATAGTATTTTTGATGAATAAATGACGTTAATGAAACTCATGCATGACATGTGTGATTGGTTCATTGCAAGTCAAATCAGTGTGACTAAATGGAATTACATGTACATTATTGTATGTTAAGGACATCGCCACAATAATTAGATTTTCAATTCTTAACACATAATTTTTTTAATAGTAACTCGGCATTTTTTACTGGTATTAAGGATGAGGTGTAGAGCATCTTGATCTGCTTGCTGCTGGAGCAGATCTACATGTAGATCATGAAAAAGGCTGCGGCATCTCATGTTGGCATCATGTTTGTGAATCTGCAGTATGTATCAGTGTTTGAGCCAGCCGGGTTATCGGCGGCCGGAGCCGGCATCATCAAAACCGGCTGGGACGGTGGCTGGTGTCTCTATATCAGTTGGTTCAATTTCTACAGTTTTTCTATAGTTTTTCTGAAAGTCGCTGGCATGACGTCCAACGTCAGCGCTTTCAGAGCAATGTAAACCTATGTCATTTATTGTGTTTTTGATAAAGCAGTGCTAAACGATGAAATCTGGAACATTGCTAAATTTATCGAGACATTTCCAAAATTGATTTTCTTTATTGTACGGTGGGAAGTAAGCTTCCCTTTTTATTGATATAGACTAATCCAGAAAATTTACAACATAATTTTTTGGATTTCTATGGTAACTTTTATGTTTGGGGAACAGAATTAAAAATATCTAATATGTTATGAAATATAGTCGACTCATACTCAGACGGGCTAAGGATTATGTCATCAACAGATCTACGATATACAGTAGCTTGATTTTCATGTATGCAGTTTGGATTTCATGTTATTGACTTCTAGTTTTTCCGAAGGCATTTATTCTTCTATTGAGAAACATTTACAGAGGACTTCAGAGAAATTCACTAAATCGAATCAATCGAAGTGAGTGTCATAAAACATTCCAAGATGCAGACAACTCAAATTTAGATCAGTAGGAACTTCTTTCACTATCTAATCCTTTATCAATCACCATGTAGTTCAGCTAAAATGGATTCCAATTAAGAATGTATTTCGGTTAAAATGTACAGCACGCCGGTGAAAATGTTTTCAGTTATAATGTTCTTCGGTTAAGATGTATTTCGGTTTAAATGTTTCGTGAGAACAAATTAAGCGAAAAAATAAATCAGATAACATTTTTGACTGCATCAGACAAAAGCCATTGTGATTTGATTTGCAAGTAATTGGTAGCTGGTACCAGCAGATTTCTATTCTCAAATATTCTTTCAACATTTCTCACTCAGCATGTGAATCATCAATTACACATTAAAAGCGAATCTGTCACAATTATTGCGCAATTGCTTGACAAAAGACATCATTTGCTTTTAGCTCATCAAGCTCCATTGATAACAACATTCCCGCAACAACAAAGGACATTCGTGGGATGAATTCCACATCAATGGAAAGGATTCCCATCAATTGTATATCATTGGATAGCAGCAAGTGACAAACGTATACTCACTTATACAAAGAAGAACTTGCAGTACAAGATGATGCAAGAATGTTGACCATTCGGTGAAAGGTGTCCAATAAGCGATCAGATATCGACAGAATGCGTGGGGATCTTGGTCACTGGATAGACTCCTGATACTTGTTGAGGATTATAACAAACTCTGTCACCAAATATTCGGCATACATCTCAGGACGAATCGGTGAGTATTGCTGCGGCGTCTGCTGATTCAACTGACCCACTTGATATTTGTTTATTAAATGATCCTTCGTAAAATCCTTTGTAGAATACCTGCTTTCTTCACTATCAATGCTATCTTTTCATGTACTGTAAGTATATTTTCTGTATATGTACTTTAGCTATTTACTTGTTCACTTCATGCTTGCTTATCCAGTGACTGTCCATTTTGACTGATATTCTAACAGTATTCATGTTTTAATCAGTTTGACTGATTATTAGTTTCTCACCGACTGAGAGCAGGCAAAACTCTTTAATGGAAGATGAGTCTGCATAGAGATTAAGATCATGCAATTCATGAATAGAAAATGAGTTCACAGAACAGGAATATACAGGTATTTGTCAAGAATAAATAAACAGCTTATGACCAAGAATGAATTCCCCCGAATACAGTTGCACGTCTCATAAAAGACTTCAAATTCGGCTTGTAATCTTTCTAGAAGACTGACACATAGATTCGAAAAAATTCATTTTTTATCACTGTATTATTCCTGAATCCCAACTAATATGCAAAATAATCAGTTTGAAGTACAATAAATCCTGAAGAAATTTGATGAATGATAACTACTAACTATGAATGATGTCTCTGATATTCTTCATTTCGCTTAGCACTCTTATTAATCAATAATCCGTTGACATACTCAATTTCAAAAGTTTCAAATGCATTTTTTTCTTTTTTGCACTTCTCCAACTTTACTGTTAGAAGAACTAATCCAAAAATTGAATTTACGCACTCATTACTTTATTCACTTACATAACACAACATGGCTAACTGCGCTGCGATAAGTACTTTGGGTGGAACAAAAGTTTTGTCGTTAGGCTTATATTTTGGAAAAACAACATTCTGTATCCATAAAAACACTTTTATTCAGTAATATAATGTCCTTGTCCATCAATGACTTGTTGACAGTGCTCTAAGAGCAAGTCAACCTGTTCATGTAAAGCATCTTCGGAGACACTACGAAGGTACAGCAACGAGGCTTCTTCCACCTCCAAAGAGCTGTTGAATGTCTTACCACGCAATGCATTCTTCAACCAAACGAAAAGAAATCTGTCACACAAATTGAGGTCTGGGCTGTATGGACTTTGCCAAAGTGTCGTTACATTCCTTTCAGTCAAAAAATGTTTCACGAGACTTGCTGTATAGGGACGTACATTATCCATTTGCAGACTGATCTGGTTCAAACGCACCGGCCTTGAACGAAGTGTTCTCCAACGGTCTCCAGTACGCTTGAGGTATTCAATCATTCTTTGAGAGTCTACAGTTGTTTTGTGAGGTAAAGCTTGTACAGAGAACCGCTTGTTTGCCGTGAATATGACAAGAAGCATCGACTTTCGTGTTGTCATGCTTGATGTGCGAACAACTTGCCTTCTTGGTTCGTCCTTGCGAAGCCACGTTCGGTTATCTGATTTCGTCCCATGGGATCCATGTTTCATCCTCCACGGCGTATAGGTCGTACTTCTCGTCCTTCATGGCGAACAGAGCACGACGCAGATGCTTTGCGCAGCTGACTCGCAATTGTCGATGGTCGTCAGAAAGTTCGTAGGGTACCCAGACAGAGCAGACAAATCGAAGTTGCAAGTGTTCTCGAAGAATGCGTAAGATGGTGGTGTGGTCACTGTTGAGCTGCGTAACGAGATGAGAGATGAGAGATGAGGATCTGCTTCGATCAGTTCGGACACCAAATTCGTCACTTCATCTGTCCTGGAAGTCCTTGGGCGGCCAGAACGTGCGGTGTCGTAAAGTTCCAGATCATCAATCCTGTCTTTTAGCCAACGTTGGACAGTCTTCAGTGATGGAGAATCTTCGCTCCAGGCATTCCTGAGTTCTTCGTGAATTTCCGTAGCCGACATGCCAAGTTTGTGACGTGTCATAGCGTACAAGCGGTGATGCGATTTTTCCGCACTCATGTTGAGACCGTTGATTGAAAAAACAATGTGAGGACACACATTAACCTTACTAAAATCGAAACAATAGACATCCAATCGCTGTTCGTTGCAGTGACGTCACCATCCAATGAATATTGTCCGAAATGAGTCATAAAACTTCATTAGAGAATCAATCTAACTGAATATCTGATCGGCGAATACATCAAGGTTGGCAATGATGTATCGCAATGACCATGATTACTCATTCTTAAGTCATTATAAGACAAACGACAAAACTTTTGTTCCACCTGAAGTATAAGTTAAGCCCTATTACAAATCAATATCATGCATACATTGTGATTTGTCATGAATAATTTTATAGTTGTTACCTGAACTTAGAAATGCTCAATGCAGTAGTTTGTGCAGTTAATCGATTCTGCTCGATTAGTCGTGCGACGGAATCATTCTCGCGATTCTTGAATGAGCACGAATCCCCGACATTTTGCGATGTGACTTTTCGATGAAATTAGCTTGATGAGGTAAAAATAATGTTTCTATTCACTCTTTCAACGTCTGATATAGTTACAGTGCGCGGGTGCTTTCACCTGATATCATACATAAGACGAAGTTGTGTGTGACGCGATTTTTCATTCCCATACAACATCAAATCTCTATGGAAATTTTCACATTCACCACAAGAATGTTATTTTATACAATAACATTAAATACGCTTGTATAGGCCTGGCACTTATACGAAGTATGCATATTGTCAAGCATAGTAGGTCCCAATGATATTGGATCTACATGGAAATCATTTAACTACATTGACAACTGTGCATATTCTACAAGTTCGACTTAGAATGGCTCAAACTAGCTTAAAATATCTGCAATGGCTGAACAAGCTGAAGGACAGCACGACGGCCTGCAGATCTGTGCGGTTGATAACCTTAAAAATTGTATAGTGCCAGCTCCAGATGTTTTAACCCGCATGTGATCAGGCGGACAAAAGTGTCCGTTAACGATTTTCAAAATGCTCTTTTTCATGATCGATAGCTTATCCGTCCGTAATATCATGTGACTTTGTTCCTATGGTGAGGTAGAAAATCAATCCTAAAAGGATTTTTGATTTGATCTATTAGAATGCGATCAGCAGCAGAATAACCTGTTGCGGTTCAAGGCGGACAAAAGTGTCCGTTCATACATAGAGTCATTTTCATTCGATTCAAGCATCTTCACAACCCGAAGCTATTGTCTCATTGTGAAATAAACTAATTCATAGAGATGATAACGTCATCCTTTCCAAGATAGTTGATTCTCTATGTTTGATTCATCGATTAACAGAAACACGACGAACGAGTGTGTGCGTATTTTTAGCACGTGCGTGTGATTCATTCTGTGTTTCGTCCATTGATGTTATTTGATAGACGAAGCCAATCAATTTGAAGAATGTTTTCCGTCTGACTCGACGCTGTTTGTGTTTCATCTTGTACGCATAATATCATTGTCTTCGGACTCACAGCTGCTCGCAAGATGTCACGCGCTGCAAAGCAGATTGCCATGAGACTGATGGCCCTAGAAAGTGATTCAGAGGAGGACGATGATTTTACAGCTGATGATGACTTTCATGATGTATCAGTTGAAGTTCCTTCTACTCACGATGATCCTATGGGTGATGTGATAGTGGTGAAGATGATGAGCCGGACATTGGTGGTAGTGATGCAAATGGAAAATTTTCCCGAAAATTTTCCAATTTTTTCAAAATTTTCCGGAAAATTTTCCAGTGGAAAATTTTGAAATTTATTTTTTTTGGTTATTGACATTTTTTCCTTTGTTTGGAGACCTGTTGTAGTCGCTTGAAAAGACTATGCAATATGCAAAGACCGAAAACTTCTCTATCATCCCTGTGGCTGTATGTTACCTTTTGGAACCAACTGCACCCTTTCCATGTCTATTTCAGATCATCCCAAATGAATTTCAGATATTAGATGGATTTCAGATTTCTCTAATTGAATTTCAGATATCTATCAGAAACCCAACTTTGAAAGGATCTTAAATTCAACTGGAGAATCTCCAATTCATCTGGAAATGTCTGAAATTCATTTGGGTAGATCTGAAATCGATTTGGAACTATCTGAACCATCTGAGCTAGAAATGGAAGATGTGCATGCAGTTTTTCCTCAACGAAGATCGGACAATATGCCAGAACTTAGAAACTGTCATAGATATTCTTCTACTCATCACAGACATCTTTAGTTTCCAAATATCTCACGAGTTTGCAGTCTTCCAATATGGTCGCTCATGTATAATGCTGCGTGGACTGTGTGCTTATTCTTCACATATTCATCATGGAGAATTCGTATCACTATGATCAAGGCTGCACAATAAAGCTCAACTTTCAAGCTAACAAGGAAACTCCAAAATTATTTTTGCTCCAGATCTTTCACATTGCATGAAATTATACCTCTATTGTAAAGCAAGATTCACGTTTTCCCAAACGGTGTCTGTGTGATAATTAAAAATGCTAACAAAATGGCACAATTGCCATTGGTGGCAAAGGAATGTTCAAAATCCGCGGACGGAACTCGTATTACTACGATAACTTTAATCGAAATAATGATAAAATCAATAGTTTTAGAACCAATTTATTGGTACTCAAGCTGCCACGGCAGTAAGCGCTCAAATTATGAGGCCTATCAAAAAAATCCAAACTTTCAAAATTTTCCATAATTTTCCAATTTTTTCCAAAATTTTCCAATATTTTCCGTAATTTTCCACGGAAATGGTGTATTTCCTGGGAGAGCATCGAGAGAGAACATCCTGCGTCCAGCTCCAGGCCTAACAGCGTATGCATTTCAACGTCTACGGGATAATCCGGTTTTGGATAGTTTTCTAATTTTCTTTAGCACTGGTAGGTAATAGCCTTATTTATGCACAATAATTTTTGCATCTCTAATCGATTGCGCTTTTGTTTTTCAGATATGATTGAAACGATGGTCAAGGAAACCAATAGACAAGGTACAAGGATGAAAGGTGCTCAATTTACGGAAATTGATCTATGTGAGATGAAGGCCTTTATTGGATTGCTGATTCTCCGAGGTACATATCGAGCTGCTGGGAATGTGTCGATGAATTGTGGTCACCAATATACGGTAGACCTATTTTCAGCCGAACAATGAGTTTACGTCGATTCAAATTGATACGCTCCTATTCTGCGATTTGACAATGTTGAGACAAGACAAGGACGACTTTCTCGTGACAAATTGGCAGCCGTGCGTCTTTTATTGGATGTTTTTGTAAGTCACAGTCAACAGGCGTATGTTCCAGGACCATCGGTTACCGTGGATGAACAGCTATATCCGTATCGTGGAAGATGTCGCTACATTCAGTATATGCCATCTAAACCGGCCAAATATGGTCTAAAGTTTTGGCTTGCCTGCGATTCGGACAACTACTATTGCACCAATGTCCAATTCTATTGCGGCAAGGACGACGTTTGGGATAGTGATTGTACCGCTTGGTCAGGATGTTGTTTTATCACTGACTGAACATTTACGACAAAGCGGTAGGAACATCACATGTGATAACTTCTTCACTTCGGTTTCAGCTTTCTCAGAAGCTTCATGAAGCAAACATGACTCTCGTGGGAACAGTGCGATCCAACCGACGTGAGCTACCAAGTGTACTTGCAACACACCAGAGAAGAGAGCAATTTTCAACTGTACAAGCTGTGAATCAAAGCAATGGTTGCTCGACTCTCTTAGTATCCTACGTGGCGAAGAAGAACAAAGTTGTCAACCTTATCTCGACCACTCATCGCAAGGCTACTATTGATCATTCCTCTAAGAAGAAACCTGATGTGGTGGAATATTACAATCACACAAAAGGCGGTTTCGACGCCGCAGATGAGCGCATCGGCACTTATAGCACCAAATTCAAATGTCGACGGTGGCATGTTGTCTTTTTTACCAATATTTCGGATTTGAGTGCTTTCAATGGTTATGCCATTCATTCTATTTTTGAGCCGAATTGGAACTCGACGAAATTATTTCGCCGTCGGCTGTATTTGTTGGCACTTGGCAATTCTCTGTTACAAGACCATCTGGACCGCCGGTCACCCAATCTGAACACTACATTTATTGTTGGAATGACACCATCTCCGATATCCCAAAAACGTGGTGTCTGCGTGCAGTGTGATTACGGTGAACGAAAGAATGCAAATGCAATCATTTCGTTTGCAAAGATCATCTTACGCAAATTTTCTGTCATTGTTCGAATTGATTCGCTCGGAAACATACACGTCTTTTGGATATACATGTATTTTTCGTCTACACATCATATTTAGATGAAAAGAACATATATAGGCTATAAAGCACATCACAAAATGGTTTAAAATGAAAACGGACAAAAGTGTCCGCTCTGACACTAATCGTAGTTATTTTTTAGCGGTCACATGCGGGTTAAACTAGTTTGGGCCATTCCGAGCTGTACTGACGGGCCGTTGTAGGTCGAAACCCAGCGTCTACGGCTGCCAATGAATGCTGGTGCTTAAATTGCTCAAATCTGAGGAAGTCTTTCCATTATATTTGCTGGTGTTTTCCAAACATTATACGTCTAATAGTTTGATTTAATTGATGCATAATTGTGTTTATCTCAAAACTGATAGCAGAAACGACAAATACCTGCAGGCATATTCCACAAAATATGGCTGATATACACGTAAACTAAAAGGATCAAAACTGGTAAAGAAAAATAGCAATAATATGCTTTATAGTACACGTACCTGCGTTACTGCTTCTATGATGGCAGATTTGCAGTAGAATCCAAAAACGATCATCAAGACTTTCATACCTTGTTTGCGACTTTCCAACAATTAATTAGTTCTGATTTGAGATGTTGCAATGCTTCGTATATACAAATAGTGTCATAATAATTAATAGGGTAGTTATGATTTTCAATCTGTAAGCGTCTCAAGATCTCAATTTTAATGGAAATTATCAAAATTTATTAATGAAAAGTGGTCTAGAAATCAAGAACAATACAAGCTAGACCAACTGCAAAATTCTGATCACTGAACTACAAATTGTTGAGAGTACGCGATTTTTGATTAATTGTGCGTTGAGTCGCATGATTAAGAATCGCACGAAAATTAGAATCGTCTCAGTGTCACTAAAAATACTTCGCGAAGACCTGATTGAGTCTTGATTTGATGTTCCTCCTAATAAATAAGTTTTCCGGTAAAATATTGCGTCTTCCTTGTATTCATATATTGTTCATACAACAATCACATTTTATAATCCCATGGTCTTGGAGATCAAAATTGATGAACAAGTACGCGATTATAAAATTGTCTTATACCATGGGAATCAGATTTTAAATTAAATAATTTTGCTTTCAATTGTTGAGAGGTGTACTTTTGATTTTTTAGCATAAATCTGTTTAGCAACCGTACCTTAATGTGTAGGATATATAGCAAATAAGGTTCTGCGATCAAAACACGGTAAAAAAATAGGAGCTTACTCCAAAGCGAGTAAAATCATTCCACACCACAGGACAACGCGTTTCTTTAGAAAAATTGTTTACATTATTAACATGACAGAGAGCAATGTTCACATTTTGCAACCATGATAACAATCAAATATAAAACTTTGTAGAATTTTTCTTTTCTCGATGATTCGAACTTTCTGACTTTTAAAGATAACATTTTTGCTCATTCTCTTTTCAGCACGGAAAAACATGAAATGGAGTGTAAGTACCGATTTGCTTTGGTTTTCATTTTCAAACCATGTTATTTGCTGCAATTTTCTTTCAGATGACTGCAACGGATAAAATCGCTTACGTTTTTACGAGTGAGAGGTCGACCGAACCGCCTGACTCTCGATCAGAATCAAGTCCGCATTGATACAAAACGAGATGCACATGGAATACACTACTTTGAGTACAAATCCTCAAGCAGGAATTTCCGGAAGATGCCAGGGGTAGGTTTTACCGACATCGCATTTGATCAATATTTCACTGATTATAGTAATAACTAGAATTGTTTCTACATTTTGCCTCTATTACCCGGAATATTATTTGTATTTATCGTAGGATCATAAGTTATGACGAGCATGCTGAATCGATAGTGAATACAGAGGGATAAGTGCATGCATTATTTTAATCATCACCTAGTCCGACCCAAGGCACAAAGGAGTGAGTCAGCCTTCACACATTCGCAACTCTGAAGCAGGACAGGGTTAGAAACCTCCAGTGAGAGCATGGTACCTCCCGAGGTGGTGAGACAGTAGCCCCTGTACCTTCTGCAGCTCCGTTCCGAAGCACGGACCTTTAAGAACCAATTAAGCTAATCCTACAACCTACATTGATATTTCTTAAGTTCCTTGGGAAAAATGTTTGTGTCATTTACGGTGCAACGTGGTTGCTTACTCTTCAAAGCCAAATTTAGTTTCTCATATAAGACATCGAATTATTA
>CAJQUW010015749.1:0-20751 GCA_907163375.1 Prostheceraeus crozeri | reverse complement strand
CTTTTGATATAAAAATTTTCTTTTGTAGGTGCCCATTTATAAATTACTCGGAGCAATTGAAAGGACATCTTTGATCTCATGCCGGCGCTTCGTCCGTTCTTCTATTATTGAGGCATAACACGGAACTTGATTACATAGCTGTTATAACTCGTCATGGATTTGACAAGCTGCATGAATTATCTCTGATCTGATTGGTAGTTGCACAACTCATTCATTTTAAGAACTCTTCAAGCTGCATATGGACACACAAACAGAAACATGTGAAAACTATACAAGGGAAAAGTTAAAACATGCAAGGTAAAAGACATAATACTGGAAAAATAATAATGAAGTAATGAAGAAATGCATAATGTAGGCAAGCATTGCCGTAACACAAAACAAAATTAACTGAAGTAAATACATACATACCGGTAATCACAAAATTGTGGCAGTGAAGATCCGGTCCTCTTCTGAACACAGAGGGGAGGGTTTTTGTTAAACCACTTGATGGCGACTCCTTCGGCGATGAAGAGCTCATATGCTGATCGCATCGCTTGATCGAAGTAAAATCTTTGATGCTGCGATCGGCACGTCGTGGACAATCCTGCAGATGCTTCGTGATGCTGGAGTTGGGCGACTTGTTTGATCGAGGTCGAGAAGTTCCACACAAGATCCAGTTCGGTAAGTGCTCTTTCACGCGGACGCGCAAAGGTCGACTACACTTTCCTACGTAAGCTGCTCCGCTGCCACAAAGAAATTTGTATACCAAGTTGTGTTGGTAGGGCAGTGGAGTCGAATCTTTGGGTGCATTAGGGCACAGACGACGCGTTGCAAAGGTCAGACATACCTTGAGCTGGTAGTAAGGTACTCTCACTGCTTTACAATGTTGCCGGTACACATGGGATCACTGTGGTCCGTAGTTTAGTATGGAAGACGCACGTAAATGCGCTTCTTCTCGGCGACGATAGGCTTATCATCACGGTAGAGTAGCGGCGAATAAACCATAAAGGATATCCGTTGCGTATTAGAATATCCTCCAAGTACGATTCTTCTTCAGGAATGAATTCCGGAGAACAAATCTTCCGGACACGATCAAACAACGTACGAACTAAGTTGATCTTGTACTTTTTGGGGGAGAACGCCGTATACTGAGAGTAAAGGCCTGTAAAGGAAGCCTTTCGAAACACACGAGATAGAAGCCTCTCACCAGAACGGACTACTCGCACATCCAGGAATGATTCACCAGAATCCTTAGTAAACGTCAACTTTGGATGCATACCATTCAGACGCTGAAATAAGTCATCACCTGACTGCTCATCTTCCACAATGACAAATACATCATCGACAAATCTCAAATACATCTTTGGCTTGACACTCTGGAATAGGCGCTCTTCATGGTGACCAACAAAGATAGAGGCAAATGAGCAGGACAAGGGGCTAACCCATAGCCAATCCATCGCGCTGCTGATATGTGGCACCATTAAAAGCAAATTCCACATCACATGCTAAAGTAAACAGCAGCTGTCGCAAATTGTCCTCTGACATAACCTGTTGACCCAACCTTGGGGGATCCATGTTCGGGCGACGATAGTAAGTATCACAAATGATGTCTATCGTCTCTTTAAAACTGGTATGTTGGTAAACAAACTCTTGATGTCAGTTGTCATAGTAATATTATCACTCAACACGGTCACGGAAGATAGAGCACGACAGAATTCAAAAGAATCCTTCACTGTATGTTGACTGAACATAGGCAGAATTGGCTTCAGGATATCATTGTCGACTAATTTTGCAATCTGATGATATGCAGTGTCGGTCATTGATAGCACTGGGCGAAGAGGGCACCCAGGCTTGTGCAGTTTGGGTAGGCCATACATCTTAGGAATACCAACTCCTGCCGGAATAGCCTTTAAATATGCACTATCCAATTCACCAATTTGAACCAGGCCTTTTATTACGTTCAGGACATGATCACGCGTCTTGGTATCATCCCATTCCACGGAATCACTATGCTTCGTAAACTTCGTGTCATCACTAAGAATATCATTCATCTTGTTGACATATTGTTCCTTGGTTAAAAGAACAGAGCTGTTGCCTTTGTCGGGCTTCATACAAGAGCACATTCTCATTCCTCAAGGACATTCGCAACTTCACCTGACTGTTAGCCATCGGATCGTTGCGCCACTGTGTATTATAAAGGGAAAATGCTGCTTTACCGATACTTGCATTACAATCTTTCATCTTCTCGGAAGAAATAGGAGCTTCCTTCTTAAGTTGCATCTTCAACTGCTCTAGAGGCGTCACGACATCAACAATGTCAGTTTTCCTCGGTGGAATACAATGACCAGGACCCAGACGCAACAAATTGATGTCATAGCTCGAAAGATCCTTGTTAGTCAGATTTAAAACTTCAAAATCTGAAGAAGGATCACCATAGCGGCTGCGAACCAAATACATCAAAGAGTTCGTGAAGTGATGCCGACGTTTGTCGGCTTGGGTCATCCTGATGTGCCAAAGTGACTTGAACAATGAACAAGTATCAAGCAAAGTGAGGATCGGCATTAAACGTCGAATAATGTCACGTCTCCAGCTTTTCCACTTCTGAATCATATCCAAGGTGTCATGAATATCAGAAACAATAAAATTCTGATAATTCCGATCAACAGGCTTCAGACCAATCCGCTGAACTCGACTTCGAATATAAAACGGAGCCACTTTCCTTTGGTTACATTGTCGAAGAAAAGAAACACGTTCTTCGTGATATGCAATTTTACCAGTCAGAGCAAACAATTCATCCAATTTTGATATAATTTCCTTTTTGTAATAGCACTTCCATCTGTTGAATATTCTCTTTGTAGTGCCCATTTATAAATTACTCGGAGCAATTGAAAGGACATCTTTGATCTCATGCCGGCGCTTCGTCCGTTCTTTATTGAGGCATAACACGGAACTGATTACATAGCTGTTAACACGTCATGGATTGACAAGCTGCATGAATTACTCTGATCTGAGTGGTAGTTTGCACAACACATTCATTTTAAGAACTCCTTCAAGCTGCATATGGACACAAACAGAAACATGTGAAAATATACAAGGGAAAGTTAAAACATGCAAGGTAAAAGACATAATACTGGAAAATAATAATGAAGTAATGAAGAAATGCATAATGTAGGCAAGCATTGCCGTAACACAAAACAAAATTAACTGAAGTAAATACTACATACCGGTAATCACAAAATTGTGGCAGTGAAGATCCGGTCCTTCTGAACACAGAGGGGAGGGTTAAACCACTTGATGGCGACTCCTTCGGCGATGAAGAGCTCATATGCTGATCGGCATCGCTTGATCGAAGTAAAATCTTTGATGCTGCGATCGGCACGTCGTGGACAATCCTGCAGATGCTTCGTGATGCTGGAGTTGGGCGACTTGTTTGATCGAGGTCGAGAAGTTCCACACAAGATCCAGTTCGGTAAGTGCTCTTTCACGCGGACGCGCAAAAGGTCGACTACACTTTCCTACGTAAGCTGCTCCGCAGCCACAAAGAAATTTGTATACCAAGTTGTGTTGGTAGGGCAGTGGAGTCGAATCTTTGGGTGCATTAGGGCACAGACGACGCGTTGCAAAGGTCAGACATACCTTGAGCTGGTAGTAGGTACTCTCAACTGCTTTCACAATGTTGCCGTACACATGGGAGTCACTGTGGTCCGTAGTATGGAAGACGCACGTAAATGCGCTTCTTCTCGGCGACGATAGGCTTATCCATCACGGTAGAGTAGCGGCGAATAAACCATAAAGGATATCCGTTGCGTATTAGAATATCCTCCAAGTACGATTCTTCTTCAGGAATGAATTCGGAGAACAAATCTTCCGGACACGATCAAACAACGTACGAACTAAGTTGATCTTGTACTTTTTGGGGGAGAACGCCGTATACTGAGAGTAAAGGCCTGTAAAGGAAGCCTTTCGAAACACACGAGATAGAAGCCTCTCACCAGAACGGACTACTCCGCACATCCAGGAATGATTCACCAGAATCCTTAGTAAACGTCAACTTTGGATGCATACCATTCAGACGCTGAAATAAGTCATCACCTGACTGCTCATCTTCCACAATGACAAATACATCATCGACAAATCTCAAATACATCTTTGGCTTGACACTCTGGAATAGGCGCTCTTCATGGTGACCAACAAAGATTGAGGCAAATGAGCAGGACAAGGCTACCCATAGCCAATCCATCGCGCTGCTGATATGTGGCACCATTAAAAGCAAATTCCACATCACATGCTAAAGTAAACAGCAGCTGTCGCAAATTGTCCTCTGACATAACCTGTTGACCCAACCTTGGGGGATCCATGTTCGGGCGACGATAGTAAGTATCACAAATGATGTCTATCGTCTCTTTAACTGGTATGTTGGTAAACAAACTCTTGATGTCAGTTGTCATAGTAATATTATCACTCAACACGGTCACGGAAGATAGAGCACGACAGAATTCAAAAGAATCCTTCACTGTATGTTGACTGAACATAGGCAGAATTGGCTTCAGGATATCATTGTCGACTAATTTTGCAATCTGATGATATGCAGATGTCGGTCATTGATAGCACTGGGCGAAGAGGGCACCCAGGCTTGTGCAGTTTGGGTAGGCCATACATCTTAGGAATACCAACTCCTGCCGAATAGCATTTAAATATGCACTATCCAATTCACCAATTTGAACCAGGCCTTTTATTACGTTCAGGACATGATCACGCGTCTTGGTATCATCCCATTCCACGGAATCACTATGCTTCGTAAACTTCGTGTCATCACTAAGAATATCATTCATCTTGTTGACATATTGTTCCTTGGTTAAAAGAACAGAGCTGTTGCCTTTGTCGGGCTTCAACAAGAGCACATTCTCATTCCTCAAGGACTTCAGCAACTTCACCTGACTGTTAGCCATCGGATCGTTGCGCCACTGTGTATTATAAAGGGAAAATGCTGCTTTACCGATACTTGCATTACAATCTTTCATCTTCTCGGAAGAAATAGGAGCTTCCTTCTTAAGTTGCATCTTCAACTGCTCTAGAGGCGTCACGACATCAACAATGTCAGTTTTCCTCGGTGGAATACAATGACCAGACCCAGACGCAACAAATTGATGTCATAGCTCGAAAGATCCTTGTTAGTCAGATTTAAAACTTCAAAATCTGAAGAAGGATCACCATAGCGGCTGCGAACCAAATACATCAAAGAGTTCGTGAAGTGATGCCGACGTTTGTCGGCTTGGGTCATCCTGATGTGCCAAAGTGACTTGAACAATGAACAATATCAAGCAAAGTGAGGATCGCATTAAACGTCGAATAATGTCACGTCTCCAGCTTTTCCACTTCTGAATCATATCCAAGGTGTCATGAATATCAGAAACAATAAAATTCTGATAATTCCGATCAACAGGCTTCAGACCAATCCGTGAACTCGACTTCGAATATAAAACGGAGCCACTTTCCTTTGGTTACATTGTCGAAGAAAAGAAACACGTTCTTCGTGATATGCAATTTTACCAGTCAGAGCAAACAATTCATCCAATTTTGATATAATTTCCTTTTTGTAATAGCACTTCCATCTGTTGAATATTCTCTTTGTAGGTGCCCATTTATAAATTACTCGGAGCAATTGAAAGGACATCTTTGATCTCATGCCGCGCTTCGTCCGTTCTTTATTGAGGCATAACACGGAACTGATTACATAGCTGTTAACACGTCATGGATTGACAAGCTGCATGAATTACTCTGATCTGATTGGTAGTTGCACAACACATTCATTTTAAGAACTCTTCAAGCTGCATATGGACACAAACAGAAACATGTGAAAATATACAAGGGAAAGTTAAAACATGCAAGGTAAAAGACATAATACTGGAAAATAATAATGAAGTAATGAAGAAATGCATAATGTAGGCAAGCATTGCCGTAACACAAAACAAAATTAACTGAAGTAAATACTACATACCGGTAATCACAAAATTGTGGCAGTGAAGATCCGGTCCTTCTGAACACAGAGGGGAGGGTTAAACCACTTGATGGCGACTCCTTCGGCGATGAAGAGCTCATATGCTGATCGGCATCGCTTGATCGAAGTAAAATCTTTGATGCTGCGATCGGCACGTCGTGGACAATCCTGCAGATGCTTCGTGATGCTGGAGTTGGGCGACTTGTTTGATCGAGGTCGAGAAGTTCCACACAAGATCCAGTTCGGTAAGTGCTCTTTCACGCGGACGCGCAAAGGTCGACTACACTTTCCTACGTAAGCTGCTCCGCAGCCACAAAGAAATTTGTATACCAAGTTGTGTTGGTAGGGCAGTGGAGTCGAATCTTTGGGTGCATTAGGGCACAGACGACGCGTTGCAAAGGTCAGACATACCTTGAGCTGGTAGTAGGTACTCTCAACTGCTTTCACAATGTTGCCGTACACATGGGAGCACTGTGGTCCGTAGTATGGAAGACGCACGTAAATGCGCTTCTTCTCGGCGACGATAGGCTTATCCATCACGGTAGAGTAGCGGCGAATAAACCATAAAGGATATCCGTTGCGTATTAGAATATCCTCCAAGTACGATTCTTCTTCAGGAATGAATTCCGGAGAACAAATCTTCCGGACACGATCAAACAACGTACGAACTAAGTTGATCTTGTACTTTTTGGGGGAGAACGCCGTATACTGAGAGTAAAGGCCTGTAAAGGAAGCCTTTCGAAACACACGAGATAGAAGCCTCTCACCAGAACGGACTACTCGCACATCCAGGAATGATTCACCAGAATCCTTAGTAAACGTCAAATTTGGATGCATACCATTCAGACGCTGAAATAAGTCATCACCTGACTGCTCATCTTCCACAATGACAAATACATCATCGACAAATCTCAAATACATCTTTGGCTTGACACTCTGGAATAGGCGCTCTTCATGGTGACCAACAAAGATAGAGGCAAATGAGCAGGACAAGGGGCTACCCATAGCCAATCCATCGCGCTGCTGATATGTGGCACCATTAAAAGCAAATTCCACATCACATGCTAAAGTAAACAGCAGCTGTCGCAAATTGTCCTCTGACATAACCTGTTGACCCAACCTTGGGGGATCCATGTTCGGGCGACGATAGTAAGTATCACAAATGATGTCTATCGTCTCTTTAACTGGTATGTTGGTAAACAAACTCTTGATGTCAGTTGTCATAGTAATATTATCACTCAACACGGTCACGGAAGATAGAGCACGACAGAATTCAAAAGAATCCTTCACTGTATGTTGACTGAACATAGGCAGAATTGGCTTCAGGATATCATTGTCGACTAATTTTGCAATCTGATGATATGCAGTGTCGGCATCACTTCACGAACTCTTTGATGTATTTGGTTCGCAGCCGCTATGGTGATCCTTCTTCAGATTTTGAAGTTTTAAATCTGACTAACAAGGATCTTTCGAGCTATGACATCAATTTGTTGCGTCTGGGTCCTGGTCATTGTATTCCACCGAGGAAAACTGACATTGTTGAAGTTGTTGAACTGACATTGTTGACATTGCCTCTAGAGCAGTTGAAGATGCAACTTAAGAAGGAAGCTCCTATTTCTTCCGAGAAGATGAAAGATTGTAATGCAAGTATCGGTAAAGCAGCATTTTCCCTTTATAATACACAGTGGCGCAACGATCCGATGGCTAACAGTCAGGTGAAGTTGCTGAAGTCCTTGAGGAATGAGAATGTGCTCTTGTTGAAGCCCGACAAAGGCAACAGCTCTGTTCTTTTAACCAAGGAACAATATGTCAACAAGATGAATGATATTCTTAGTGATGACACGAAGTTTACGAAGCATAGTGATTCGTGGAATGGGATGATACCAAGACGCGTGATCATGTCCTGAACGTAATAAAAGGCCTGGTTCAAATTGGTGAATTGGATAGTGCATATTTAAAGGCTATTCCGGCAGGAGTTGGTATTCCTAAGATGTATGGCCTACCCAAACTGCACAAGCCTGGGTGCCCTCTTCGCCCAGTGCTATCAATGACCGACACTGCATATCATCAGATTGCAAAATTAGTCGACAATGATATCCTGAAGCCAATTCTGCCTATGTTCAGTCAACATACAGTGAAGGATTCTTTTGAATTCTGTCGTTCTCTATCTTCCGTGACCGTGTTGAGTGATAATATTACTATGACAACTGACATCAAGAGTTTGTTTACCAACATACCAGTTAAAGAGACGATAGACATCATTTGTGATACTTACTATCGTCGCCCGAACATGGATCCCCCAAGGTTGGGTCAACAGGTTATGTCAGAGGACAATTTGCGACAGCTGCTGTTTACTTTAGCATGTGATGTGGAATTTGCTTTTAATGGTGCCACATATCAGCAGCGCGATGGATTGGCTATGGGTAGCCCCTTGTCCTGCTCATTTGCCTCTATCTTTGTTGGTCACCATGAAGAGCGCCTATTCCAGAGTGTCAAGCCAAAGATGTATTTGAGATTTGTCGATGATGTATTTGTCATTGTGGAAGATGAGCAGTCAGGTGATGACTTATTTCAGCGTCTGAATGGTATGCATCCAAATTTGACGTTTACTAAGGATTCTGGTGAATCATTCCTGGATGTGCGAGTAGTCCGTTCTGGTGAGAGGCTTCTATCTCGTGTGTTTCGAAAGGCTTCCTTTACAGGCCTTTACTCTCAGTATACGGCGTTCTCCCCCAAAAAGTACAAGATCAACTTAGTTCGTACGTTGTTTGATCGTGTCCGGAAGATTTGTTCTCCGGAATTCATTCCTGAAGAAGAATCGTACTTGGAGGATATTCTAATACGCAACGGATATCCTTTATGGTTTATTCGCCGCTACTCTACCGTGATGGATAAGCCTATCGTCGCCGAGAAGAAGCGCATTTACGTGCGTCTTCCATACTACGGACCACAGTGCTCCCATGTGTACGGCAACATTGTGAAAGCAGTTGAGAGTACCTACTACCAGCTCAAGGTATGTCTGACCTTTGCAACGCGTCGTCTGTGCCCTAATGCACCCAAAGATTCGACTCCACTGCCCTACCAACACAACTTGGTATACAAATTTCTTTGTGGCTGCGGAGCGCTTACGTAGGAAAGTGTAGTCGACCTTTGCGCGTCCGCGTGAAAGAGCACTTACCGAACTGGATCTTGTGTGGAACTTCTCGACCTCGATCAAACAAGTCGCCCAACTCCAGCATCACGAAGCATCTGCAGGATTGTCCACGACGTGCCGATCGCAGCATCAAAGATTTTACTTCGATCAAGCGATGCCGATCAGCATATGAGCTCTTCATCGCCGAAGGAGTCGCCATCAAGTGGTTTAACCTCCCCTCTGTGTTCAGAAGGACCGGATCTTCACTGCCACAATTTTGTGATTACCGGTATGTAGTATTTACTTCAGTTAATTTTGTTTTGTGTTACGGCAATGCTTGCCTACATTATGCATTTCTTCATTACTTCATTATTATTTTCCAGTATTATGTCTTTTACCTTGCATGTTTTAACTTTCCCTTGTATATTTTCACATGTTTCTGTTTGTGTCCATATGCAGCTTGAAGAGTTCTTAAAATGAATGTGTTGTGCAACTACCAATCAGATCAGAGTAATTCATGCAGCTTGTCAATCCATGACGTGTTAACAGCTATGTAATCAGTTCCGTGTTATGCCTCAATAAAGAACGGACGAAGCGCCGGCATGAGATCAAAGATGTCCTTTCAATTGCTCCGAGTAATATAAAAATTTTCACTGTATACAGATACTTTTTTGAGTCGACACTAAACCTATATAAATTTACTCCATGGTCTGAGTCATAGAAAGTGACATTGAATTATCACTTTCTTAATCAAGAACCTGAAGACATTCGTCTATTTTAAGTCTGTGGAGTCGGAAGTGCCCGCTGACGGCCTCTTTGATCCGAGTCGAGTCTCTGGTGCAATATGGAGGCACAGGCAACTGTTTGGAAAGACAATTTCCTCAGCTTTGGTATATCAATAATCGCGATGGAACCGTTAATGGCTAGCTAGCATGACGTGATTATGTTTGTTGAATAGTTGATAGCCTGATACGGGAGGTAGTTCTTCATCGTCGATCAAGAAAAGAAATCAATGTAGGCACTCCCTTTAATTACGGCTGCTTCAAAGTAAAATAAAAGAAATTAAAATAGTTTACAAAACAGCAAACGTTTCGTGACCAGTCACAGCGTCAGTGCTAGAAGAAGACCAGCAGTGCAGTGTGATTTCCTTAAATAGCAGCCTTTGACAAATCCCGACACCGCATAGCGGAGTATCGCTCAGGCGACCAGCTCGTGTTTGCGATTGAGCTCCGGTCTGTTCTCGCGGATGAAGCGGGCCTCAGCTAATCTGTTTTCTAAAGGTGATTTATGTTTCGCTAAAAAGTGCACTCACTAAAGTCAGAAATGGTCAACCTATCGCTATGTTCATTTTTAGAGTGCTCCGCAAGAGCGCTGGTTTTATTCCTAAGGGCTAGGCTACGCTTGTGTTCTTCGTAACGGAATTCTAAACGGCCTATTGGTCTGACCAATGTATGATTTGCTGCAATAATTACACTTAAATTCATACACTACAAACCGGACATCGCACGGATAATTACAGTCGATCGTATCACACAGTTCACAGTTACTATGCTTATAATTAGTTTTACGAGAAAAGTATTGACTAGTAGTTTTATTGGGTTTACTTATCAACGTTACGGGCAACTTATATTTATTAATCAAAACGATTCAATTTTCTATTACAGCTATCATTAATAAAATTAATAGAGAATTTTACATTATTTTCGTTATATCTATTGTTTCTAGGCCTACATTTAATTCTTGGCTTAAGGTCACGATTGCTGTAATTATTTTTCCTTAATCTATTTTTAAATTTGTAAATGGATTTTTGTTTTAGGGGCGATGAGGAACATCTACTAGAAATACGACTCGTGGAAGTATAAACATAGTTGTTTTCAACGTGTTGCGGCAACCAAATGTCGTTATGTAAAGTGATTTCGGAATGGGTTGGTTTCGAATACCAAGCGTAACAAATTTTGTTGTCGGTAATGAATATAGAGATGTCAAGGAAGTTTAAAGTGTTGTTCTCAGGAACTTCTATGGTAAATTGTATATTATCATTAATTGAGTTGAAACAGTTAAGGATTTTATTGTAAATAGACATATCATGTTCAAAAGGTCCCATGATTATGTCATCTATGTAACGGTAGTAGATAAGTGGTTTTATCCCAAGAATTCTAAGCCTCTTTAACGCTTCGGTTTCAATAAAATGAACAGTTATAATAGCAAAGGGAGGCCCATAATGCGAACCCATAGCGCAATCTTTAGTTTGTAAGTAAGTAACATTATCGAATTCAATTTCATAATTGTAAGCTATAAACGAAATACCTTTCTTGAGATTATTGATGGATAGGCCAAAACTATTGATTTTATCCCAGTTATCTTCGGCAAACTTAACAACACACTCGATACCGTAACTTATGGGAATACTAGGATATAAGTTTTTGACGTCTAACGAGATAAATTGTTTATCGTTCAAGTTGACAGACTTGAAGTTTTTGAAAACATCGATGAGCGATTCTGTACTGAACAGACTAGAGGGGACGACTCTTGCGACTCTTTACTAGACAGACTCTTGCGGAGCACTCTAAAAATGAACATAGCGATAGGTTGACCATTTCTGACTTTAGTGTGCACTTTTTAGCGAAACATAAATCACCTTTAGAAAACAGATTAGCTGAGGCCCGCTTCATCCGCGAGAACAGACCGGAGCTCAATCGCAAACACGAGCTGGTCGCCTGAGCGATACTCCGCTATGCGGTGTCGGGATTTGTCAAAGGCTGCTATTTAAGGAAATCACACTGCACTGCTGGTCTTCTTCTAGCACTGACGCTGTGACTGGGTCACGAAACGTTTGCTGTTTTGTAAACTATTTTAATTTCTTTTATTTTTACTTTGAAACAGCCGTAATTAAAGGGAGTGCCTACATTGATTTCTTTTCTTGATCGACGATGTTTGTTGAATAAGACAATTTTACAAGCAGTCACGTCTGTGATGCACGTACAACGTCAACATTGATTTCAATTCAAGCCAGTGGCTACTGCTCACAAATAGAACCGGTAGGACGCCTGTTCTATATATACCCATAGAAATAGGTTGTTTATCTGAAGTTGACTAGAGGTGAAACTGACTCAAGGTCGCGGCACATCCGGGGCAACTACTTTTGGGCATGAAGGACCAATGAAAAGTTTAGAATTACACTTGCTGTAGGTGGTACGATACAGCATTGCAGAAGGAACAGGATACAATAATCGGTTTTCTATACAGCGACCGAAGAGAACTTTTAGTTATCGGTGTAATTGCCTCCCTAATTAAGCGATAACTTAATTATCGCGCACGTGCACGAGTAGAGAAAATTGGTCAATGGACACAGGTTCCTTGTCAGCTGTTAATTGGACTGTTAATTTGGCTGTGTCAATTATAAGCTCACATGGAATCACGCTATTATAGCGTCTCTCAGGAAAGATTTGACACCGATCAGTAGACAATTATGTGAAACAGATAGCTTGTCAACGGCAAATAATTAGAGAAAAAGGTAAGCGCAATGGGAAACGTAGTGCCACCTGCAACAAGATGGTTTTTCTACACCCGAACAATTCTCGCCACTTTGTGGCTCGTACGCTCGTCTACAAGAACCCATACATGTGACTGAATCTAACCCAATGATTCAGCCGTTGACAAGTGTATCTTAGTGAAAATGCATGCGATTTTGGGCCACTATTGAGTAGTATATTTTTGGGCCACCACTATGAAGCTTTACTTCCATTCTCAAGGCTTTATTCTAATCACTTTCTATGTATCTAACCTGACATGAGTCGAGAATATGAAGCTGATGTAGACGTCAATTTAATGCAATCAGTAGACGCTAAGCAATAGTAAATCAGCCATATTGCAGTTTCCAGCATATAGGCCTACTCATGCATACCCATAGACATGAATATCCTCGATCAAGCGATCAGTAGTAACCCCATTCCAAATTCAATTCCAAAATGCGAAATGCTGAGTCATCCCCCACCTCTGGAAGGCAGGAAAGAGTTCGTCAAGGATGTGTTGGGAGGAATGGGTCCGAGAGGAGAAAACAGGTCCCTACCCCCCCCCCCTCTGGAAGGAAGGAAGGAAGGAGTTTTCGGGTCAGGGATGGGAAGGGAAGGGAGAAGGGGTGGAATGTGTGAGGGATAGAGTGAGGAAAAGGTGGGTGTTGATGGTGTTGGGATGAGAAAAGTTGGAAATCGTCCTGAAGGAGGGTTTGGATGTGAAAGTGGAGTTTAGATTTGGAATCTGCGTGAAATTTTGGGTGGGAAAGGAAGGCGGGAGGAGTTTTCCTGGGAGGCAGGGGGTAGAATCTCTGAAAACAGCAGAGTTGGAAAAAGGCGGGGTTTGGTGGTTTTGGGATGAGAAAGTCCATTTTTCGGGAGAAGGAGTGCTCGGATGGGAGAAAACGGAGGCCAGATTCGGATTCAGCGTGAAATTTTGGGGTTAGGTAGGATGTTTCCAGCGAAATCGGAGAGAAAAAATTTTGAGGACGTTTCCCCCCCCCCCCTCCTGCCAATCTTCCAACTTTGGTGTTAGAAATCGTAGAAAGTCGTGCAATAGCTCATTTGAAAGCTAAGAGTGAGAAAAATGCAGTGGAAAGCTCAGTTTGGACCACTTTTCCTGGGTTTAGGGAGGAAAATGGCAGGAAAACGTCAGAGTTGGAAAAGTCGGGTGTTGGATGTTTTGGGATGAGAAAAGTCGTTTTTCGACAGGAAGGAGGTCTCGGATGGTAAAATAGAGTGAAAATTCGGACGTGTTGGACAATTTTGGGTCTATGAACTTCTTTTCAACTCAATCGGAGAGAAAAAGTGCTGACCCCCCCCCCTCCTGCCAAACTTCCAACTTTGGTGTGAGAGATGGTAGAAAGTCGTGCAATAGCTCGTTTGAAAGCTAAGAATGAGACAAATGCAGTGGAAAACATGGCTTGTTCCTATCTGTCTTCGCGTAGAGGTGAGACGTCATTGAAAATTTTGGACATTGGCGAAAAACGACACAGTTTAAATTTTTGCGATGGCTGAGTAATGGATAAAAGACCGTTCCAGGACACCATAAAATCAAAAAATTAGTACTTTTAAAAACGACATAAATTTATGAATTTAGTCCCTTTTTCAGGTTTTTAAGACCTAAATTCATGAATTTAGTCCATTCAAAAAGTACCATTTTTCAAAAAATGGTATTTTTAAAAACAACATAAATTCATGAATTTGAACCCTTTTTCAGGTTATGAAGACCTAAATTCATAAATCGGCTAAAGCCAGAGGAGCTTCGCTCCGATTTGGGCGTTTTTAAAAATACCCAATTTTTCAGAATTTTTCAAAATCTCAAATTTGAGAATTACAATTACACCCCCAAAATTCATGGACCGTTCCAGGACACCGATAAATCATAAAAGTTAAGAATCTCAAAAATTTAGAGAATTACAATTTTCACCCTTAAAATCATGACCGTTCTAGGACACTAAAAATTTATAAAAGTTGAGTATCTCTCAAAATTTGAGAATAACAGATCGCGGCGAAGCTCCTAGAACCTTCGGTGTCGATTTTCATGTTGCTTAAATCTTGATCCGATTCTAGGACACCGAAAACCCGGACACCGAAAAAATCATATAAAAGTTGAGAATTTCAAATTCATGAATTTTATCCATCTTTCAGGTTTTTAAAATATATCATGTGACTAGCGGAACCGAAGGTTCAGGGATTCGCCGTTTAAAAATATTTCTTTTGAAAAATGGAAGAAACAAAAGTGGAAGGAACTTCAGAAATGGAAGGAACAAAAATGGAAGGAACTTCAGAAATGGAAGAAACAAAAAGTGGAAGGAACCTCAAAGAATATTATCCTTCGTTATCTCAATTAAACTTTTACGGAGCAGCAGCGTGTCTTCTTTTCTTTCTTTCTTCTCTCTCTCTCTAGATCCTGTCTGTTACAGGAATGATTGTATTCTAACATCATGACATGCATTCTTTAAAAACAATTGCTTGTCTTCAATGAGAATAATTCCCCATATGCTTTTAATAGATTGACCTTGAACGCTAATGGAAAAATACACCAAACTGTCGCGCCATGTCGACAGCTTTATCGACAAACTTTCTGACATCGGCGCGACAGTTGGTGTATTTTTCCATGTCAAGCAATGTCGCATGAATGATTGTTATGGAAACCAAAACGGAAGAGAAATTCTCATTTCATTTCTCTTCTCTCTTCATATGTCTATGTAGTTTAGATTGTATTCTGGTTTCTTTTGGTTCTCATAGTGTGAATGAGGATTTCACAACTCGCATATGCGCTATTGTCTGTGATTTCCTTCACCCCTATCAGCTGAAACAATTTTAGCAGCTGCTTACACGCTAATTCTTTTGAGAAAGTTACTCGATGTAAATAGATTTTATTTCCATTTAAAATGAGAAACATTAGAGACATTCTAAAAATATATATCTACGGCAACAAAACGCCACATTAAATTTCGATTTAAATGAGATTTGCTAAGCAATTGGGAATAAAGGAAATTGTCAAGATATTGATGGGAGTATATGACTTACTATTGATTAAAAGTTGTACGAAACACCACTTTACTAATACAATGCAACAATGTAACGTTTAATAATTTAGATTAAATTAAATCATTTCAAAAATTTGAATAAAGTAGTAAAGAAAGACATCATTAGTGACCAGTTTTAAATCAATACCCCCTCCCCACAAGTAGTAAGGAAAGTCATCATTATAAAAATGTTTTAAAATCAATACCCCTTCTGATCTATAAGTAGTAAGGAAAGACATCATTATGAGAACAGTTTTAAATCAATACCCCCCCTCTGACTTCTAGGGGCTCCCTTAAGAAATTTTTTTATTATAAATGAGCAACATAGAATGAGTTTTTGAAATTATATGGAACACAGACAACAACGAATTTCGACTCGTTAAAGAAAATCAGTACTAATCGATTAGGAATAAAGAGACTTTGTTCATGTTCTAATGAGAGAAACGAATTACAATTGATCAAAATAATCAGGCCAACTGTAAATTTCGTATAACGAATCTTCACACTTCAGAACCAAAACGGCGTACAGAGTGTGGTCAGCAAGGTATCTTTAGTAAATAACGGAGATAATTTATTATTTTGGACTCATACGGGCTTTCCACCTACAAATGAAAGTAAAAGAATTACTTGGAACGGGAACATACAATACGTTTCAAAATTCAAAAAAACACCATGGCACTACTTATTGTGGACAATTTACTGTCTTTATGTTTTATTTTAAATTACAAAAAAGGAGGTACCATTTTCTAGTTATTATGTTAGAGTTAAACAATCTATATGACTCGAGAATCAGGAAGCTAGCTAAAGCGCCACCTAAAGGTTAAAGCATCTGTTTTCTGTAATTCATTTTGATAAAAACGGCCTCTGATATCCTCATTATCTAAAGTTCTTTAATTTCATAAGTAAACGGATAACATTTGATTTATTTTAGAAATTTCAAATATCTCTTTAGATTCCAATAACCAAGCAAAGCCTTTTTCATCAAATTTGTTATTATATTTAAATATTGCTTAACTATATCTCCAATTTTAAATTTCGGCTCTAAGTTTCTCGCAAATTCGGATTACGTCTCATTCGAGATAATTATTTACTCGAATATTTTCTTCGTATTGTGCAGAGAATCAGGGTCGTCAGAAGGCATTCTTTGGGGTTTCTTCAATACCTGAATCCTCCGAACTTTATTATTGTAATGCTCTACAATTCCTGGTAATATTTTTAACCATTTCTGATTTCTTTGCTGAGTAAATTTCTTGAAAATTTTATTTTTTAACGTCCGATTGAATCTTTCTATCACTATAGCCTTTTCTGCGTTTTCAGTTGAATAAACAGTTTCAAATAGTGGCTGAACGTTTCGGTTATAAAATTCCGACCCTTTATCAACAAACAATTTTTTTGGCTTTCTATTACTTTCTTTAAAGATTTCTTCAAACGCATATTTAACTGAAAGACCACTTTTATTTTTTAAAGGCTTTACCCAAGCATATCGTGTATATAAATCTATAACGGTCAATGCGTATTTGTAGTCCCTTTCATTCGGCATATGAATAAGATCAGCACTCCAAATATCATCTTATTAAATACTTTTACTTTCAATAGATATTTCGGCTTTCTATATTCTTTATGAATTTCAGATGCATAAACGTCTGAATTATGATTTTCATTTAAACCCTGACCGAATAATATTTTAGCTTGTAAAGCTTTCTTAACAAACATTCTTTCAATTTTTTCTCTAAATGTAGGATTCTGAATACTATCTAATTCTTGAATCATCTTCTTATCAGCTGCATGACGAGAACTTAGATCATGATTTCGATAAGCTAAATCATGCCTGTAAGCGGCGGCATCTACTCTATTTTTTGGTTCTTCACCTGGTTTTGGATTATTATTCTCATCTAGTCTTATATCTAATCGAGTTCCTGGACCGGTATATGAATGACCAGGAAGATGTTTTTCTTTCGAATATTTACTCCAAATAAATCCAGGAAAGTTTTCTAATGTTTTTTGTATGTCACCACCGTAGGTAGTAGCCAAACTTTGTTTGTCGTCGTTACCTTCATAAATTTTACAATTTGAGTTTTTATTTTTGTTTAATAGATAATTCAATAAATCTAAATTAGAAATTTTTAATTTAGTTAAATTTTCGGAATGGAATTTGTGGAATTTGCGGTATCCATTTTAAAGTCGTTCTGTAAAAAAACTTTTAAAAGATAAAATAAAAGTTTTACCGAATCGGAGCGAAGCTCCTCAGGGGGTGTTATTACCTTATCATACTTGGACTTAGATTATATTCCAGAACCATCTTTAGTTTCTTTAATTTCAATTAAATCATCAACATTGTGGAAGGAGGAATATTTTTAAGAAACTCGTTTTCCTTCATCAACTAATTTTAATTTACTAATAAAATTATCTACTACTCCTTTTAAGCCTTCGGGCGAAGAGCCTTGGCGGAAGACATCTCCGTTGACCAATGAAATCCGATGCACCCTTCACCCCTAGCAACTTTCTCTAACTCTCTGTTATGACGTTTTTGTTCTTCTAATGCATGTTGCCTTCAGACTCTGATTTATTTTTTTATTTACTGCTTGGACAATAGTGTAGCCAGCTGTCCATACCTGCAACATCTTCACTGCTGCAGCTATTTGCCTTACTATTATTAGTGGAATTGCAATGGGAGAATCCAACGCCATTCTTTTCTTCTTGTAATTGAATATTCTCTATCATTGGTTTACTTATAGTAATACGTTTTTTTTAGTTAATAGTAATAGTTTTAGGCGGGTTAATTTTTGTCAAACAATATTACGTAATTTTAATTCAACAGTTTTATTATTAATATTACTTTTTGCGCTTGCGACATTTTTAATAAAAAAATTTTAAGTTATCAAAAATTTAAATCTATTCTAGTTATGAAATAAATTTTCAAGTTAAGAATTTTTTTAATCTATTACTAGTTGATGAAAAAAAATTTTTAAGTTAAGAATTTTTAGAGTTAACAAAAATTTTAATCTATTCTAGTTATGAAAAAAAATTTAAATTTTAATCGACTAAGTCTTGGGCTTTAATCCTATCGGAACCAAAGGTCCTAAGGTTACTAAAGCATCCTAACCATCTTCCCATTAAGAACTTCAATAGAAATATTTTGTTATCTTCTAGCCAATAAACCATTAAGCCATCAATTATGAAGTTGTGGAATCTTTCTTTTCAATATTAAATTGTTACATCACAACCATTTTTAATAATAATATCTTCAGATTGTGCCACTTTAATCGATCGCAAGCAGAAAATTGGAAATAAATGTCTCCAATCTCCAGGAGTTAATTGTGGTTCACTCCAAATTCTATACAAAGATTTCTATAAGAATCATATCCTTCCATAAATTGATTATTTTGTATCATCGAATCTTAATGGATCCAATTGGATATCGAGTTTGATTCTAATGAAACTTTGTAAACTTCGAATTGTTATTAATATTGGAAGTTTATTTATTGTTCTATCAAAACTTGGGAGAATTATTTCTTTGAAAATGTTAGTAATAAATAATCTTGGGGTATTTAAAAATATTCCGCTAGTTCTAGTAAAATGCCAGTTAAATCTGTTTGTTCGGAAAAAAGTTACTGAAAACTAGCTGTTTCTCTTTAGAAAATTAACTGGAATTGGTTTTGTTAGTATTTAATCTTTTTTTTTGCAATAGCTGTTTCTAACCTCTAAACTAGGAGAGTAATATGCTTAAATCCACCATTTCAAGTCTATCAATTTTTAAATATGCTTTTTTTACCAGTCTTACCTTGAAAGATTAATTCATTATTTGCTGTACGATGAATTACTATTTTAAATTTTAATTGATATGATATTTTATCATAATCTAAATAACCGAATTATGGAGACCAATGACCAATTACTGGTCTGTTTACTTTTTTTGTTAAAGTTCACGTCTTTTGTATATGTTCATTATTTGTTTTATTTAAATGTTTTGCAATATTTTATACATCTTTCGCATATTCCTGCGGCTTCTGTTCCAGCGGGAGTTAAATAATCAATAATGTATACCATCATTAGTTCAGGAACCAACCTTCGATTTCATGCTTTTTATTATTTTCTCCAATTGTTATAAATCTAAGCATTGTATCCAATTACCACCTGGGGGGGAATCAGCTTATTGTTTCTATATTTTGAAGTTTGCAACATCAAACGCGATTATTTGTGTAAAAATATAACTTGGAAAAAATTATTCTCTAGTGTAATATTATCGGTTATCTGATAATGGTGTTGTTAAATTAGCATCACATATATAAAGTATAGTCGCAGTGTAAAAATGAATCAGGTAAATATAAAATAACTCTGCTGTTATCAACTTCAAGATTAAATCTCTCCTGTGTTTTTACTCTACTGGAAGATCGGGATTCATAGAATTGCTTTTATTGTCACCAATTAACTGTCTGTTTACTTTTCTTGTTAAATTCACGTCTTTCTTTATATGCATCATTATTTGTTTTATTTAAATGTTTTGCAATATTTTCTACATCTTTCGCAATTCCTGCGGCATCTGTTCCGGCGTGAGTTAAATCATCAATCAACAAGGTATACCATGCCATAGTGTCAGGAAACCAACCTCGATATTCATGCTTTGTAATTATTGTTCATTCCACCAACCATCACATGCTCCAATTGTTTATCAATCTATCGAACAAGCATTGTTGAATCAATTACAAAGAACACATTACAACCGGGAGAATCACTTATTGTGTCTTCCTATATTTGGGGAGGGGTGGCAACAGCTAAAAAAAAAAAAAAAAGAAAAAAAAAAAAAAAAAAAAAAAAAACGCCTTGGTGTAAATAATCTATCTTGGAAAAAAAAGAAAATAAAATTATTCTCTCCTCCTTCTCCTATTTCTCTAAGGTGGTAGTGCATATATTAATCGGTTTACCATTCTATATTCGCTGGTAATTGGTTGTGTAAAATTAGAGCATGCAATCACTCACGATCTAAAAGAATATTCACAAGTGTAAAAAAAAAAAAAAAATGAGAATCAGGTAAATATATATAAACTTCCTGCTGATTATCAACTTCAAAAATTAAATCACCTCCAGTATTTACTC
>CAJQUW010015748.1:0-11377 GCA_907163375.1 Prostheceraeus crozeri | reverse complement strand
TAAATGCAGCAATCTGGGTAGCAATTATGCACTATGAGTCTATGAAAAGGCCGACAAACCAACTGGTTCGATAAAATTCCTGGCCTGCCAACAGTTTGGGAATGCTCTTCAGAAATCTTTGTGTCAATGCTGGTTCCGATATCTCTGTTTTCATACAGCTCAAACTCGAGGGATAGTATATGTCAGTTTTGTTATTTTTTTACAGAAAACTGTTAGGTGACCCATTCGGTTACGTTACTCTCTACTAACACCGCGCTTCGCGTTATTCGTGTTAATCGCTTGTGGTGTAACCATTTATTTACATTGTGGTTTGCGCACATATGAGTTTTTATATGTTTTATAAGTTTTTAGGGCGCCATATGTATAGGGCCAATTTTCACCACGATAGCTGGAATACTATCGAATGACATTACGATAGTTTGAATTTTGATTTTAAATTTAAGTTGTTTTTTGCAATGTGAAGCTCTTTTGCTTGTAAGGTTGTTCGATATATTTTGACAATTTATTTTGTAGATTGGAAACAGAAGGAACGCAGTATATATACGCGAGCATGAAGTGTCTACTCTTCTACATTTGCATGGTAAGGAAGTGTGTCCAGAAGGATAGTTCGTTACTATTGAATGCGATTCCTTTGAAAATATATTTATATTAGAGCATGTTTTTCACACGAACTTCATGTACAGTCATTGATAAAAATACATAACTAACACAAAGATATAACCGTCAACACCGACAACAAATTAGATGCCCCACACTAAAATGTTGTGAGAAACTCCTCCCATTTATGGGACCAAAGCTGAGGCATTATCACAATATTTTAGTGCGATAGTATTAAAGGCTACCATTCTTTGTCGTGCCGATACTATTTGAGAATTCGATAGATGACGCGGAGCTTATCGCGGTGGTCTCTTTTGCGTAAAGTTTTGTGTGCTGTTGAATATAAATGAATTCTTCTGTCTACAGGTACTCGATTATTGCCGAGAACGCTGACTTACAGCGCAATGTTGCGAATTTAAATTACGTAAGTTTATATTTTAGTAACCAAGCTCAGAATCCTATGCATGCATACAATTCTGAATTGTCTAATAAACCCCTTACACTAAGTTGCAACGAGGAATGCAAAATTTATTGATTGTCCTACTGTATGTCAGAATTGTATGTAAAGTGAGTATACTGTATGTCTCCTACTCTACTCCTATTGTACTTCATGTATGTCAAAATTTGCATTTTATTTCCAACCGCAATTACAAGAACATGTGTGACTGACGAGCAGTTCGAACATCTTTAACTAATGGTCCAACAACTAGCTGACCTGTACCATGTAATTTGGTGACTACTCTCCCAGCTAAATTGTGAGTCTTCGTTTCGAAAACAAGACAAAAACGAGGTCATGAGTTGCAATGGCCTATCCCAGATTCTCTTCGGGCAACACACTTCGGGGGGACGACGCACAGATGAAGAAAAAAATTTTAAAGCCCCAATATGCACAGATAAAGTGAATAAAGGCAAAGAGCAAAAGTCATTGATCTGCAATTCCATTTGTTCGTACTTTACATTTTGCAACATATTTCTGTGTATATATTTTGATAGAAGAAGGATATTTATCAGCAACTGTTACCATGAACCTTCAACTCTTGAAGCTAATACGTGCAGACTTCATTCATTCCATTCAAATTTACATTTATGATGAAGAAAAAATGTTCAAAGTCACCGTTCGCACGTTTCTCGGAGAAGACACGAAGAACGCTTATTATTATGATATTAAAATTTTCTGCTCTATTGCAATTGATAGAAGGCTGATATATCCCAGAAATATGTTTCATTCACGGAAAATTGCAAATTCAATACATACTTTGAGTTAAAGGAGTTCAATACCACTGCCATATGGTAGAAGTAGCCGAGTCAGATGTGTTTCTTGGTTCCCGCAATTGTTGACGTTGCTATCTGTGTAACACAAGTTTCAGACACGATTCAACTCTTGCTTCAATCCTGCTGTTGTTTTATATTCAGTATTCTGTATTTGACATAACAATGACTCCAAGAATACACAATCGTCGAAAAATCCAAGCCATCTTTAAAGCGGATGTCTCAAATTTCTCGATTAAAATATTGCCAAGGACTTTACAATATCATCAAATACTGCTCGATTGTGTTGTGCATCTTTAAACAGATGAAATCTCCAGTTGAGTTTAATCCTAACGAAGCAAACAAACTAGACGTGTTCGAACTGCCAATCCTGAAAATATTGAGTCAATTCAAACATCGAAATTGTCTCTGAAGATCATGGTCTGTGGAGAAATTGGACGATGCGGTAACACTCAACTGCATATTGTCGATGAACACGCCACTGTAAATGGGGTTTGCTACCGCCAACAAATTCTTCCGATGTATGCTGAACGTGTCATGCGGATATTTCCTTATCTAGATAGAAATAACGATTCTGATACAGGACGGCGCACCTTCTCATATGGCAAAAGCATCCATTGAGAAATGTAAACAATTGTTTTCAAATGTCTGGGTCGATTGACCTGGATGTTCGCCTGATCTAGGCCCATGGGAACATTTGTGGGTTAAACTTCGATAGTCTCTATTAAAGGCACCAAGACCTCGAAAACAAGAGCAACTGATTGGCCGTCTTCAAAGTGATTGGGAAAACATCACTCAAATGGAATGCAGCAATCTTGCTTTAAATTTTCCTCAGCGGATAAAGGTATGTCTGAATAGCTCAGGTGGATGTACAAAATACTGACTTTCTTTGACATGGTGTTGTGAGAACTTCCGTTGATGTTTTCCTTTCAGTATCATGACTAACATGATAATGCTTTTGCACTATGAATGCAAATGTATCATGCACTTTAAATTCCTATGTAAAGAAATCGTGATAATACATGTATTAGATAGGTCAGAACAGTGCGTCGCGTGCTCCCAGACCACAGGCCTTCGCTCGGCATTGGAATACTACTTCTATGCCAGACTTTTTATGTTATAACATTAATTTTCATAGAAGATGAATTTTTAATAACAATTTCCCGAACATTTTTTAATGCCAAGTGAATGTGCACATGAGAAGTTGATTGCTCATGTCGCCTAACCGACCTTACTCAAGGAGCTGAGATTATTATATGATCTCGTTGGCTGGGCTCTCGTCCAGACCACATTTTCTCGAGAAAAAAGGAGGAAGGAAAACACTTCCTTGCGTTTCTCACGGCTGGTCAGCCACTCATGTTTTGAACTTTGATGCATTAAAATGTCTTGTGTATTTCTTATTTCTTTATCTGTGAGTACTTTCAATTTTTAAATCAGGTGTTGGCCTACCTTGCTTGACGACTGTTATCTTTTCAGTATATTCCCTTCGGACGAAAGCGTGATTATGAGCTCATCTGCAGTACTAAACATAGCTTCACATCAATCACGCAAAAACAAATCATGGAATTCTACCGAATCTGGGTGTTCGAGTCAGATTACTCTGCACTCATTGGCGAACGGTCATCATCTGATCACAGTCTTATCTGAACGTCAGTCAGCTGCTATTGTTGACGTACTGGCCTCTCCGACGAGAAACGAAGGACAGGAACAATTGGGTTGCGCTTCCCTTTCTATATTTAGGACCCGAGCCTCGATCAAGAATAACGGAGAATTTCATTGTAAAAATTGGAGAAGGCAAGCTGATATTGGTGCGGGCGCGTGTGCTTGCTGCCTCACACGCACACAACTCTCTTTCGCTCCGTCTGAACACACGACTAGCATGTGTGTCTAATCGTTAGAAGAAAACAGCTGTGGTTCGTGCACGCGCAGCAAAACTGTTCACTTTAAGGTTGAGCGTCTGATTTTGAGACGGACATAATTGGACCATAAACGGACCATAATTGTATACGGAGCACCACTAGAATACTAACACTGCTACTTCTAAATGTCAATAACGAACAAGTGAACTTATTTGAAAAAGTGCAATTATAACGTGGAAGATAAGTTGTAATTGTCGCACAGTAGCGGTGTAAGAAGTCACAGTACAGCTTGTTCTAATTCACTTTCACCCACAGCTCTGAGACTGACAAGTATGGCAATGGCGACTTCTTTGTAAATGTGATGCACTACATTGAACTGATTTCAATTTCATTGCAGAAGCTCTACCTGAAGAATAGAGTATCCAAATCTAAAAATGAATGAGTTTCAAACATAAGGAGGTCTTTTGACTTTGTTCTCTGATACATAATGGTAAGATGAACATTTCAAAGATTAAAAGATCCGTCTCAACTGCTGACATCCAAGCAGAAAAGTTCTTGGATTGCGATGTTTACAGAGAAAACATTTAAATGCGTGCTGTAGTTGATCATTTTCTGTCATAGAAGTCTCTCCATTAGAGCAACTGAAAGTTAATTATGAAGTTAGCTACAAAAAGAATAGAAAACACAACAAAGAGATAGAGAACATTGGCGTAAGTTGACAAAGAATTCTTCTTGCAAAAGTCATGGATTTTTGTCTAAACACGGCAATCTTAGGTAGAAATAGATCGTTATGAGTTAATGATAAAACGACAAAACAATTACACAATGAAATTCTGTCTGTCGATAGTTAAGAAACGGTTCATCATTAGTCACGATATCTATGATTCATGCAACTCATGCATCGAGGAAGAAATGTCATTCGGTTACACCCACACAATTAGGTTGTTTAACCGCTTCACCTCGCTAGAAGTGCAAACTGATTCAAACCGATGGCACATACAGGAACTTACTAAGTGGGGAAAAAGAAATTTTCAATACCTTAGAGATTTGAAAAGTAGTCGTGCGTCGCTTGTGGATTACTGTGAATTTCTTCAAAATGCTTCGATCGCCACGATTCCTTCAGATTCGAAGAATTCACATCATTGCACAGAGGTCTTCTCGATAATGTTGACCCTTTCGATCATTATTAAAAGAAGCTAGCAAGCGCATGAAAAAACGTTCACAAACTTCTCTGTAGAACTTGACATCGTATGTGTTTCTTTGCTGTGTGATCCGGTTGATAACAGTTACTGAAACTTCACAGAATTTGGCGTATTTAATGTAAATTTTGAACAAGCTGCTCATTGTTCGATTGCTGTGATATCATGTCAACAGATTGTGCCATTTCATATCCACTACATGTTCCAATGATTCCTTTCTAGTCAAACAGAAGAAGAAAAGACCTACATTAGTTCAAGTGAGGCCATTCCTGGTGTATGATTAAATATCTTCAATTGCCACTGGCTTTCTCAGGAATCAAAAAGAAATCTTTGCAATACCCAATATTTCGCTATTCTTCATCAAGGTTGACAGAATGAATGCACGGACAGATAACAGATGGCAGTTTATGTACAGAATGAGAAAATGCAAATGACGTAGTAGGACGTCAGTCAGTCACTAGTGGAACTCACGAAGTCGTCCGACCGCCACAAAGTGCAAGTGACCTGGCAGCCAGCCAACTCCGCAAGTGCACGCAACCAACCGACATCCTACACAACCATCATAGAAAAAGCGATGAAAGATGTCTACTATTAAAAGAATGGCAGTAAAGTCTCACCAATGCAATTATTCACGAGAGAATCTTTATTCTTGTCTATGAGGAGGGCTTTCAAGGCTTTCCGTCTTGATATACTGCGTTCGAACCGCAATATCTTCCAAGAAATAGTGTCTTCCACGAATGAATGATGCTCCTCTGTAATATGCTGATACATAGCCGATTCTGATGATTTTATATGCTCTTTGATTCTTGATTTTATCGTCCTTTTAGTTTGACCAATGTATTTCTTGAGGCAAATTTTGCAAGTATCTCGTAAATCACATTTTTACTGTAGCATCTCTGTTGTACTTCGGAGATCTTACAAGGACCAACAATTGTCGTTGCATCTTGAACGTTCTTTTGGAGGTCTCCATCGATGAAACTTGTGGCTTTTCAGATTGGTAGATTATTCTTATCTGCTTCTCTGGATCACAGTTTCGCGAAAGTTGAGATATTACGGTTCGAACGCAGTATATCAAGACGGAAAGCCTTGGAAGCCCTCCTCATAGACAAGAATAAAGATTCTCTCGTGAATAATTGCATTGGTGAGACTTTACTGCCATTCTTTTAATAGTAGTCATCTTTCATCGCTTTTTCTATGATGGTTGTGTAGGATGTCGGTTGGTTGCGTGCACTTGCGGAGGTGGCTGGCTGCCAGGTCACTTGCACTTTGTGGCGGTCGGACGACTTCGTGAGTTCCACTAGTGACTGACTGACGTCCTACTACGTCATTTGCATTTTCTCATTCTGTACATAAACTGCCATCTGTTATCTGTCCGTGCATTCATTCTGTCAACCTTGATGAAGAATAGCGAAATATTGGGTATTGCAAAGATTTCTTTTTGATTCCTGAGAAAGCCAGTGGCAATTGAAGATATTTAAGAGAAGACCTATCTAATTCTGTGTTGGTGATAGTTGATTGATTCAACTTACATGGTCACATTTTTACAACACGAGTGACTAGTCACTACATCAAATGCAGTTGATATCACCTATCCAAGGTTATACATTTCATCTAGTAATAGTAAATATAATTTTTAAGTGCCAACTTAGTGATGGTTAGCTACATGGTCCACACAACCTCGTTTATGACTAGGCTCACGGTTGACATACTCGTACACCCTATCCATTTAATGGCCGATCTAATATAAAAAAGTTTGACACAATCAACTGGATCAGAAAGTCGGTCAAATTTTTGGCTTATAATGGAACTACATCTTGAGACTTTAAGTGTATAAGGTGCAATTTTATTTACGCCATGTCAATTATAATTGGGCAACAAGATCAATTTCGCACAATCGATCCGATTCAACCCAGTTTATCGCACCATGAATGTTATCAGAAAACTTTCTTCCAAGTTGCTATGTTTAATAATGAACGCTCTTTAAGAACAATTTTAGTAGGCCTATGAAATAAAAAGTAATGGTAGCTGTCGAGAGTCTTTTGTTGGTACTTTCAATTTAAGAAAATTAGCGGGTCTTTATTTCAATAGCAAAAATGAAATTAATTTTTGATTGCCGACTCTAGACTTGATTTGAAATGAACTCGTCGAAATGCTAACTTTTTTACTGAACGGTTAAATTTTTGCATGATCACTGCAAATGTTCTGCATAATATTTTCTAAGTATTAATCGAAAAACTCAGCAATGTTTTTCTTAGAAGTGGTTGAACTTGTTTTCTCTCTAGGAGTAGGCGTATTCAAAATGTTCAAGCGGCATTCATTACTTCGTCTAGTAATTCGGATGAAGCTTTTTTGACATAGGGTAAACAAGGGGAATCAGACACTGTTGGTGGGAAATCTTTTTATTTTCTCAATGATAGCCACTATGACATGATGATTTATGTCATATTGATTATTAATACATGTCTATACACATGCCTATACATGTGCATCGTAGTGATTATTAATGTAGACATACATATACAACGTGCAGTTTCACAACACACCAAAAAATTGCAGACTTACAGATCTAGTTGATTACATCACCATTCGTTGTTCTGTATCGACCGTTAGGTGAATCGAATACCTATTATGATGAGTCTGACACCTTTGTTGTAATAATTTTTTACTTAAGCCTTTAAAAAAGCTTAAAAATCAAATTTTGATCAATTTAGAAAAGGTGTTTCTTCAACCGAAATTTATATTTATCATGCATTGGTCATACTGAAACAACTATTAGAATAGGTGGCTTTGAATGACTTTTTTAAACGAGCGCTAGATCGTGCGGGTATTCCATCTGTTCTTGAACTCGTCGGTCTTGACAGAGGTGACGGAAAGCGACCTGACGGAATGACTACTTTTCCATATCGCATGAGTCGTTGCTTGATTTGAGATGATACTTGCACCGGTACGCACAGCGGTTCATCTTTCATAGAGTCCGCCATCCATACAGGATCAGCCGCAGCGCGTACAGAACAGCGCAAAATGTCAAAATACGCTGCACTATCTGACAGGTACATCTTTGAACCACTGGCGTCTGAGACAACTTGTGCCACTGGACCGAGGACACTGAAGACTGTCTTGGGTTTGGAGGGACGATTGAGTAAGGTGAAAGACGATCCCAGGGAAAGAGAATGGCTGCTACAACGCTTTGGCATCGCCATAAGAGGCAATGCTCAGTCCATCCTTCGTGTATCTTCTTAATATCTTTTTTACCATATTTTTTTTACTTATATTTTATACTGATACTTTTGATAATTTCAAGTTGTGTTGTTCATGCTCATGGGTAGGTATAGAAGCCATTATCTTTAAATACATGAAGTTTATTTCTATATTTTTTTGACATAGCAATTCAGTCCCTTCCATTCAATACTTCAATACTATTCTGTTTTCAATTGCGATATCAAATAAAACTGCTTATAAGCGTTGGCTAAAAAGTAATATCACAGCTGTCGCCACAAATCAGCCATTGATTCCATCCTTTCCATGCATACTTACTTTGGTTCAAAAAAGTTCAATAGTTATTTCTCAAACTTCCTCAACAATTTTTTCATTTCCGCAAAAGTACACAAACAATGAAGGTAAACAATCGCAGCTGCTATGAGAGAACAAAGACATGTCTTCGCTAATTGTCTTGTTTTGAACCTTCGTTCCCCTTACATGATGTTTGTTTACTTTTGCGGAAATGAGTGAAAATGTTGAAGCTTGGAAAAGAACTGTTGAACTTACTTGAATAAAACTTGCATACACGTACCCCCTATTCCGCAAGGATTCTGAAGATACCAAGGATGAACATTTGATGAGAGACATCTTGAATGCTACATTTTCAGTCACAATAGTCATGATTTTGTGATTACTTCATGATATCGCCAATTTTTTCCTATTTCATCGATTTTGATGACCAGTACATCAAAATAGAGCTCGGAAAATGCTCGTTCTACCCGCCATTCGTTTTGAAAAATTGCAATTTGTAAATTGAGCGATTTTCATATTTTAAGCAGCAAATACAACAACGGATGAAGTCTATCATAACTTATTTTAAAACTGAAAATACACGCTCAGGAACGATGCATGGCACGTTGTTGTTCGACACGATTGGAAGACATGGGAATCGATTGAATTTCAGTGAAATTTAGGTGGTCCGTTTTTATAGTCAGCTATAGATGAAGTATTAAATCAATGTTGACGAAGACAAAGAAGGAGCAAATGAAGGAATGCTGAACTCAATGAGGCATTAGTCGTATTGTGAAACCTGTGGAAACAAATAGATTCAATTCATTCAATGAATAGTCTTTTTATAGTGTTTTAGTATTAGTTCAATTAGATTCGGTGTAGTTAGAGTGTCACAGTAGTTCAAATTTTGCCTCCAGTATCCCTTTTACATTTTATCCATTGTTTTCATATTGCTTCATCTTTAGCTTCCTTAATTGTGGGAGAATTTTGCACTTGTCTAGTTCCATTCCTAGTGAGTGCACAGTATATGAGGCGTCTGTGTTGAACGTGCATGCAGCGTTGTGTGTAATTACCCGTAAGTTGCTGCACTTGGTGTAAAACTCAAAAAGAATTCCAGGATGTTATAAAATCCATGATGAAGGAATGAGTTTGCACTTTGAAATAAAGACTTCCTGGCAATTTAGGGACTTTGTTAATTGAAATGTCTTTTTCGTGAAGACCACAGCGGTCACACTGATTCAGATCAGGACTAAAATGACTAAAGAAATAACATTTTCTTCAAGCAGGAAGTTGCGCTTTGTCGTGCTGCCATCTTTTCCTTCAACTGTTTCCTTTTGGCATTCAATCGGAGATTACCATTCCTGTTCACTGGCATCTCAGATGAAATCTATACGCAAATATTCAATTGAGTTCCCCAGTAGATTGAGAACACAAACGTGACAAAAATTACTCCATCCTTGTGAGAGACGGGGGAACTAATGTTTCTTGCGTGTCACATCTGGACGGGTGATAGTCGGTTTTCGAACGATTCCGCATTCCTTTCGAAAATCGATTGCAGCACCTGCAACATGTGCGACGGAAAAAGAACGGCAATAGCTAAAGCTAAAGGATAAAACCCACAGGCTCGCGTACAGGCACACAGTAATTTAAAAAATGGCAAAGACTCGGCAAAAGTGTCCTTATTAAGTGTCGCATAGCTTTTGATCATTGGATTCCTGCGAATGTTTGCTGTTTTGCTTTAAAAGAGCAACTTGTCCAAGAAGAAATGACACAAGTTGCAAACTACTTCTCACGATCAAATGGTCATTAAAACCTTTGTAAATCTTTGTAAGTGACACGCCGAGTCATTTGAAATGTGACAACTATGTCTCAGATTGAATGTAGATATCTGTTGTCAATGACAAAGTGTAGTAAAAGAATAATCAACGGAATATCAATTATCTCGATTCTTAGAAATTCTCTACTGCAAAATTCTACTTACTATGCAAATATCGTGTTGATAAGGCTACAAATGCATCATTCAGAGCTTTACTTTTAGGATCCAAAGTACCGATCGAAAATGTTTAGAATAGAATTTATTGGATTTAACAGCTTTGTTGTTTGCGCAGATGTGTCTAGTGATGGCACTTTTTAGGCACGTCAAATACTTTTAAAAAAATTTCAACATGATGCGTTATTTGCTCAAACCTGCGTTTCAATTTCTTGTTTATTATTGTTTATCATGATGATTTCTTCATACTCGCTGAACCATATCAACTCATTACTCAAGTGTCATGATCCGCACCAAATATTGCACAAAGACGTTCTCCTTCAGTCCATTTACAATAACTTACTAAGTGGGCAAAAAGAAATTTTCAATACCTTACAGAGATTGGAAAAATAGTCGTGCGTTGCTTGCGGATTACTGTGAATTCCTTCAAAATGCTTCGATCGCCACGATTCCTTCAGATTCGAAGAATTCACATCATTGCACAGAGGCCTTCTTGATAATGTTGACCCTTTCGATCATTATCTAAAATGTTAGCAAGCGTATGCAAAAGCGTTCACAAACTTCTCTGTAGAACATGACATCGTATGTGTCTCTTTGCTGTGTGATCCGGTTGATAACAGTCACTGAAACTTCACAGAATTTGGCGTATTTAATGTAAATTTTGAACAAGCTGCTCATTGTTCGATTGCTGTGATATCATGTCAACAGATTGTGCCATTTCATATACACACAGTTTCCAATGATTCCTTTCTTAGTCCAAACAGCAGAAGAAAGACCTACATTAGGTTCAAGTGAGCCATTCCTGGTGTACTGATTAAATATCTTTCAATTGCCTACTGGCTTTCTCAGGAATCAAAAAGAAATCTTTGCAATACCCAACATTTCGCTATTCCTTACAACAAGGTTGACAGATTGAATGCACGGACAGATAACAGACCAGGATGGGGCAGTTTATGTACATGCATGAGCTACAT
>CAJQUW010015747.1:0-51514 GCA_907163375.1 Prostheceraeus crozeri | reverse complement strand
TACAGTCTGGCGACATTTTAATGTAGGACCGACCCATATGTTTTTAGTTTTTTTACACCTAGCTACTTTGTTGGAATGTCAGCTATGCATTCTTTCACTCTTAGTCAATGCATTAATTAGGCAGTATGCCAACCAATATACCCAACAACATAGACCATCTATCTGATTAATTACATAGACACTAGACAATCAAAGACAAAAATTTGACCGCGACATAGGATTAGGTGACCAAAACCTTCGTACATTTAACATAAAAAGTCTTGTCCTTTGGACAGGACAACCGCTGCGTTTGTTGTTATTGTAATTAGCACTCCAAACATCTTCAAGTAAATCTTATGTAGCCGATGCTTCATGATAAAAGCGCATTAATTTTCTGAATGGTTTTACATCGGAGATGGTCCTTCCAACAAAGTTGGCGCTGATGTCATCAAAACGTCGCATGTTCACAATACTGACAGTGTGGCAGGGAGCTCCCTCTTGCATAAGCAGTGCCGTTGTTTTCTCCCGGAAACCAGCCAGTCCACCGAGCTATGGAATATTCACCCTTCTCTGAAGCACTTGGAAGGATGAAGTCGAATCGAGTTAATAGAGCACTCACAAACATGAAGCCTACCAGTTTCCCTCGCAAGAAAACAGGCCTAACAGCATGACCTTTGCTTGGTGTGTTTGACGGCTGAAAACGCAGGAGCAAGTGATCCACGTTGACTGCCACATTCGCCTTGACGAGTAGTCTGGTGACATCTCAAGGCTCGGCTCTACGCAGAAATGCCACCATTCACCAGTCATTGGACGCTGCCAATTGACATGGCGAGTGGCAAAATTACGCCTATTAGATCTTCATGCATGGGTCATTTACAACAACGCGTTCCGTGACCGCAATCCCGCCTGGCAATCATTTTATGCATCCCTCGTTTGAACAGTGTGTGCCGCTTCGATTGATTGTAAACGCTTCTTAACCATGGTCTTTGTAGCTGTGACGACGTCATTAGCCACCCCTGTATTCAAAACAGTAGGCCTGCGCTCATGAAATCGGCCATCTTGTGTCGTAGAATTTTCCATCATGCTCCACAACGTCATCGTCGGTTTGCTGCATAAGGATTTCCAGAAGTCATATTCCGTTGAACAAGTAGTGCCGACTACTTTGAAACATAACAACGAGTAGCGATTTCACGCTGAGAAAACTCTTCGCGAGACAAAGCTTCCATCTACGAGCCACTTATGCTTGTTGTTAGATCCGTTTTTACTCATGAGTAAGATTTAGACTTTCCACGTTAGACCTAAACATAAATCGTATTGGTAGATATCCATGTTATCTCAATAGTTCAGATATCTGGTCTCGATGATGCAAAGCAAATCAAGGATCGATTTGATAATGAATATTAATATCTTTGTTGTTGACAGACAACAGTGTGCGTGCGCAGGCGACGACACACACCACACATTAATGATAGTTTCTCACATGCGGCTTTCTCACAGCGGCAATTGCTAAACTACATACGATGCCATAAAAAAAAATTACTAAACCATATACGGTGCCATAGCTCCGTTAATATTACACATTTCTCAAAACCAAACACATATTCGGGTTCCTCATGAAGTGACCAACAAGCACACATCATCAAATTACTGAATATCACCGCCGTTTTTCGACAATTTAAAACAAATCGTATTTAAACAAAAATTCTAAAAAAACACAACCTATACGAGGCCATGGCTTCCATCAATCTCAACCGTTCAGAACGAAACTTCACACACATACACTACAAGTCATAATGAACGGGACAATACCTCATTTGACCTCTCTCGATGCCAATAACTCATGTCAATCCCCAAAAACCTCCCTCAACCAATAAAAATTATCAGCATATCCGAAAAACACCTATACGGGGCCATGGCTCCCACAAAACTAAACAGATTCCCTCCAAACTTCACACAAACATACTACATCTCCCAACGAACAGGACAATACCTCACTTCACCACCCTACATGCTCTCCACCTCCGCTGAACTTCAAAAAACTCTGTCAACAAAATTTACCTTGCACCACTAATCAACACATACACAAACTCACCTATACGGGGCCATGGCTCCCACAAAACTAAACCGATTCCCTCAAAACTTCACACACACATATTACACCTCCCAACGAACAGGACAATACCTCACTTCACCACCCTACATGCTCTCCACCTCCGCTGAACTTCAAAAAACTCTGTCAACAAAATTTACCTTGCAACACTAATCAACACATACACAAACTCACCTATACGGGGCATGGCTCCCACAAAACTAAACCGATTCCCTCAAAACTTCACACACACATACTGCATCTCCCAACGAACAGGACAACACCTCACTTCACCACCCTACATGCTCTCCACCTCCGCTGAACTTCAGAAAACTCTGTCAACAAAATTTACCTTGCACCACTAATCAGCATATACACAAACTCACCTATACGGGGCCATGGCTCCCACAAAACTAAACCGATTCCCTCCAAACTTCACACACACATATTACACCTCCCAACGAACAGGACAATACCTCACTTCACCACCCTACATGCTCTCCACCTCCGCTGAACTTAAAAAAACTCTGTCAACAAAATTTACCTTGCACCACTAATCAACACATACACAAACTCACCTATACGGGGCCATGGCTCCCACAAAACTAAACCGATTCCCTCAAAACTTCACACACACATACTGCACCTCCCAACGAACAGGACAACACCTCACTTCACCACCCTACATGCTCTCCACCTCCGCTGAACTTAACAAAACTCTGTCAACAAAATTTACCTTGCACCACTAATCAGCATATACACAAACTCACCTATACGGGGCCATGGCTCCCACAAAACTAAACCGATTCCCTCAAAACTTCACACACACATACTGCACCTCCCAACGAACAGGACAATACCTCACTTCACCACTCCAAATGCAATTTAATATTTTTACATAATACTCACCAAAACTACTTACAACTATGCATGTTAACTCACCTATACGGGGCCATGGCTCCCACAAAACTAAACCGATTCGGTCAATACTTCAGACAGACATACTACACCTCCCAACGAACAGGACAATACCTCACTTCACCACTCCAAATGCAATTTAATATTTTTACATACTACTCACCAAAACTACTTACAACTATGCATGTTAACTCACCTATACGGGGACATGGCTCACACAAAACTAAACTGATTCCTTCCAAACTTCACACACACATACTACACCTCCCAACGAACAGGACAACACCTCACTTCACCACTCCAAATGCAATTTAATATTTTCACATACTACTCAACAAATCTACTTACAACTATGCATGTTAACTCACCTATACGGTGCCATGGCTCCCACAAAACTGAACCGATTCCCTCAAAACTTCACACACACATACTACACCTCCCAACGAACAGGACAACACCTCACTTCACCACTCCAAATGCATTTTAATATTTTTACATACTACTCACCAAAACTACTTACAACTATGCATGTTAACTCACCTATACGGGGCCATGGCTCCCACAAAACTGAACCGATTCCTTCAAACTTCACACACACATACTACACCTCCCCACGAACAGGACAATACCTCACTTCACCACTCCAAATGCAATTTAATATTTTTACATACTACTCACCAAGACTATTTACAACTATGCATTTTAACTCACCTATACGGGGCCATGGCTCCCCACAAAACAAAACCGATTCCTTCAAAACTTTACACACACATACTGCACCTCCCAACGAACAGGACAACACCTCACTTCACCACTCCAAATGCAATCGACACCTCCGCTTAATATTTTTACATACTACTCACCAAAATTTACCTTGCTCCACTTACAACTATGCATGTTAACTCACCTATACGGGGCCATGGCTCCCACAAAATTAAACAGATTCCCTCCAAACTTCACACACACATACTACATCCCCCAACGAACAGGACAATACCTCACTTCACCACCCTACATGCGCTCATCTCCACCTCCGCTGAACTTCAAAATAACTCTGTCAACAAAATTTACACCCTTGCACCACTAATCAACACATACACAAACTCACCTATACGGGGCCATGCTCCCACAAAACTAAAACCGATTCCCTCAAAACTTCACACAGACCCACACATACTACACCTCCCAACGAAACAGACAATACCACACTTCACCACCCGTACATGCTCTCCACCTCTCCGCTGAATCTTCAAAAAACTCTGTCAACAAAATTTACCTTGCACCACTAATCAACACATACACAAACTCACCTATACGGGGCCATGGCTCCCACAAAACTAAAACCGATTCCCTCAAAACTTCACACACAACAAACATATTACACCTCCCAACGAACAGGACAATACCTCACTTCACCACCCTACATGCTCTCCACCTCCGCTGAAACTTCAAAAAACTCTGTCAAACAAAAATTTACCTTGCCCACCACTAATCAACACATACACAAACTCACCTATACGGGGCCATGGCTACCCACAAAACTAAACCGATTCCCTCAAAACTTCACACACACATACTGCAACGCACCTCCCAACGACACAGGACAATACCCTCACTATCAACCACCCTACATGCTCTCCACTCTCCGCTGAACTTCAAAAAACTCTGTCAACAAAATTTACCTTGCACCACAATCAACATACTACACAAACGCTTCACCTATACGGGGCCATGGCTCCCACAAAACTAAACCGATTTCCCTCTAACATCCAAACTTTCACACACACATACTACAACCTCCCAACGAACAGGACAATACCTCACTTCACGTCACCACCCTACATTGCTCTCCACCTCCGCTGAACTTCAAAAAACTCTGTCAACAAAATTTACCTTGCATACCACTAATCAACACATACACAAACTCACCTATACGGGCCATGGCTTCCCACAAAACTAAACCGACATCCGTCAAAACTTCACAACACACATACTGCAACCCTCCCAACGAACAGGACAACACCTACACTTCACCACCCTACATGCTCTCCACCTCCGCGAACTAAAAAAACCTTCTGTCAACAAAATTTACCTTGCACCACTAATCAGCATATACACAAACTCACCTATACGGGGCATGGCTCCCACAAAACTAAAACTCGATTCCCTCAAAACTTCACACACCCATACTGCACCTCCCAACGAACAGGACAACACCTCACTTCACCACTCCAAATGCAATTTAATATTTTTACATACTACTCACCAAAACTACTTACAACTAATGCATGTTAACTCACCTATACGGGGCCATCGGCTCCCACAAAACAAAACCGATTCCCTCAAAACTTCACACAGACATACTACACCTCCCAACGAACAGGACAGTAACCCTCACTTCAAACCACTCCAGAATGCATTATAATATTTTTACATACTACTCACCAAAACTACTTACAACTATGCATGTTAATACCACCTATACTGGGACATGGCTCACACAAAAACTAAACCGATTCCTTCCAAACTTCACACACACAACTACACCTCCCAACGAACAGACAACACCTCACTTCACCACTTCAACACACAAATGCAATTTAATATTTTCACATACTACACAACAAAATCTACTTACAACTATGCATGTTAACTCACCTATACGGTGCCATGGCTCCCACAAAACTGAACCGATTCTTCCCTCAAAACTTCAACACACACACATACTACACCTCCCAACGAACAGGACAACACCACACCTACAATTTCCACCACTCCAAATGCATTTTAATATTTTACATACTTACTCACCAAAACTACTTACAACTATGCATGTTAACTCACCTATACGAGGGCCCATGGCTCCCACAAAAACAAAACCGAGTTCCCTTCCCAAACTTCATCACACACACATACTACACACTCCACACAACAACAGGACAATAACCCTCACTTCAACCACTCCAAGTATGCAATTTATATTTTTACATACTACTCACCGAAAACTATTTACAACTATGGCATGTTAACGTCACCTATACGGGGCAATGGGCTCCCCAACAAAAACTAAACCGATTCCCTCAAAACTTCACACACACATACTGCACCTCCCAACGAACCAGGACAACACCCATTCACTTCACCACTCCAAATGCAATTTAATATTTATTACATACTACTCACCAACAACTACTTACAACTATGCATGTTAACTCACCTATACGGGCCAATGGCTCCCACAAAATTAAACAGATTCCCTCCAAACTTCCCACAAAGACCAACACACATACTTACATCTCCCAACGAACAGGACAATAACTTAACTCAACTTCACCACCCTACATGCTCTCTCTCCACCTCCGCTGAACATTCAAAAAACTCTGTCAACAAAATTTACCTTGCAACCACTAATCAACACATTACACAAACTCACCTATTACGGGGCCATGGCTCCCACAAAACTAAACCGATTCCCTTCAAAACTTCACACAACATATTACACCCTCCCAACGAACAGGACAATACCTCACTTCACCACCCTACATGCTCTCCCACCTACCGCTAAACCTTCAAAAAATCAAACAAAATTTAAACCTTGGCAACCACTAATCAACACATACACAAAACTCACCTAATACGGGCCATGGCTCCCACAAAACTAAAACCGATTCCCTCACAAACTTCACACACACATACTGCACCTCCCAACGAACAGGACAACACCTCACTTCACCACCCTACATGCTCTCCAACCTCCGCTGAACTTAAAAAAACTCTGTCCAAACAAAATTTACCTTACATCCACTAATCAGCATATGACACAAACTCACCTATACGGGGCCATGGCTCCCCACCAAAACTAAACCGATTCCCTCCAAACTTCACACCACACAATACTACACCTCCCAACGAACAGGACAAATACCTCATTTTGACCTCTCTTCGAAAGTGCATTAACATAACCATGTCAATCCCCACAAACCACCCATCAACCAATAAAATTATCTTACAACTAATGCACCGTTAATTCACCTATACGGGGCCAAGGCTCCTACAAAACTAAACCAATTTCCCATCCAAACTTCACAACACTAACATACTACATGCCTCCAAACGAACAGGACAATACCCTCACCTTATGCACCACCCTAACATGCATCTCCACCTCCGCTGACTTCAAAAAGCTCTGGTCAAACAAAATTTTTTCTTTTATCTATTTATTTTTTTAGGTTTTTTTTATTACATTTTTTTTTATTTTTTTTATCTTCTTACTATATTTTTTTTTTTTTTTTCTATTTTTCTTATGTTTTCTTTATTATTTTTTTTTTTTTTCTTTTATTATTGTTCCAATTCTTTTATTGTATATATTTTTTTTTTTATTATATTTTTATTTATATTTTTTTTTTTATTCTTGTTTTATATTTATTTCTCTTTTCCATTTTTTTTTTTTTTTTCTTTTATTATATTTTTTTTTGTTCTTTTTATTTTTTTCTTTTCTTATTTTTTTTTTATTTTTTTTAAAAATAATTTTTTTTTTTTTATTTTTCTTAATTGATTTGTTTTTTTTTTTAATTTTTTTTTTTTTTTTTATTTCTTGATTTTTTTTATTTTTTTTTTTTTTTTTTTTTTTTTTCTTTTTTTTTTTTTTTGAAAAATTTATATGTTATTTTTATTTTTTTTTACTTTTTTATTTTTTTTCTTTTTTTTTTATTTATTTTATTTTTCTTTTTTTTTTTTATCTTTTTTGTTTTTATTTTTTGACCTTGCACACACTAATCAACACATCAACACAAACTCACCTATACGGGGCCGATGGCTCCCACAAAACTAAACCGATTCCCTCAAAACTTTCAACACACCACATACTACACCTCCCAACGAACAGGACAATACCTCAACTTCACCACCCTACTAAAAATGCTCTCCACCTCCCGCTGAACTTCCAAAAACACTCTGGTCAACAAAATTTACCTTGGCAAGCAACCACTAATCAACACATACACAAACTCACCTATACGGGCCATGGCTCCCACAAAACTAAACCGATTCCCTCAAAACTTTCACACACTACATACTGCACCTGCCCCCCCCCCAAACGAACAAAAAAATAAAAAAAAAAGGACAATACCTACACTTCACTACACCCTACATGCTCATCCACCTCCTGCTGAACTTCAAAAAACTCTGTCAACAAAATATATACCTTGCACCACTAAATCAAAACATATACACAAACTCACCTATACGGGGCCAAGGCTCCCCACAAAACTAAACCGATTCCCTCCAAACTTCACACACACATACTACACCTCCCAACGAACAGGACAATACCTCACTTCACCACCCTACTATGCTCTCCACCTCCGCTGAACTTCAAAAAACCTCTGTCAACAAAATTTACCTTAGCTAACCACTAATCAACATATACAACAAACGCACCTAATACGGGGTCCATGGCTCCCACAAAACTAAACCGTGATTCCCTCCAAAACATCCACACACACATACTACACCTCCTCCCAACGAACAGTACAACACCTCACTTCACCACTCCTTACATGCTCTCCACCTCCCGCTGAACTTCAAAAAACTACTGTCAACAAAATTTACCTTGCACCACTAATCAGCATATACACAAACTCACCTATACGGGGCCATGGCTCCCACAAAACTAAACCGATTCCCTCTCAAAACTTCACACACACATACATTACACCTCCCAACGAACAGGACAAGTACCTCACTTCACCACTCCAAATGCAATTTAATATTTTTTTACATACTACTCACCAAAAACTACTTACAACTATGCATGTTAACTCACCTATACGGGCCATGGCTCCAACAAAACTAAACCGATTCCCTCAAAACTTCACACACACATACTACACCTCCTCAACGAACAGGACAAACACCTCACTTCAACCACTCCAAATGCAATTTAATATTTTCACATACTACTCACCAAACTACTTACAAACCTATGCATGTTAATTGCCACCTATACGGGGCCATGGCCTCCCACAAAACTGAACCGATTACCTCCAGCAAAACTTTCACACACACATTCTACACTACACCTCCCAGACGAACAGGACAACACCTCACTTCACCCACTCCAAATGCAATTTTAATATGTTTACATAACTACTCACCAAAACTACTTACAAACTATGCATGTTAAACTCACCTATACGGGGCCCAATGGCTCCCAACCAAAACTAAACCGAGTCCCTCAAAAACTTCACAACACACATACTACACCTCCCAACGAAACAGGTACAACACCTCACTTCACCACTCCAAATGCAATTTTAATATTTTTACATTACTACTACACCAAAACTACCTTACAACTATGCATGGTTAACTCACCTATACGGGGCCATGGCTCCCACAAAAATCTAAACTGATTTCCCTCAAACTTCATCCAAACACATAACTACACCTCCCAACGAACAGGACAACACCTCACTTCCACCACTCCAAATGCAATTTAATATTTTTACATACTACTCAAACCAAAACTACTTACAACTATGCATGATAATTCCACCTATACGGGGTCATGGCTCCCACAAAAACTAAAAACCGATTCCCTCAAAACTTCAACACACACATACTACACCTCCCAACGAACAAGGACAACACCATCACTTCATCCACTCACTAACAAGAAAAAAAAAAACAAAAAATAACAATGCATTTTAATATTTTTACATACTACTCACCAAAACTACTTACAACTATGCAATGTTAAACACACCTATACGGTGCCATGCTCCACAAAAACTAAACAACCCGATTCCTTCCAAACTTCACTAACACCATACTCTCCACCTCCCAACTGAAAAGGACAAAAAAACTCTGTTCACCACAACAAATTCAGTTTAAAATTTCTGCACAACTAATCGCCAAAACTACTTACAACATGCATTGTTAAAATCTCACCTATACGGGGCCATGGCTCCCACAAATACTGAACCGATTCCCTCAAAACTTCACACACACATACTACACCTCCCAAACGCAACAGGACAATACCTCACTTCACCACTCCAAATGCATTTAGACTTTAACTACTACTCACCAAAAACTACTTTACCAAAACTCTTGCAACAATGTCAACTTAACACACCTATAACGGGGCCCATTTGCTTCCCATCAAAAACTAAACCGATTCCTTCAAAACTTCAACACACACAAACTACACCTCCCAACGAAACAGGACAACACCTCTACTTTCGACCTACTCCAAAAATGCAATTTTAATATTTTCTACATACTACTCACCAAAAACTACTTTACAACTATGCTTACATTCGATGCATGGTTAACTCAACCTATACGGGGCAATGGCTCCAACAAAATCTAAACTGATGTCCCTCAAACTTCACCACACACATACTACACCGTCCCAACGAACAGGACAACTACCTCACCTTCCAACCACTCCAAAACAAATTTTAATATTTTCACATACTAACTCAAACAATTCTACTTACAACTATTCATGTTATTCACCAATACGTGGGGCCATGGCTCACCACGAAAAACTGACAGATTCCCTCAAAAACGTTCACACACAAACACATACTACACTCCCAACGAACAGACAACACCTCACATTCAACACTCCAAATGCATTTTTAATATTTTTACATCTAACTCACCACTCCACCTAAAACTAGCTTAACAACAAAGCATGTTAACTCACTATACGTGGCCATGGCCTCCCACAAAACTAAACCATTCTTCCAAACTTCACGACACACATACTACACCTCCCAACAACAGGACAATACCTAACTTTAACCACATCCACATGCAATTTTAATATTTTACATACTACTCACCAAAACTACTTACAACTATGCATTTTAACTCACCTTATACGTGGCCATGGCTCCCACAAAACTAAACTGATCCTTCAACTTCACACAAAAGCACATACTACATCTCCCAACCAACAGAGACAACACCTCACTCACCACTCCAAATGCAATTTAATATTTCACATACAACTCAACAAAACTACTTCCAACTATGTCATGTTAACTCACCTATACGGGCCATGGCTCCCACAAACCTGACCCGATTCCCTCAAAACTTCACACACACATACTACACCTCCGCAACGAACAGGACAACAAAACCTCACTTCACCACGCCAAATGCAATTTAATATTTTTACATACTACTCACCAAACTAACTACAAACCTATGCATGATAACTCACCTTAACGAGGGCCATGGCTCCACAACAAAACTAAACCGATTTCCTTCCAACTTCACACACACTTACTACAACCCTCCCCAACGAACAGGACAACACCCACTTCACCACTCCAAATGCAATTTAAATATTTTACATACTACTCACCAAACTACTTACAACTTGCCATGTTAACTCACCTATACGGTCATGGCTCCCAACAAAACTAAACTATTCCTTTCCAAACTTCACACACACATACTGCACCTCCAACGAAACAGGACACACCTCACTTAAACACAACAAATCAATTAATATTTTTCACATACTTACTCAACAAATCTACTTACATACTAAGGCATGTTTACTCACCTATACGGGGCCATGTCTCCCACAAAACTGAACCGATTCCTCAAAACTTCACACACACAAACTAACACCTCCCAACGAACAGGACAACACCCTCACTCCACCACTCCAAGTGCATTTTAATTTTTTACATACAACTCACCAAAACTACTCACAAATATACATGTTAACTCACCTATACGGGGCCATGGCTTCCCACAAAACTGACCGAATTCCCTCTAAACTTCACACACACATACTGCACATCCCAACGAACAGGACAACACTTCACTTCACACACTCCAAATGCTTATAAAATATTTTTACATACTACTCACCAAAACAACTTACTAACTATCCATGTTAACTCACCGATACGGCGCCATGCTCCCACAAAACGAAACCGAATCCCACAAACTTCACACACACATACAACACCTCCCAACGAACCAGGACAACACCTCACTATCACCACTACCAAATGCAATTTAATATTTTTACATACTACCCACCAAAACTACTTACAACTATGCATTTTAACTCACCTATACGGGGCCATGGCACCACAAAACTAAACCGATTCCCTCAAAACTTCACACACACATACTACACCTCCCAACGAACAGGACAACACCTCACTTCACCACTCCAAATGCATTTTAATATTTTTACATACTACTCACCAAAACTACTTACAACTATGCATGTTAACTCACCTATACGGGGCCATGGCTCCCACAAAACTGAACCGATTCCCTCAAAACTTCACAAACACATACTACACCTCCCAACGAACAGGACAACACCTCACTTCACCACCTTACATGCTCGCCACCTCCGCTGAACTTCAAAAAACTCTGTCAACAAAATTTACCTTGCACCACTAATCAACACATACACAAACTCACCTATACGGGGCCATGGCTGCCACAAAACTAAACCGATTCCCTCCAAACTTCACACACACATACTACACCTCCCAACGAACAGGACAACACCTCACTTCACTACCCTACATGCTCGCCACCTCCGCTGAACTTCAAAAAACTCTGTCAACAAAATTTACCTTGCACCACTAATCAACACATACACAAACTCACCTATACGGGGCCATGGCTCCCACAAAACTGAGGTGTTGTCTTGTTCGTTGGAGGTGCATAATGTGTATTGTGAAGTTTGAAAGTGAAGCTGTTTAGTTTTTGGGAGCCCTGGCCCCGTATAGGTGAGTTAACAAGCATAGTTGTAAAAGAAAAGTTGAGTAGTAATGTGAAAATATTAAATTGCATTTGGATGAGAAGTGTGAAGTTTTTCCGTTCGTTGGGAGTGTAGTATGTTCGTGCGAAGTTTGAGGAATTCGGTTTAGTTTGGGGAGCCATGCCCCGAATGAGGTGAGTTGTCCGAGTTTAGGTTAGTTAGTAATGGTGTAAGTTTTAGAGGAATCGTTAGTTTTGAGACCATGACCCCAAGTTAACATCATAGGGTAATTTTTGTATAGTAGGTAAAAATATCAAAATCATTTGTTGAGGATTGAATTGCCTTTTGGAGTGTAGTATTGTGTTGACTTTAGAATCTTCAGTTTTTAGTTGGAGACCATTGCCCCATAGGTAGGTAACGATGCTTATTTTAAGTAGATATGTGAGTAGTATTAAAAATATCAAAACTGTTGAGTGTAATAGTTTGTCCTGTTGTTGGAGGTTATATTGGGTGAAGTTTTTGAGAACTTTCAGTTTGGGAGCCAGGGCCCCTAATGATAAACAGCATATTTAAGTAGTTTTGTGATAGTAGTAAAAATATAAAATCATGTGAGTGGAATGTGGAGGTTTTCCTATCGGTGGCAGGCGGAGTAGTGTTGTGAATTTTGAAATCGTTCAGTTTTGTGGGAGCCATGGCCCCGTATAGGATATTTTGTATATGCTATTATTGCCAGTAAATTTGTTGACAGATTTTTGAATCATCGGAGTTGAGGAGCAGTATGGTGGTGAAGTGAGGTGTTGCCAGTTCGTTTGAGGTGCAGTATGGTGTGTGAAGTTTTTTGAGGGAATCGATTTATGTTGCTGGACCTGAACCCTATTGTATTAACATGCATAGATGTAAAGTTTTGATTATGATATAATATAAAAAATGCATTGGTTGAAAGTTGGATTTCCTTGCGTGATTATATCGTGTGTGAATTTTGAGAATCGTTTAGTTTGTGGGACCATGGCTCCCGTGTATAATAGTTATCATGCAAAGTTTAAGTATTGTGTGATATATGAAAAATATTATGTCATTGTGATTGAAGTAGTTATGGTCCTGTTTCTTGCAGGTGTAGTATGGTATGGATATTTGAAGTATCTTCATTTGTGACCAGCCCCGAAGGACTTTAACAAAGCATATTTAAGTATTTGGTATATATGTAAAAATATTACAATGCATTTGTAGGTGTGGAATGAGGTTAATGTCCTTTCTGGAGGTGTAGTATGTGTGTGTGAAGTTTTGAGGACTCGTTTCATATTGTAGCCAGGCCCCGTATAGGTGAGTTTACCATGCTATTTAAGTACATTTGGTGGATAGTCTGTAAAAATTATTAAATTGCATTTGGAGTGGAATGATTGTCTGTCCGGTAGGTTTGGATGTATGGTTGGTGAGACGTTTTGAGGGAATCGATTCATTTTGTGGAGCCCATGCCGAATAGAATTAACATGCATAGTTTGTAAGCTAGATTTGGTGATAGTATGTAAAGAATATCAAAACATTTGGAGTGGGTAAGTGAGGTGTTGTCCTGGTTGTTGAGTGTATTATGTTTGAATTAGGAATTCTGTTCATTTTGTTGTGCCATGCCCCGTCTAGGGAGTGTAACATGCATAGTTGTAATAGATTTGGTGAGTATATTATAATATTAAATTGCCTTGTAGCTGTTGAAAAAGGTATTGTCCTGTTCGTTGGGAGTGTAGTAATGTGTGTGTAAGTTTAGTGAATCGGTTTATTTTGTGTGAGCCATGGCCCTCGTATAGGTAGTGAGTGTATGTTATCATTAGTGTGCCAGGTAAAATTTTTGTGGACAGAGTTTTTGAAGTTCAGCGAGACGGAGACATGTAGAGTGTGAATGAGGTATTGTCCTTTTCGTTGGGAGGTGTTGTAGCGTGTGTGTAGTTTGGAAGAATCGGTTTTAGTTTTGTGGAGCCATGGCCCCGTCTAGGTGAGTTTTTTGTGCATGTGTTGATTGTGGTGCAAGGTAAATTTGTGGACAGATTTTTCTGAGTTTTTCAGCGGACGGAGAGCATGTAAGAGTGTTGAAGTGAGGTATTGTCCTGTTCTGTTTTGGGAGGTGTAGTATGCTTGTGTGAATTTGGATGAATCGGTTATTTTGTGAGAGCCATGGGCCTCCGTATAGGTAGTTAACATCCATAAGTTGTAAGTGTTTTCTTCAATACGTGTATAGCAATCGACTGCGATGCAGTAAAGTAACTTATGCGTTCAGAGCTTGTCCACTACCGAAGAGAGAAGTCTGTGATGTGTTGCATGTGGTGCAAGGGTGGCCTCCCGTTTCATCCCTTCATCATTTAGCCTCGGCGATAGAGGCAAGCAGAACTCGTGATTAATTCTCAGATAACGTATGCAATGGAGAATTTAAAAAGTAACCTGTGGCAGATAGCTAAGATTCAACCGATTGTCGTTCAAAGTGTTTGAGCGAAGAGACCACAACGACCGTTGGAAAGTCGGATTAAGGTAAGTCTCAAGTCCTTGCCACACTCATCATTACGATATCATCCGCTGTCTAAAAGAGAGATCGCCCACCAACCGGAAGAATTATACCGAAGTTTTCCGTGCCATGCAACGTTAAAGTTGACTGATAGCAGATACAACTTTGTGATTCTATTTTTATTTATACAAGGTGTTTCAAAAGTAGGCTAACAGTAGAAATTGGCCTTGAAAAGCTATGTCTTAATGCTATAGATTAATAAGCTATGTCATAATAATCTTTTTCACGATGCCACAGATAGCTAATATGCCTTGTATTCGTAAGGGGCAAAAATTCAATACTCTTTGACATCGCGTAAATCATATTAAAATATCTCATGATCTCCAGTGTTTTCATGCCTACATATTTCACTACAACCCAATTTGAATCTATACCGATCATGAGAAGTCGAATAACTATCCAACATCAAAAAAAAAATTATTAGGAAACCATGTAAACAAGATAGTAGTTGTTTCAGTGTTACTGCGGAGAAGGAAGAACAGCTGACATTCGAAGGTCCTCCGCGCCCTCAGCCTGGTGCACGAAGACGCTTTCGTCAACACAAGAAAGGGAGGCGAAGAAGGAAGAACAGCTGACATCCAAATGTCCTTCACCTTTGTTAATTCCAGCCTCCTCTTAGACCATCGTCAGAAGCATCTGACGATGAACTAGAGGAGGCTGAAATTAATAAAGGTATTAACATTAAAACAACTAACATTTTGTTTGCTTGGTTTCCTAACAAAAAAATGAACAAATGAATAACCAAGGCCTATTCAACATATCAAAAAATTAATCAATTAAAGCTGCAAAATTCACGAACGCAAATGCTCAAAATGTCCACCATGGACATCGGCACATTCTTGTAGTCTTTCGGCCACACTGTGGCACACAGTTCTGCATAAGTTCCTGTCATCACGGATCTCTTGACAGGCATCTGTGATGTATGAGAGGAGTTGAGTAAGTGTGTGATGTTTTCGTCCGTACTCTTTCTCCTTTTCTACGCCCCAAAAGAAAAAGTACATCGGAGTTAGATCGGTAGAGCTAGGAGGCAAAAGGATGCTACCACATCTCCCGATCCACTTTCCTGGAAAAGTGTCATTCAGATAGCTTCTAACACTCACTGCAAAATGCGCTGGTGCACCATCCTGCTGAAAGTACAGCTCATTGAAGTTGTTCAATGACTGCATCTCAGGAATCGCAAAGGATTGGAGCATTTGAAGGTACACCTCAGCCGTCACAGTTCTTTCAAAAAATACTAGCCCAATCACACCGTTCCTTGACATACCGGCCCAGACGGTTAAGCCAGGCTGGTTCACTCATTTGTTGATACCATGTGCGGATTTTCAGGGAACCAGTAGACACAGTTATGTCTATTTACGTGACCTGATAGTTTGAAACTGGCTTCGTCAGACCAAACTATCTTGTCAAGCAAATCTGGGTTTCTCCCGAATTTCCGACAACATGAGCACAGCAAACTGCAAGCGTCGTCAGCATCATCCGGTAGAAGGTGCTGCAACAGTCTGGGTCGGTATGGTTTCAACTCAACTTTCCTCATCAGTCTCCAAGTAGAGCTTAGAGAAATGTCCAACTCCAATGAGGCTCTTCTTGTTGACTTCTTCGGACTTTGAACAAATGTTTGGGCCACTAGCTCTTCGTTTGATGTTATTGAAACTGATCGAGGGCGTCCTGACTTCGGTGCATTCTCTACCGAACCGGTCTTTTCAAATTTATCTCGAATGCGATAAATAGCAAATCTTGATGGAGGATTGCTGTGAAAGGCATCTCTCCATTCCATTCGCACCTTTTCAGCATTCTTGTTTTTCCAAAAGGATTTCAAAATCCATTTTCTCTGATCATTTAGATGACCTGACATGACAGAAGCAGCAAATTCAAAAAAGCTTCAAGCTTGTTTAATTCACTTCAAGTCAAACTAACAGTGTTTGATTCAAATCAAATTAATTGAACATATCCATGTACGTAATGTCAGATTGGTGCTATATCTTGTCCATGAAGATTTCAAAATTCCTTTGCCAATGGAATGCTACTGCATAGACTTCTAAATGATAGTAGCAATTACTTCGAAGTCTATGGCTCATGTTGGACTGATCATGGATATCCATCGACTGATTCAGGTGTAAATCGCCAATAGAACGGTCAACATAGATTTCCTTGGGCAAAATCAACTGTTAGCCTACTTTTGAAACACCTTGTATGATAGATTCAGTCAGACCGAAGCCTGTCCAGGGCAAACCGCGAGGAGTACAATCATGTTTTGCCCCATGTAGCCCTTAAGAGGACCGATGGTTCGTTCTCGGGATGATGCAGACATATGGAACTCAAGCTTGCCGCTTCGTCTCTGGCTCGTTGACGGAAGCAGGTGGGCGCTTCTCATTGATATCTGTAAAGAAAGAAGTTGTTAGTAATCATCTTGACTTCTAAGTTACTTATTTTTATACTTACAGAGCTTCTCCGGGCGTCGCTCATGTAGGAATCTTGTGATGTTTTCCGAGTGGTTGAATGTAAAGTGAAGACAGTCAACACCCTTCTTCAGCCTGGAGTAACACCGCTCGCCTCTTCCTCGCTCGTAGAGAAGTGGCTCCGCTATCACCTCTCCCTTCTTGATTGGGATGTGTAGACGACTCGATCTCTGTCGCTTCCTATCACTGCCTTGTACCTTGCAATGTAGCTCCTGATTGCTCTCAATCACCTTAGCCAACTGCTTCCGCAGCCCTTCGATCTCCTCTCTCATCCGCCTCATCTCCTTCTCAACTAGCAAGCCTTCTTCTCTCGCATTGCGCGACAGGTTCTTGAACCTTTCACGCTCCAACTCGACTTTTTTTTAATTTAACGCCTCCGTCACTTTCTTCAGCTCCTGCGTCATCCGCGAAAAATTTTCTGATTTCTGCTTATAGTAGAAAGCATCTTCTTCCACTTACCAAGATCTTTTTCCAGCTTTTCATGCTTAGCGAGCAGTGGTGGACGATCTTGGAATGTGCAACATTGAGTCACAATTCCGCTACTACTCGCTGACTCTGTTTTGCTATCAAGATCAACTTTGTGGAGCGGACGAGGTTTGTTGGCTCCTTCCTCAGCCTCCCCCTTACTCTCGCTACTGGTCTCACTGAGATCAGAAGTCGACTGTGGTGCTGACTCGCTCAGGGCTGGAGTAGCTTCTGGTGGTACAATTGCAGCGACTGCTGCTGATTTTCAAGCGTCTTCAGTTCTATGGCGAATAATCTCTCTTTCTCTGCCTCTCTGAGCTCTTCCTGCTCACAGTCGCTGTGTGTGGAGTGCCATTCCGTCGGTGTCTCTATTAGGCATGAAACTTGGTGTTTGCTGCAAAAGTAGCGCAACCCACCCACCTGCTTCTTATTCGCACACTCGTGCTTTTTAAAACCGTCACTCTTGAATACTTTTGAGCAGGAGCACAACTTGTACGTTGTTCGCACATTTGCTGGTTTAAGCATTTTTTCTGAAGTGAAAAGGGGAAAACAAATGATTTTAAGTCCGTAAACGTTTGATAGCAAACGATTGATTCCTAGTTTATGAAACTCTAAAGCTTCTTAACAAACTTCGTCAGAGCACTCACCGTTCGTCTCGCAACTTCAAACAGGAGTGAAGGCTAGAGAAAAGACGCGGTTTAAATACCCAGTGAGCACAAAGCCATGATTCAGACCTTCCTTATTTGGCCATGCGCTTGACATGACAACAGCAGTTTTACCAAATATGGGCATCGGCAGTCACCATGTTTTCAGTAACCAACTCCCAACACAAAGACTGGTTACCCTATGACGCGAAAAGGTTTGACGTCAATGCCTGCAGTAACCCTCTCATTTTCACCAAGTTACAATGATAGACGTTGCCAACCCTGAGTTACTGAGGCTAGACGAGATTTCACAAAGGCCTGATAGCAGAAGCCATAGCAACTTGATAGCAAGCGTTTAGGTGTTAAGACTTCCATTGACCATCATTTTTAAAATTCAACTAGTATGTCAATGTAGATAGACAAGCTAGGATGACGAATCCGTTACAGGCATTACTCAGAGGGGATCTTATTGCGACTCCAAGGCCTCAGCCCTCAAATCCAACCTCCCGCGGACAGAGCGTGCGTCGTATCACTGTGTTGGTATTCGGACCCGATTTTGACATGAAAACCGGTGGAGTTATTTACATCGAGAAGCAAGTCTCGAGCCGAAGCTCGCCTCTGACAACTTAATAAAGCTCCTCATTGAAATCAGAAGGTTTGAAAACCTTATAAAACATCAAAAAATAGCAAATTTAAATTTTTCAGCATTTAGTACTACTTATGAAATTTTATAGGTAGTCTGTAAATATAGGTCTGATCAATAGCTATCGAACCTTTTTTGAATCAAGTCAAAAGGACTTGTAGAAGCAAAGTTACAAGCCTTTAAAGTTTTGGAGTCTTATATGGCCTGGAGACTAAGGTCATCTCCTGGCTAACCTGTAAGTCTGACGCCTTAGCTGATATCAGCAATGAGATTTTCTAAGTCGGTTTCCTGCGGAAACCTGATTTTGGAACTTCCGATGCTATCATCGGAGCTACGGAGAGACGACCTACCTTTAGGTCGAATTCGAATGACACGACTTCAACTGCGCGACTGGAGTCGCGTGGCTGGAGCCGTTCGGCTGGATTCGCGTGATCGATTTCGAATGACGCGACTGTAATAAGTCACACCATCAGCAGTTTCCACTTCGTTTTGCCACTGTATGTGTTTGAGTGAAAGGTGACGAAGCGTGCGTTGGTGATAGCTCTTTTAGAGGAAGAGGAAGAAGAAGCAATGACTGTTTTATCGAAAATTCCAAGATGTGAAATCAATGAACTATATACTAAAAGGGAAGATGAAGGATTTCAAAGAATTTTGATCGAAAGACACTTGATGAAAGACGACACTATATTTAGAAAATTTTTTAGACTGAATATTGAGCAATTCAATCTGATCCTTTCGATGATTGAAGATGACATTGCCGGTCAATCTTGTGGCCTTGTCAAAACCCCGATACGTCCCGCCGAAAAATTGGGCCTGGCACTTCGGTAAGTTGCCGACTATTTTCACTTTGCAGGAAAGCAGAATTATTACTTTGACCTTGCATGTATTACAACTAGTTGTACAAAGTAGCAGTAGCATTTACTTTACTTCACTCAGAAAACATATGTACAGTGGTAGTCTACAAAAAAGTCAGTCAGGAGTTACATCACAATATCTCACTCAGAAAGCATGGGACACTTAGAATAAGTCAGTCGGGCTTTGCATTAATTCATTTTACTCAAGACAGGCACTTAGAAAATGTCAGTCAACTACTATATTTCACTCGGATAGTATAGTGCACTTTCAAAAAGCCAGTCTAGGAAAATCCAGAACCATGCGTGTTTGTAGAAAATTGAATTCACTGTTGACAGATGATGTTTCATTTTCACTGGGTTTCAAGAGCGCTTTTTGGCTTGAAAGTTCTTCAAGCTCTAGCTTCCCTACAATTTCCGATATCTTCATTTTAGCAGGAATTTGACGCTCTTCTGCCATCTTTTTTACTGACAATGACATGCTTTTAAAAAAGACATCGACAGGATGATTTTCTTCATCCTTTTCAAATGCTCTCAATAAAAACTCTTTTCTTTCCATTGAATTTTCTTTAAAATGTTCTACTATCTTGTCAGCACTATTTCGACTTTAATATCTCCGTTTTTTTACTTTAGTTTCAAGTCATTATTCTCTTTGTCCGAATTTTCATCCGGTGTGTCCTCCATTTTGTCACTGACTTGTGATTGAACTCCAAATGGCTCCTTTTCAGTCTCGATTCGATTTTCGCTTGGATGCGGACTTTCGAGTACTTCACTAATGCCTGCGTCTTCGTCCACAATGGTATTTGAAATTGTCCTGAAAATGCATGACACATCTACAATTCATCCAGAGACAAAACAAGAATCATCAAATTTTCCGGTCGTACCTGATGCTTTTTGTCATAAGTTTTATTTCAATGCATAGGCTAATCTTTCAGCTTTATGTGTGACACCATTTAGAAATCAACATTGCTCCCGCTAGTCTTGTTTGATGACTTTCCGAGACTATGTTAAGAAAATTCCAGGATATCAGTTAATAAGACCCAAAATCTTTCAAAAGTGTTGCGGCGCGTTCCAGGGGGCATGCACCTCACTGTTGCAAAAGTATGCACATCGAGCACGTGCCTTGATGGAGCAAGTAAATTTTGGGGATTATTTCTTTCAATGTCTGCAAATATGTAAGACTAATTTCTGGGCATATTTTGCGTACACATGAAAGAAAATATATTTCGCTCCAGCCACAAAGCCGATGCATTTGGATCGCCCCTCCCAGCCGCATGCCGGCTGGAAAGCCGAGTTTGTGGAACCCTGATGAAGAGTGCAGCACCTTCAAATCAATAGGTACATGCAAGTACCACTGTGTAGAGACTAGCGCTGTTCGCTATTGTTGGCTTGCAGTTTAAGCTGTTGGTTTTTAAAATAAGAAATTTTTTTGATTATTGTGTACAATAGCAGCCAGTGTCTAATGGCAACATATATTTCTTATGCTGAATATCGAAATTTAGAAGTCGCAGTGAAGTACGTCCATTGTAGATGGAACCGCCCTATATCACTTCTGCTTCTAGAGCATTTTGATAGTGGGATTACGAAAAAATTGGCCAAGGATAACTGGCTTTAATTATTTAAGAAGTAGGACTTTTAGACTTTGATAACATCGTAGATATAGCGCACATTCATGTTATCGTCATCGAAGTGGATAAGTTAATTCGCTCACTTTCGTTCGGTTTCTACTCTCTCAAGGAAGCCCAGGTGGTCCATAAGCGGCCATTTTCGCGGTTTCTTTGCTCGTGAAGAACCTGTAGGCAATTTTCTCTCTCTTGTGTCTCATGAAAGTGTCTCGAATATTCTTCCATCGCCTTTTACAGACGTCATCTGAAAAAAAGACATTCTAAACCTAATCTAAAAAGACTCAAAAAACGTTAGGATAAGTTAACTAGGCCTAAAATTAAAAATTAAAAGTTAAAAGAAAAAAGTTAAAAGAAAGTTAAAGTTAAGAAGAAAGTTAAATTGAAAGTTAATGAGGTTACACAAGTTTTGAACGTGACTGACCGAATGCATCCTGCTTTTTCCAAATATGTCATTTCAGGCATATTTTGATAAATATGTTGTGATGTTACGACAACGTCCGTAGATACATCTACATGTGCCAGCATACAGGGTCTATGTTGATGTATAGCCTACAGGCAGTTGCTAATGCGATGGAAGCACGATGATGATTTTTTATATATCAAAAAGCATCGTGACATATTTAAGCACTTTGGATGTACCGATGTACACGCATGGTCTGGTAATAAAATATACACGCATGCATGTGCTGCTTGTGTGATAGCAACTTCCACATTGTACACAATAATATCATTTAAGAACATGCCAGTCGCCTACAGTCAAGCGGTAACCTGCAATTATCAACTTCACTATCTCTTCGTTTCAGGTTTTTGGCAACGGGAGAAACCTATGCTTCCTTGTCATTTGCATTTCGCATATCCCCGAGTTATATCAGACGAGTCGTTAAGCACGTGCTGGTTTCTTGTAGTGACAAGCTCCCACATGTCTTCATATGCACTCCTACAATGAAGGAATTTACTCATATCGCGAAAGTCTTCGAGGAAAAGTGGAGCTTTCCAGCATGCATCTCAGCTGTGGATGGCAAGCATGTCCGCATATTTTGTCCAGGAAAAAGTGGCTCTCAGTTATATAATTACAAGGATCATTTCTCTGTGGTCTTGTTGGCATTCGTTGATGTTAATTACAAATTTGTGATGGCCGACATTGGCTCATATGGAAAAGAAGGCGATAGTGGTATAATCGAGAAGTCCAATATTGGAAAGTTGATAAAGAGCGATGGTTTTTACCCACCTCCGAAACAAATGCATGATAATCTTGAATTGCCGCATGTATGTGTGGGTGATGAAGCATTTAAACTGTCAACTCATATGATGAAACCGTATCCAAGAAGCATTGCCCGACTCGACAGCTCGAAAGCAATTTTTAATTATAGGCTTTCACGTGCAAGGATTGTTTCTGAGAACTCTTTCGCCCTCTTAAGTCAAGTGTTCAGAATATTTTATACACCTATTGCTGTGAATGTCGAAGTTACAGATGCATTGATTATAACAGCATGTTGTCTTCACAACTTGCTCAATGATGCGTACCTCGAGAAAAATGATGAATGTTACTTCAAAGTCACCTCGGAAAAATCACCAACGGAAAACTTAATTTCATTGAGAGCAAGTGGAGGCTTTGGCAGTGTTGATGGCTTTGAAGTCAGAGAGCGCTTTACGTCTTATTTTACAAATTCTGGGAAACTTCCATGGCAATTGAAGCGTGTAATGAAAACTAATACTGATTCGTGAATCCAAAATAATCATTGTATTCCTTCCGAGTTTTTCTACTACTTCCGATCTCTAATTCATAAATTTGATAACTCAATTCTCCTACTCTTATAAGCGATTCACTTGAATTTTGTTCATCGAATCACATGCTATTCTGAATTTGCGATAGAAAATATCAGTAGGTCTGATCTTCTTGCTATCTAGATGGAAATGTTTAAGTGAAGGAATCTGATCAATTTTTCATAGCTACTGTAGCAAGAACATGAAAGGCTCTACTCACCTGATAAATTCAATGAATCAGATATTTCTCTCCATACATTATCACGCATGTTGATGTCCTTGTAATGCTGGCTTTTTGCATCATAGATGCACGGGTGTTGATGTACCAATTCGATCAACTTTGTATCATGTATTTCACTGCATCTCCTCTGACTCAGCAATCAGCCGCGACGACTCTAAGCAAATGACTGCTTCCGAAGCGGTTGGAGTCGCGTGCTTAGAGCCGCGTTGCTATAGACGCGCCGATCGTGCGACTCGAGACGCGTGGTTGGAAAGGGGGTCATGGGAAACAATGAAAAGCAGTGCAACTTGAGAGACGCGCAGCTCCAGACGTACGACTGGAGTCGCTTCAGTCGAGTCATTCGAATTCGACCTTTTGACAATCTCTCTCGTCTTAATGAAATTTCTCATTTGGTTCCCAGCTTATATAGTTTGTGGCGATCAGCTGATGACGAAATCTCAATCATCCAAAACTTTAAACACTTCTGTGGCGATCAGCTGATGACGTAATCTCAATCATACAAAACTTTAAACACTTCTATCTCCGGTTCTAGAGCTCCGATTGACTTCAGATTTTGACTGTCACGTTTTCTCGCTCTCACCTTTCATTTAAGCCATCCCTCGACTCTCTACGATTACCAGAAGCCGAGTTGAAAAAACACAAATGCACAAAAATGCACAAAAATTCGATTTTAAACATGCTCTCATTTGGAAACGAAACCTTCCACACATCTGAAAAGATAGGATCCTAGAGAACAAAGTGCGGTCTTGCCCCTAAAAGAAACCCGAGCTCTTCATTTACTTTCATTCCTGAGATAGTCGTCACCAAAGTAGGCTACAATTTAACATTTTCACGAAAAAATCCCAAGTGTTGAGACCCAGTGTGAAGAAAATTTTCGACTTTTTCTCTCCGATTCACTTGAAACTCACCTTCTAGATGCAGAATTTTACGTAGAATCCGAATCTGCCCTCCGTTTTCCAATCCGAGGCTTCGTTCGCCCGCTAGAGCCATTTTCGTAAAAATTCTAACTCTCGTTTTTTCGGTGATGGTCAAAAATTTTAAAGTCACTCTCACACCTCAACGAACGAACGTAGAGACACGCCGTTTCGTCCACTGAATTCGTCTCACTCTTAGCTTTCAAGCGAACTATCGCACGACTTTCTACCATTCCTACACGCCAAGATCGAAGTCTCGTTCCAGAGGGGGTGGTCAGAACTTTTTCTCTCCGATTGAACTGGAAATCACCTCCCTAACCCAAAATTTCACGTAGAGTCCGAATCTGCCCTCCGTTTATCCATCCGAGGCCTCCTTCATGCCGAAACAGGGCCTTTCTCACCCCAAAACGTCCAAAACCCACCTTTTCTAAAACACTTTCCTACCCTTGCCTCACAGGAGAGCTCATCCGTCCTTCCTTCCTTCCAGAGGGGGGGAGGGAACGCTTTCCTCCTCTCGGACCCATCCCTTCCAGCACATCCTTGGCCCTCTCCCTCACCTCCTTCCTTCCTTTCAGAGGGGGGGGCTGAGTCAGCATGATGACTCATCGTTGCTCATTTTGGCCTTGAATTTGCCACGGGATCACTACTAGCTGCTACTAACTAAATTAATGGCATTTTCGAAAAGACCTTCAACCCCCACTCATCTATCACTGACCCTATTGATTTACATGATTGTTGTCCATTATCCGAACCGTACGAAATATTGCCTGTAATTGATAATTTGTCCGTGAATAAATCAAGTGGTTCTGACGGAATTCCAGTCAAGGGCGATAGATTAGCAGCACCACATGTTTGTGAACCTTTACGTCATATCATCAACCTCTCTATTATTCGACGCTATGTTCCTCGAAACCTCAAATCATGCGCTGTATCCTCTGTTCCGAAGTCGTCTCCTGCTGACTTAAATGAACTGAGGACAATCATAGTTTTAAGTGTGCCAAGTAAAGTAGCCTATTTGAAATGTATTAAATCGACAATTCTCTCAAAGATCTCGTCAAATCAGTTTCTACAAACCTTTGTCTGACTGCAGGTATGCATCTATTTCGATTCATAGTACTTGAAGTCCCAATGGCTCACCTTTTCTCTTTATCTACTGAACAAAGATGAAATCAAAGATACAATTGATCAACTTTATCCAAGTTGCTTGAGAGATGCGTGCTGAACTCCATCTGAGACCAACTTAAGAGCATGTTCGGAGATTTTCAATGTGCCTGCCGAAAAGTACTCCTCAACCCTTCACGCTGAAACACTCGCCCACGACTTTATCACTCTCAAATTGTAGTAACTAAGTACTCAAGGTGTTGCCAAGGCATCATTCGATTTAAGCAAAGCGCTCGATCAGCTTCCACATGGCAAATTACTGCACACATTAAGTGCCAAGTTCCCTAAGAACCTAGTATTGCATGGATTTTCTTAAGGATAGGGAACAGCGAGTATGCCTAGAAGGGAATTATTCCAGCGAAATCAAATATGCCACCTCTTTAGTTTCTCAGGGTGCCGTTTTACCAGCGCATCTGTTTGCAGCGCACATAGGTTCATTACATCCATGTTATATCATGGACTACAACTGAGTCAGAAGAAAAAGAAACTGATGTTGATCAGCTGAAGATCATGAAAACTTTTGCCAATAAATGGTCACAACAAAAAATTTCTTGGTAGCCTACTATCTTTCAGAATGACTTAAAATGGAAGTAGTATGTCTCTGTAAAACTGCCAGTCATCAAATCTATTCGTTAAGGAACCTCAAAAGCTTCTCAATTTCAAAGAAAGATCTCATACAAGTTTGTAAAATCTCACATCCTAAATGTTCTTGAATACAACTCTCCACTGCTAATCGGAATGACTACAACACACTCAAATAAGATTGAAAAAATCCAAATAAGATGTCACAAAATTATCTGTGGCATAAAATGTTCCTGCCTTGCCTCTACGTCACTGGCGTACAAACGCAAGAAGAGAGCACTGAAGTTCTCCCGGAAGGTTCAAAGTCCAGATGACATTCTCCACACTTTATCGTCTCTAATTCTACTGCGCAGCGAGCATATTCAAATTCAAGCATGTTCATCTTCTCATCGTTCGTTCATTACTAGGTGCTCTGTCATGTTCAAAGAAAATCAACGTATCTCAAACCGCTGCCAGAAATGAAAGAATAGATCATAAGTACAAAAGAGGCAAAATCACATCTTCATGACGAATAACCGTATCAACACGTAATGTGATTAACTCTGTATTTCTGTCTTTCTGTGCTGATTGCTTTTAATTATTTCCATATCTAAAGAGAATGACAACTATTAAGTCAATCAAAGACACCAACACCATTGATTCCCCGGCCGCACTCGCCTGAAGTCCGCAGTGGAGACGAGCTATCACCTTTTTCACTAGGCCACGCTGGCAGTATGGTTTCTAATACACAGATTATTACTTTTTTTAATTTCATCACCATGTAGCATCGTGTCTGAAAAGTGATACCTTTGATGGTAGCATGTTAGTAAATTTTGATTTTTCGAAGGTGTTCGGTAGAATATCCCAAAACATATTGATTGACAAGCTTAAAATGATCAACTTTCTTACCGGTTTTATGGCATGGCTGACGTCATATCTTAGTGATTGTTTTCAAAGCGTTCGTGCAAAGTATGCATTCAGTAAGAAAACCTCTGTAACAAGTGGGACGCCACAAAGTTCTATTTTGGGCCCATTTTTGTTTCTTTATTGCCATGGTTTGAAACCCAAATTTTTGTCCATGAAATTTATTCAGTTCGCCGATGATATTTGTGAAATTATACCTTTTTCTGAGCAACAATTAGAAGAATCCTTGCTGATTGTGCGGAATAGAAATAGAAATATATTTTCCACCAATACAAAATCTGTACAAGGATCGTTACATTTACATATACTCGTAGATAGATACAGATATATACATTTATTACTTTTACAAAATACTAAATATAATACAAATACAGATAAATGTAGAGGTGGGCGGGGCCAGAGCACTGTGGGACAGTAGGAACAACAGTTCCCCGCTAACAAAAGTTCAGATTAAAATTACGCACACATCAAAATCATCTACATTATACATATAAACATATATCCTAGATACTCTCACACAAAGTATGTACAGCCAAACAACAAGTCAGTGATCGTCATGCAAGATACATACATGAAAGTCCACATACACATATACTTACAAATCACATACTTGGGCTATTATATGCCAATGTCCGGGATACAATATCAGGGTTGGAATAGCAATTGATATTTTCCATTCGCACACTATCATCTCTCTTAGTTACCTCAGATATTGCAACTTTCGTTTCTATTAGTATTTGCTGACTAGTATTTGTTTAAGCTTTTTTTGGAACTTATCATATTCTCTTATTTCTTTAATGCTACGAGGAAGTAAATTCCATTCAATCGCTGAGGCAAAGTCAATACTACGTTGCCCTAAGCTTGTCCTATGAAATGGTATCCGGAGGTTAACTTTATTTCTTAATGAGCTGCCACTCTGGGGTTTGTGGATGTTTCCAAGAAAATGCGGTAAATCATCGACCTTATAAATCATCTTATGGCAGAGACTCAGCATTTTGTAGCGATACATATCGCTGACCGTTAATATTCTATGTTTCGTCATGTGTGAATCTACTTCATTGGCCTTAACTCTAAATATAACCTTAAGTAATCTCCTTTGAAGTTTTTCTAGTTTAATTATGTTACTTCGTTTTCCTAGGTGAAAGATAAGAATGCAATAGTTTAATATACAATGTATATTGGCAAAATATATCTTCAATAGACATTCTAGTGGAAGGCATCGTCTTAAGTTGTAAAATATAGGTAAGAATTTTCTTAATTTGGTATTAAGTATCGTATTTGCATGTGAAGTGAAACTCAAATTCATGTCTATATGTACACCCAATAGTTTTAAGCAATTTACTCTATTAATCTTTGTTTGGTTTTGGTACAAATCCTGGTCTATTTCTTTAGAGCGATGGGGATGAATTATCATATATTCCGTCTTGCTATCATTAAGACGGATGCCATTTGCCTTACTGAATTTTTCCAGTGAGTCTAATCTGCTTTTTGAGGTGGAAAAGAGACTTTCTAGGCTTCTGCTCTTAAGTATAAGAGTGGTGTCATCAGCAAATATATTCAATTCGTCTTTGGGGAAAATGTTATGCATATCATTAATGTAGATAAGAAATAGAAGAGGACCTAAAGTTGAACCTTCAGGTACTCCTGTTTTGGTATATAATGCTTCAGAGAGAACACCATTTACTACAGTCTGATGATTTCTGTTGTTTAAATACGACTTGAACCAGTCTAAGGTAAATCCCCTTATTCCTATATGCTCTAACTTCTCTATTAGTATGTCATGTCTTATTATTTCAAAGGCCTTCCGAAAATCTACTGATAATAACATTATGAATTCTTTAGCTTCTACTGCTGTATATATTCTATTCATGACGGAAAGTAGTGATAGCTCTGTTGAGTGATGTTCTCTGAAACCGAATTGATTTGGACTGAGAAACTCTATTTTATCTAAATAACTGTATAATCTGGAGTGTATAACCTTTTCGAGAATCTTGTCTACATAGCTAAGTAAAGAGATTGGTCTGTAATTGTTTATGTCCAATCTTGATCTTTTTTTATAGACTGGTATAATTTTGGAGGTTTTTAAAGTAGTTGGCATGTTACCATCACGTACTATTTTGTTTAAAATGTAAGTAAGTCTATCGATCACATGGTCCGGACATAGTTTAAAGATTTTCAATGGTATTTTGTCATTTGTAGCTTTTTTATCATTCATTTTAATTAGTATGTCTTTTATTTCTTTTGACTCTATTTCTCTAAAGAAAAAGGACTTGTCTATGCGCTTTCTCAAATATTCTGCGAAATCGTTTCTTTTGCTAGGTTGAGTTCCATACAGTTTCCCAACTTCGTTAAAATGGGAATTAAAAGAGTTACAAATTCTAGTCGTGTTGGTCATCATTTCGTCGTTATTTAGTATTCGAATCATTGGTCTGTCTGACGACTTTCCTAATAGTTTATTAATAAATTTCCAGGAAGCTCTGGAGTCACTTTTGCAGTTCTCATGTGGTTGAAAACATACAGCGCAGGGTTGGAACCGGTCAGGAATTTTTTGACACAACCCAACCGGTAATCGGCAGGACGAAGTCAACTCCACCGGCCGGTTGACCGGCCAAACCCAACCGGATGGTTATGATCGTCTTTTATTAATTTACACTTTGTCATTCAAACTGATGCGACAAAGGGTTCTTCGATATGTAATTTCAAGGTCCTTGGCCTCGACTTTTCAAAATTGTTTATTAAACGACAAGTGTTATCTCACATGTGTTTCCTTGATGAGTGAATTAGGCTGACTGAGACGTTCCTCGTTCAAAAGAAGCAGTGTAGCCTATAGCGGATTGTGGTGAACAGATTAACCATATGTGTTAATACATACCTCTTACTGTGTATTCGGAATTATTCATCTGCGACTCCTCAATCCAAAAATCCTCGAATTTACAATTTTCCAGCTAACCTTGTCAGTGAGTTGTGATCCGTGTCTCTGTCTGTGGTCGGGCTGGTGAATTCGTGACGTCGTTGCTGACGACAAGCCTCTGACTTTCCAAAGGCATTCCTTGATAGGAATGAGGTCAAATTGTCCCTAGCTCTTGAAAGTCATAAGAATCTTGAAGCTCCATGTGATGTTCTTCAAACAGAGCTGAATGAATTAAAGAGTTCTGGAGCTAAAGAGAAAGACGAGGGACTTTTTGAAGAGCGAATGCTTAGTGAGTCTGATCGCAATCTGAATAATTGCTGCCGATTGATTGGCCGACCGGTTTTCGACCGGGGCCGGTCGACAGATCGACTTACACCGGCACAACCCAACCGGTCGACCGGGCTGGTCAGCCGATCCCGGTTACAACCCTGACACAGCGATGGTCATCTTCGAACTTATTGCGAAAAAATGAGAAAAAAACTAAAATGGTGAACTTCATAGAGAAGAATTAAACTATCGATGTTATGCTTGATAGACTTCCATTTCAACTCGCAGATGTAATTAACATCCTAGGTGTTGTTTGGAAAAATAAGCTGTTGTGGACTCTACATCTTCTTTTATTACTTATTTTTCTTTCATATGCATACTTACATATAGATCTATATATATATATATAAATATATATATATATAGATATATATATATATATATAAATTTAAAAAATCAACGTAGTCTCAAGATAAAATTGTTTATTCACGAATTTTCGTATACGTTCACTGATGATTTACTTCGTTCACCTGATTAAGTCGTAGACGAAAATTCGTGAATAAACTATTTTATAGAATGAAATAACGGGCTTGACATAATTTTTTTAACACCAGAGGAACCCGCAGAAAAACGATGTTGTTCTTGTAAAAAACCCTTTATCGAGGCCTTTCAGCTGCCGCCGGCAGTCATCGTCAGGCGAATGAATCATGCAGCTAACACTTATGAGAATAGTTCACAATCATGCAAGAAAGAAACATAAGAACATCATAGAACTATCATTTAAATACATAGTACAGAAAATACTTAAAAACATCCTACTATAAAACAAATAGAAGTAGAAGCTAAGAAAGTCAACGATTTTAGAAATGTTATGAAAAAACCGAGAGTCTCAAGACTTCCACACATCACTCAACGTATGTTTGACTTTGTTGTCAGAGTGCAGTTTGAGTCCATAGCGACTCCTTAACAATTCGTTTGCTCCAGCTGCTTTCCCGATCAATCACAGTGGCGTTCTTTACTCTGATCGGATGACCTGATGACACCGCATGCTTGGCTACCTCAGATCGCTGTACATCCATTGACTTGATTGACTTCGCATGCTCCTTTAGTCTTTCCTCCACCGGACGAGACGTCTCTCCAACATACACCCATGAGCATCCTTCCTCGCTACAAGGAAGTTTGTAAACCGAGCCCAATATCTTTGCCGGTTCCGGCCTCTTGTGGACAAGAAGCGAACGAAGAGTAGTCGAGGGCTTCATCGATGTTCTCACATTCACCTCACGTAGAATAGATGTAAGTTTCTCCGACAAACCTCTAACATAGGGAATTGAATGTCTTGGTAAGTTCTGCTCCTCAACTTGATCATCCTCGAAACGGAAAGCCAACCACGATCACATTCAATGCTACTGTATCCATTACTCATCAACGTACCCTTTAAGTGTATTCTCTCCTGTTCAATAGAGTCTCCAGAGCAAATCTTCTGAGCCCGATCAGACATACGTTGAGTGATGTGTGGAAGTCTTGAGACTCTCGGTTTTTTTCATAACATTTCTAAAATCGTTGACTTTCTTAGCTTCTACTTCTATTTGTTTTATAGTAGGATGTTTTTAAGTATTTTCTGTACTATGTATTTAAATGATAGTTCTATGATGTTCTTATGTTTCTTTCTTGCATGATTGTGAACTATTCTCATAAGTGTTAGCTGCATGATTCATTCGCCTGACGATGACTGCCGGCGGCAGCTGAAAGGCCTCGATAAAGGTTTTTTTACAAGAACAACATCGTTTTTCTGCGGGTTCCTCTGGTGTTAAAAAAAACTATTTTATCTTGAGACTACGTTGATTTTTTTAATTTATCTTTATTATTAAGTCTCATGGCGATTACCTATGAATATATATATATATATATATATATATATATATATTGAAAATAAAATGGCCAATACAATAAATAAGAAATAACTCAGGAAAAACTAAGATCTGACTTCCCAACCGATTTCACCTCATTTCTTGAGGCTAATCATGGGAATGAAAACTTTATTTCAGAATCATGGAAATAAGACATAGTTTTAAGATAAATAATAAAAAGCAATCAACTCATATTCAGCTTGGGCTGAAGCATAGAAATAAAAAAAATGTTCAACCTTAGTTGATGTGGTTGGCATTTTAAAAATCGGTGCGGCCTCAAATTTATCATATGGTGAGGAGATATTCGCTGCACACCTAGATATATGACGACTAACGTCCAGTAACATATACTGAGGTCTAAACATCTGTTGTCTATTAACGGTAAGTCTATTCCTAAAACTGCCTCCAGTTAACTTGTCCTATGTAATACTCTTGGCAATTTTTACAGCGAATTACATAGATGACATTACTAGAGTAGCAGTTGAAATTAGAATTAACATTAAACTGTTTGATGACGCCGTTAACTTTGAAATCAATGATTTTGCCTACTATCATCGTCTCACAACACACACATCTCGGCTCATCACACTTACTGACACCATAAATTGTTCTGCGGTTGTTCTTACAACAAGTGATCTAAGTAGATATTTCGGTTGCTTGAACACACGCATTATTTTTTGTCCTTGAATGAATCTATCAATTTCAAGCTACCACTAGGTGGAAGAATCACTTCTTGAAACATGTTCGGATTGTTCTTGTTATGCGTCGTTATGAACGGGATCATAGAATTTTCATTTACATGTAATTTTGAATCATTAGTGACAAGACATTGTTGGGCTCTTCGAAATGCATTATTGACAAGAGACTCGGGGTAATTCAGTTTTATTAATCTACTTTTTTATTCTAACAATCTAATTTTCTTTTTATTTTCTTGGGAAACAATCTTAATAATCCTATTAGCTAAAGTATATGGGACATTATTCAATGTATGTTTAGGGTGAACGGAGTTGTAAGGTACATAATTAAAACCATCCGTTAGCTTGTGAAAAATATCATTTCAATTTTATTCCTATCCTTATAGACTAAAACATCCAAAAAATTCAAAGAGGCGCTATTCGATTCCATTGTAAACTTTATATTCTCATTTAATTTATTAATCATATCATAAAAATTATTAATATCGCCAAATCTGCTTTCCCAAATAACCCAACAGTCGTCAATATATCTTTGCCATGCACTCTTGATGGCGGTCATAATCTTATCACCATGAATTTCTCTAAGAATCCTATACATGTTCTCTTCGATGAACCCCATAACTAAAACGGCATATGTAGGGCCATTTTAGTGCCCATGGCAGTGCCTCTGATTTGCACATATAACTCATTTTCGAAGCTGAAAAAGTTGTTCTCTATAACCATTTTTACCGATCCCAAAATGAAGTCATTGGAAAATCTCTCCGAAATCAACGATCTGCTATGCTGGAGCCAATAGGAGATATCCTCCATACCCAACTCAAGAGAAATGCTGGTGTACAATGAAATGACGTCGAATGAAACGAACATCGCATCATTACCTACAATGTCAATGTTCCGTGGTAACTTGGACAGAAAATCACAGGTATCTCTACAATAACTAGGGAGTGATACAATCAGTGGTTTAAGAATTTCATCTGCAAATGAGCTTAAATGATTCGTTGGCGAGTGGCTACTAGATATAATAAGTCTAATTTTCAAATTTTGTGGAGGTTGACACTTAACGCAACCGTATCGATCTGGAGTAAGTTGATTTAAGTCAGTGGAATGCTTGTGTAATTTAGGAAGACCATAAAAGAATGACACCTCAAAGTTAAATTTAGTAAGATAATTGAATTCTCTCTTTGAAAATCTACAAGTTTTTTTGGTGATCATTACAAAATCGCTTAATCATATTCACAGTTTCATTTGGATCATACTTGTCTAATTTTCTGTACGTATTCCTGTCAGATAAATGTTCCGATAATATTCTACTTTTATAAAAGAAATAGTCCAGAATTACGAAAGATCCTCCTTTGTCTGACTTCGTTATATGAATAGATTGGTTATTTTTCAATTCTAAAAGACAAGCATTTTCAATCCTCGAGAAGTTAAATATCTTTTTACACTCTTTTTTCGAAACAACTGCAGCTTTAGTCTCAACTAGATCAATTATAGCATCTAAATTTGGATTTAGACCTTTACCCGGTATAAAACTAGAATGATCATAAGCCACCTTCATGGCATTACTTTCAATCGTATTATCTTTAAAGTAATCATTTAGACGTAATTTACGACAAAACTCTGCTACTTCAGTTTCATTTTCCGTTGTGTTTCTATTTGGATGAGGAGTGAATTTACAACCCTTTTGCAGTAAACATTTATGATTATCACCTGGTTGCAAAGATGAAAGATTGAAAGTAGAGATACCTATTGCATTAAAAAAGAATTCGACACATTTTCAGCATATTGAGCATCATCACAATCATCCTCTAAATTAGATCTGTCAGGATTATTTCGGTTATCTTGAGTTCTAAAGTTTCTTCGAGGACCGTAATAATTCCTACTATAATTCAAATTCTCGTTGCGTCTAAAGTTTCCTCTAAAACTCCTAAAATCATAGTTATTAGGACGATAGCGGAATCTGTTATTATCCGAATACCGCTGATACTGGTTATTCATAACCATATTCATTCTACCATTTCTAGACCTATTACTAGCTACATCAGCATAACTTTGATCATTATAACCTCGATTATTTATAGTATTATTATTATTATTATTTATATTATTATAGTTCCTATTTGGCTTTAAAGTATAGTTAATAGACAACTGATGCTTATCCGATTCAAAAAACTTACATCTTTCTTTCCAAATGTCATTACTCTTTTCTTCTTCTTTTTTAACCAGTTCTTTCCAGTCATTAGTATTGTCACTAATGATTCAAAATTACATGTAAATGAAAATTCTATGATCCCGTTCATAACAACGCATAACAAGAACAATCCGAACATGTTTCAAGAAGTGATTCTTCCACCTAGTGGTAGCTTGAAATTGATAGATTCATTCAAGGACAAAAAAATAATGCGTGTGTTCAAGCAACCGAAATCTCTACTTAGATCACTTGTTGTAAGAACAACCGCAGAACAATTTATGGTGTCAGTAAGTGTGATGAGCCGAGATGTGTGTGTTGTGAGACGATGATAGTAGGCAAAATCATTGATTTCAAAGTTAACGGCGTCATCAAACAGTTTAATGTTAATTCTAATCTCAACTGCTACTCTAGTAATGTCATCTATGTAATTCGCTGTAAAAATTGCCAAGAGTACTACATAGGACAAACTGAAGGCAGTTTTAGGAATAGACTTACCGTTCATAGACAACAGATGTTTAGACCTCAGTATATGTTACTGGACGTTAGTCGTCATATATCTAGGTGTGCAGCGAATATCTCCTCACCATATGATAAATTTGAGGCCGCAACGATTTTTAAATGCCACCCACATCAACTAAGGTTGAACGTGAGGTAAAAGCAATTTTTTTATTTCTATGCTTCAGCCCAAGCTGAATATGAGTTGATTGCTTTTTATTATTTATCTTAAAACTATGTCTTATTTCCATGATTCTGAAATAAAGTTTTCATTCCCATGATTAGCCTCAAGAAATGAGGTGAAACCGGTCGGGAAGCCAGATCTTAGTTTTTCCTGAGTTCTTTCTTATTTATATATATATATATATAAAATAAATAATAGATTTAATTGAAAATGGATAAAACTATAAAATGAAATTAAATCACACGTAGAAAGTAAAAGGAAAAACCAACAAATGTTCAGATAGAGCCCGACCGATTCTGCCTGGCTTGCAGGCTTATCAAGGGCTAAATGAATGTATTCAAAATCAAAATACATTCAGTAATTTACAGTTACATTCAGTAAAAATACAGTTCAGTAATCATAGAACTAGATAACTCAATAATAAACATGATAATGATCGTCTATTTTTCCGCAGTAATTGAAGAAGGGAAGGTGGTTGTCGGTATGAGGCTCTTAATTTCGAATTCCTAAATTTCTCCGTTAATTGTAGTGTTGCAAATACTGGGGTTACGATGTGTTGAAAAACTTTTGGATTGTTTGGGTTATATGTCTGAACATATGAGATTGGTTGGTTAGTGTCACTTGCTAGTTTCCCTATGTTTTGTTCAGTTTTTGATTTTCTGATTGAATCATCTATTAGATGAACCGGGTAACCTAGTTTTATCAATCTGTTTTTCATCTCTGCAAAACGAATTTCTTTCATATCATTTTTTGAGACAATGGTATTAATGCGCCTGGCAAGTACATAAGGAATGTCAGCAAGCATATCTATGAGTGTGCGAAGAACTTCAATCCTTCTTTTAATGTTATTCCCCTTCTTCAATTACCAGCTGAGTGCGATAGATTGTATAGAGAAAATAAAGAACAGATGTGTATTAAACTAATAAGACCGTCACTGAATAGGGATATAGGCACATCGACTTGATAAGATATCTCATTTTTCTATCACAGTGATGACAGTGTGAAAACATGGATATTTTTCTTTTCATTATCATGTTTATTATTGAGTTATCTAGTTCTATGATAACTGAACTACGATGTATTTTGATTTTGAATACATTCATTTAGCCCTTGATATGCCTGCAAGCCAGGCAGAAACCGGTCGGGCTCTATCTGAACATTTGTTGGTTTTTCCTTTTACTTTCTACGTGTGATATAATTTAATTTTATATATACATGTATATATATTTATAATGAAATTAAAATTGAAAACACGACTTTTACTTATAAGCATAAGCGCTTTCTTTTCTTCAGATGCTTTACTTATAAAGCATCTGAAGAAAAGAAAGCGCCTATTCTTATAAGTAAAAGTCGTGTTTTCAATTTTAATTTCATTATATTTTTCTCCGGTTGCTGAGTATAGTTATTAATATTTTTTTGTTATATATTTATATATATATATATATATATATATATATATATATATATATATATATATATATATATATATATATATATATATAATGTAAATAAATTGATTGATGAAAACATAAAAAGTCGTGGGTGGTGTTACCGGTTTCTGTGATTTTATTCACATCCTCAGACACCAAATTAGTTAGAAATGAAATACAAATTAGAGACAGTTCAGCGGGGGTTTGAATTTTCTTATGAAGTAGATTTCTTTTCTTTCCCTATCCGCTTTCGTGGCGCTAGAATTCATTTGGTAAAATGGAGCAATATGAAATTTAACATCTATGTTTTGGCAACAATCTCGTATGTGTCTGCTCACGTTTAGGAAACATAGATTCGCGTCGTTGATCTGTTGACGATGGACTGTGGTGCGATGGCGCAAAATATCATTGGTTTGTCCGATGTAGAATTTTTCACATCCCTTGCATTTTAACATATAAATGAAATTACTTGAATAGCAATTGAAGTGATATCGAATGTTGAAGGTGATGTATGAGTTGTTTTCCATTCTGAACTTTATTTCTGTGCCGGTTATGATATGGTCACAACATCTACATTTAGTAATATTGCACTTATGTATGCCAATATTGAATTGATCAACCGTTCTGATGAATATTATTTAAAGCATTGTAAAATTCTTGAATATCACCAAATGAAGATCTCCAAATTACAAAGCAGTCATCGAGATAACGTGTCCAAGAGGACTTAAAAAGATCAACCGTTGCTTCGTCAGTTTGTTCTTGTATGTAGTCATATATCTTAACTTCTACGTATCACATTGTTAATGAGGCATATGAAGGAGCCATCTTGGTCCCCATAGCCGTCCCGGATATCTGTAGAAAATAGTTATCACCAAATTTAAAATAGTTGTTTGATAATATGATATTTATGGCATTAATTATAAATTGATTAGTGAATCTCTCCGGAATCTCAGTTCTCCAATGATGTAACCAATATTCAATGGCCTCAAGACCCAGTGAATGAGGAATACTAGTATACAATGATACTAAGTCTAGGGTTATAAGTTTTCCATCTTCTACAGATATCCGGGACGGCTATGGGGACCAAGATGGCTCCTTCATATGCCTCATTAACAATGTGATACGTAGAAGTTAAGATATATGACTACATACAAGAACAAACTGACGAAGCAACGGTTGATCTTTTTAAGTCCTCTTGGACACGTTATCTCGATGACTGCTTTGTAATTTGGAGATCTTCATTTGGTGATATTCAAGAATTTTACAATGCTTTAAATAATATTCATCAGAACATACAATTCACCATGGAAACTAGTACAGAATCGATACAATTTTTCGATGTCAAAATATATCACAATCAGAATGAAATTGAAACTGATATATTCTATAAGCCGACAGACAGTTTTACATATGTACCCAAAGCATGTCTTAAACAACATTCCATATAATTTAGCTAGAAGAATTACGATGATAGTATCGGAAAATGAAATGAAAGTATTGCGTTTAAAGGAACTACGGAATAATTTACGAAAACTAAAATATCCAAAAAAACTCATTAATGATGCTATTGGAAAAGCCCTTACTCATGCGAATAATAACACAAACAGAACACAAAATGAAAACATTCAAAATGACACAATTCCCTTCGTTACCAGATTTAATCCAAATAACCCTAATGTTTATCAGAAATTAATCAATCCTGTTACTGTCAGTCTCCACTTCATAGATCACTTCACAAACTTAAGAGTAATCAAATCTTTCAGACAGAGTAATTCTCTTTTGCAATCTCTCAGAACGGTTGATCAATTCAATATTGGCATACATAAGTGCAATATTACTAAATGTAGATGTTGTGACCATATCATAACCGGCACAGAAATAAAGTTCAGAATGGAAAACAACTCATACATCACCTTCAACATTCGATATCACTTCAATTGCTATTCAAGTAATTTCATTTATATGTTAAAATGCAAGGGATGTGAAAAATTCTACATCGGACAAACCAATGATATTTTGCGCCATCGCACCACAGTCCATCGTCAACAGATCAACGACGCGAATCTATGTTTCCTAAACGTGAGCAGACACATACGAGATTGTTGCCAAAACATAGATGTTAAATTTCATATTGCTCCATTTTACCAAATGAATTCTAGCGCCACGAAAGCGGATAGGGAAAGAAAAGAAATCTACTTCATAAGAAAATTCAAACCCCCGCTGAACTGTCTCTAATTTGTATTTCATTTCTAACTAATTTGGTGTCTGAGGATGTGAATAAAATCACAGAAACCGGTAACACCACTCACGATTTTTTCTGTTTTCATCAATCAATTTATTTACATTATTTTTGACCATCTCTATTGCTTCTTTTAATAATAAGGTTAAGTTATCGGTTAAGTGCTTGGCCGAGCGATCTTCCGGTCCAGAGGTCGAGCCCCGAAAGTGTCACTGGAAGTCGTCGGGGAAAGGCATTCGCACCAAAACGATCACAGCACTCCAGATTATAGTCTGACTGTGTCAGGACCGTCCACACCCCCAGTAAGGTGGTGTAGTGACGTTAAACCATCGTTTGTTTTGTGCCATGACGATCTGTGGATGGCTTTGTGCAAACGATCTCGTATTGGCTGCTGAAAGTGAAGAAGAGCTGCAAGACAAGCTTAAGACTTGGAATGAGTGCCTAATATCAAAATATATGAAATCAATGTGGCCAAAACTAAAGTGCAGAACTGCAGTAGGGGAAGGAGAGACCACAATAACATGCAAATGCTACTGTAGTGTCTGTTCGGGTAGTGTGTTTTGCAACTCAATACAGTGCACCAGCTGTCGATCACGGATTCACGGACGTTGTCGTGGCATAGTCTGACAACATTGGCGTCAAACTTTTTGTGTAGCAGATGCTCAGATGATATGCCCGTGGTGAAAAACAGAAGGCCAATGAAAGCGATTACTTTGGAGGATGGCAAATGCGACAATGTTACCCGTTTCTGCTACTTGGAAGACATGTTGGATTCCGGTAGTGTAACGGAGGCAGCTATGACTACGCGAATTCAATCGTGCAGGACGAACTTCCGAGAGCTATCGTCTATCCTGACCAGTCGTGCTATTCCATACTGGATGAAGGGAAATATTTAAGACTCATGCGTCAGAGTCTGCATGACTTACGGTCATGAGGCTAGAGAAGAATTGAGGTAGAAGACAGAAGGATAATCAGATGAATGTGTGGAGTGTCTCTCGAAGATAGAATCGCCAGCGAAGACCTTCTAGCGCGCCTGAACCTGTAGTCAATTGATGAGGCCATGATGAAGGTTGCAGATTGCGATGGTACGGCCATGTGGTGCGGTAAGATAACAGCGCTTTGGTAAAGAAAGTATTGAAAATAAAGATCAGTCGACCAACACCAAGAGACCACCAACGAAGAAATGAGAAGAAACAGTATCCGCAGATTGCCGGTAATTGGTACTTAAAGAAGCCGACGCCCTCCATCGCAACACTTGGAGGCGTTCCAGGAAAAATCTTCATCCAGCTCAACGGAGGTGGAAAAAGGACGTTAAGCGGATAACATAAGTAAAAAGTAAGTGCACAAAACACACACGTACTGTAAACAGATTATAAACATGCACCAACCTACCGTCTACGACTTTGTCTCTGAATGCTCGATCAGGCAAAATCCGTCGCAAATATAGGATGTTTGAGAGCGCAATTGCAAACAATTTCTTCATGAAAATGCACGAATTGTTTTTTGTATCTACTTTGTTTGGAAAAATAGCAGACCACTGAAAGTAATTGAAAGAAACTGATGATATTAAGCATTTTGCTACACGAATCGAGGTTATCTCACTTCGGAAACTTCTTCTCTTACAGCAACTTTAGTGGGCATTCCTGAAATTAAATCAATGATTTTCGTGTCATTTGACAATAATGGACAACAAAGACATGAAAGAAATAATAATGCACATAAATATTGCAATTATTATCGATGTTGAAAATATACATTAGGTAGTTTCTCCCTCTAATTTAATGCCGAACAATTCAAAAAATGAAACTCCTTATTTGTATAAGCGGACGTTTCGGGTCCAGACCCTTTATCAACGCAAATGGCGTCTTTTTATTTGCATGCACAAATTGTTATTGTGGACAACAACAATGAATTTCCTGGACAATTTTACACAGCAATTTTATGAATGACAGTCTTCACCTCAAGGTGGGGGCGAGTGAAATTCGGCGTCTCAGTCCTGCTCTCAACACAAGGCAATTGTAGATTCACATTTCTATAGTTCATCACTAAGTCTATGAGGAAACGTCGTCTAGGGCAGAGTCGGTATCACACGTTGAACAGGTTTACCCTGATGTTCGGATTGATCTTCTTGCTGCTGATCGCCTCTGCGATGGAAGCGCAACTGATCCAGGCGGCCTTCCTTCTACGCGCCAACTCTTGGCAGTTCGCCTGGTCCATGGTCCTGACCGAGATAGACATAGCTGTTGACCTGCTCGATCGTATGCTGGCCAACAGTAATGGTGTTTTTGGCGACATGAGTGTTGCACATCCACTTGGTCTTGGCTATGTTGATCTTCAGTCCGACGGCAGTGCCCGCCAGATCGAGCTCGACGAGACGCCGCTGTACGTACGCCACCGAGTGGCCTACATACACGATGTCGTCGGCAAAGCGCAGGTGATTGAGACAGCGTCCATTAATCTAATCTTAATGCCCGTCTTTTCCCAATCGAGCTATCGAAACACGCGCTCGAGGCAGGCATTGAACAGCTTGTGTGAGATAGGGTCGCCCTGCTTGACCCCTCGGTCGACTGCGATGTTGATTGGCCTATGGAACAAGGTGATCTCAGTGCTCCAGTCTTTGTTCAATTCCTGTAGCAGTGCGATGTATTCGCTACCATTCCTTGTTATTGCAGGGCGAGCAGCATAGCGTTGATCTGGACGCTGTTGAAGGCTTTCTCGTAGTCGACGAAGGCCATCACCAGTGGAATCTGTACTTGCTGATCTTCTTCAGAAGTTGGTTAAGTACGTGGATGTAGTCCATGGTGCTGTAGCCCGATCTGAAACCGGCTTGCTCGGGTGGTTGTTGTTCATCGAACTGTTTGGTGATTTTGTTGAGAAGTACATTGGTGAATATCTTATAGGTGGACAATGGACATCAACAATGCGATTGGTTGATAGTTGCTGAGGTATTCTCGGTCGCCCTTTTTAAAAAGTAGTGCTGTTTTGGACATCTTCCATCGGTCGGGGATCTTTTGCTGAGTCATGTAGTCATGCAGCTGAGTCCTGTAGCTGAGTCATCCTTCGATTTTATTAAATGAACTCAAGGGAGATACAGGTGGTATTGTTACCAAATGCAAGATATGCAGTTTTGCACAAATTACAACGGAATTGAGTGATCATGATTGTAATGCAGAAGGAATGATGGTATTTCACAGATTCTCATGACAGCCTTGGAGAATTGATGTTTGTTAAATTAGCAATTCGATAGGTTCCTGCCTGCACAGCAAGATTACATAATCAAAGACAATGATTTCAATTAACTTTGAAAGATGTAAATGAGTCCACACCACTATAGATTCAAGAAATGAAACATGAATTTAGTGAATCATAAAATCATGCCGGTGAAAATTGAATCAAAAACTTAAAATTTCAGCCAAGAAAGCACGAATAATATCGCGACTTTTTCATGAAGACTTTCATTATAATACAATTCATGAAATTCCTTTGATAATCAGCTTGTTTTCCGCTTGGTTAGGACGCTTATTATCAAATATTCATTCCTTTTAATATCCAACTTGTTTCATACTACTTATATAGGAGGGTATATTCATCTCGGTAGTATATAAATTAGCAAATCTTTTTTTCAAAAGTGCTCAAATAATTTTTGGACCACGGGAGTGTAATCTCCGCAAAAACCTGAATCTTTTGATATAAAAATTTTCACTGTATACAGATACTTTTTTGAGTCGACACTCTACCTATACATCCCTACTCTATGTCCGACACTTTTTCAGAGACTTTTTCTGTCCTCGGCAGCTTTTAGCAGGCGTCTCATCTTATGGTGTTCTAAGTCGGTTTTGAGGCGGGCTCGAATGAGTTTGCAGAGCAGATTAAAATCAACGTGGTCTGCCCCATCTGGCCAGTAGCCAATTCTAGCCCCTTTTTCCAGCATTTGCACTTAAGTACATGTGCACTTTCATCGGAGCACACGCCCACGCATCAGAGCACGGAGCACACGCCCACGCATCAGTAGCGAAGAAGACAGGAAACAGAGCACACGCCCACGCATCAGAGCACGCATCGGCGCACTTGGGGGTTGAGCACGGAGCACCAATCGGAGCACGCGGCGCCGAGCACGTGTGATGAGTCACCGCAGGGTATATAAGGAAAGACGCTGTCAGAGAAATTCATTCTCATTCTAACCATGCAGTACGCGTGTGAATTCTGTCGTCAGTCCTTCTCTCGCTTTCAAGACTGTATTGCCCATGGAGCAGCAGAGACGGGTCGCAACTATTGTTGGACATGCTGTAAATGGTATGGAGACGAACACGATTGCCGCGCGTTTAATTATGGTGATGACAATGACTTGCTGTGTTTGGATTGCGACGGAAGTTTCGACATAGAGGCGTACCATAAGCATGCGTGTGTGGGACGGTGTCGCTACTGTGATGTAGCAGTGAATGCTGAAGCGGAAGGATGGGATGAACATTTGTGTCCCTACCTGTTTGAGTTCATGCAAGAGGGCGGTGCAGCTGTGGAAGAAGAACGGATCATGGACGGTCGCGGATATAATTATCGATTTACCCCTCATCAAGCCACGAATGAATGGAAGGTCTATTTAAATTCAATGTATGCGAACTTGTATCGTGTGATTGTGCAACAACACCCCCACGAGGATGTGAAAGTGTTTGTGAGTATGAGACTCAGGTTTGCCAAGATGGATATGTCGACGGGCGAAGAGGAAGTGAGAGACATCACCACACCCTCATACATTCACGAAGGCGTCCAAGCACGCAACTTTGATACATGGTTCGGTGACATGGTGTCAAAGTTTGAAGAATTTATTGAAGACTTTCAAGAAGATGGATCAGGATTTGAGGTGAAACAAGTGTTGGAGTTACTAGTTCAAACAAGTTCCTTCCCTAATTTTCGCATGGGCGCACCGATTCCTATTCACCGAGATATCAAGCTCTGCAAAGGTATATGTGTGTTTCACCGCAACACGTATACATCACATTGTTTTCAAGACAGTGTCCTCTATGCACTGGCCTACCAAGACAATCGCATTCCTCGACGTGAACGTGCTAATTCCCGCACCAAGACATCCTATGACATTTATCAGAATGAGCTTCCTGCAGTGCGCAAGTTGAATTTGAACCAATATTATCATCTAGACTTTTCCATGATGACGTCAGAGGGGTTGATGAATACACGGGATATTCAGGAGTTTGAAAAGAAGAACAATATCATTCTTCGTATCCACGTGCATGACAGTAAAGGATTTGTGGGTCAATTATACCCGGTGCGTCAAGCTGTGAAGGAGAACACACGCATTGTTCATCTGGTGATGGTGACGCGGTACGATATGGAGGATCAGTCTGGACATTTTCTTCCCGTGACGGATTTTCAGAAATGTGCTCGCATGTGTATCGGAATATGAGCCAAACGCAAGTAAAACGATTTGAAACATGCGAGTTATGTAGCTTACGATTTAATTTCTACGAAAAGGGGATGAAGTATGGAAAGACAAAGGATATGGCGCACAAAGAACGTGTGGAACATCAAGCCAAATGTGATGGAGGATTTTTTCAGATGGAAACGACCCCGGAAGATACGAAAACCGCACGAATTTATCGACCACGCGAAAACCACTCAACCCCTCGCTGTGATGTATGCGGACATTGAGAGCATGATTGATTCCGTGTCCCAAGAAGCATACGGCAGCGTATGTGGGATCCTATGTGGTGTGGCATCCGCGCTGGACAAGAAAGAATCGTGGTGATCCATAAGGGGAACGAGTGCATTCCTGCCTTTATTACACACATAAGACAGGTGGTCTGGTCGATGTTTGATCACATGAACAGCGACAAACCGTAACATGAAACTGACGGAGGATGATATGCGGGACTATGAACAGACAGCTCAATGTAACATGTGCAGATGTGATGTAAAACCCCAGAAGCAAGGTGAAAAGAATGGGCCTACGACCAAGGTGCGAGACCACGATCATATCACGGGCAAATATCTGCAAACCCTGTGCAATGCATGTAACCTGCGACGACGTCAATCCCGGAACACATTAAACATCTTGTTTCACAATTGGAAGGGATATGACAGTCACCAGGTGATTGTACAAGGGTTTACAAAGCTGGATCACAAGTATAAGATCGAGCCCCTTTAGTGTCAGGAGACAAGACGTTGGGAGTGACCATCGTTCTTCCCATGCATCCAATACCTAAATAAACTCCGATTCATCGATTCATGTCAGTTTTTGAAAGACTCTCTAAACAATTTGTCAACGACCATCAGTGACTTTCCTCACTCAAATCACATATTGAGCAACGTCTATCCGAATTGCGATCACACATCTATTCGGAAAGGATATTTTCCTATACATATTTTGACTGCTGGGATCGTATCCACGAGACTCAATTGCCTCCGAAGGAAGCATTTTATAATGATTTGAGTGAGACGGAGTTGGAAGAGGATGAGTATGCTATGGCACAAAAGGCGTGGACAGAGACGGGATGCAGCACGTTTGAAGATTATATCCACTATTATTTGACAGTGGATGTAGCCTTGCTCGCAGACATCTTCGAACACTTTCGAAGTGAAATACGCGACGTGTCTGCATTGGACCCCATCCACTATTTCGGCACACCTGGCTTGACCTATTCATTTTTCTTTAAAAAGACACAGGTCAAGTTGGAGAAATTGCATGACGTGGATATGTACCGCGTGTTTGAAGCAGGGATTCGTGGAGGGATGACATTTGTGAATCAGCACCGCGCGCAAGCAGAAGAAGGGAACTCACCTGTTTTACATCGATGCGAACAATTTATACGGTGCGGCCATGATGGGACCTTTGCCGAAGGATTGTTTTGCCTTGTACGACCGGAGGTCTTGGTGGACATCAACGACGAATGGGTGAGACGATACAATGTCAATGGCACCACGGGTCATGTACTGTGCGTCGATTTGGAATATCCCCCACACGTCCAAGATGCTACGGAAGATTTACCATTGGCTCCTTACCGCGGGACGGCGAAATGGGAGGACATGTCTCCCTATATGCAAGAGCTATGGCAAGAGTTGAACGGGAACCGACCCTTTCACTCAGCCAACAAGTTAATGATGACGCACGAGAATCGCAAAGAGTATGTAGTACATATCGCTGCGCGCTCTCAAGTATTATGTGGAGAAGGGATTACATATCACCAAGGGTTCATTACGGGATCCTCCTTCAACCAAGAACCCGTAATATTTCGCCCCTATGTTCAATCTACCATACGCAAGAACGCGCCAAGGCAACCACGAAATGCTGCCGCAATCTCTCACAAGTTGATGGTGAACGCACTGTAACGGTAAGACAATGTGAGAATGTGCGGAAATATGGGAAGCACTATTTTGTATCGCGAAATCCCACCGAATGTATTTAGCAAATGGACACGTTACAGTTCATCCCTATTGCCAATTCTTTCTTCAACATCAGCGACAAAGCCGTGGTGGTGAATGTGCGCAAGACCAAGGTAGACTTGAACAGAAGCCCATTTATATCGGGCAATGCATCCTGGACAAGCACAAGATTATTATGTTAACAACGCTGTTTGAAAAACTCGCATGGAAAGCCAACAAGACTGTGCACCTCAGTGGAACTCCATTGGTGGGGACACAGACTCCTTCGTTTCCTCAAATCCGCAGACGGTATACTACGCGAAGAAGTGCTGCGTTTCGCTGTTTGACAACATACCCCAATTTTATTGATACGGAAGAGCGAAAGGTGTTCTCGATACCTCAAATTACCCCCGTGAGTCATCCAGATGAGACGTACCGAGAATGCGAATCGTTTTTTGGGATGTTTCAAGGACGAGTGTGTGGGGAAATAGGGGTGAAGGAGTTTGTAATGTTTGAGTGCCAAGATGTACTCTTACATTGTCCTCAAAGTAATGAGAAGAAATCTGCGTCACCGACTGTCGCATGAAAGGAGTGTGTCAAGCAAAGAAGCGTCAAGTGAAACATCAAGAATTAATGTGGACCGCCTTCGAAAATCATTCCGTACCACAGTGTTACAAACCCTCCCTCCAATCCTCTAACATCACGTGATGAGAACGGTGACGCAAGTGAAGAAAGCCTTAAGTATCTGGGAGGACAAGCGGTGTTGGTATTTACCCAACTTCGGAGCCTTCCCTACGGTAACCCATCGCCTATATGAAGAAGGGTATCTACACCCCGCTCTCAAAAATGTCAAGGATCTGCAACCGCATGGTGGAGCTACAGAGCCATCCTCACTGCAATACCACTAGCAGACATTGTTACCGCAACTCCCTCTGGCGCACCTACCGAGGCATCACGCCCCCTTGTCGAGTCTATTGGAAATGGAACTCTTCGGTTGCTGTATACAGATTTTTCCACGGGGTGTATCCAAATTTTGGCAACCACTCTCTGGAAACCTACGATCGTATTTGTAAAGAGTATGCCGACCAATTACTCGCCCCCTACGGATTGGACTAGTGAGCGACCCAATCACAAAATCCTGCACCGTTCAATGTCAATGGAACTATACAAAAGACCGCAATGCAAATCATTCAACAGTTGCCATCGACAATCAGTGATTTCCAACGAGCGCGAACTGTTTCCCGGAACGTTAATAACCGCAAAGTAATATACACTGCTCCTTCATTTTCCAAGCGGAAGTGTGATTGTGACGGGTGTTTTAATCGATTGCAGAAGCGGAATCGTTGGTGGAAGACATTCTCAATCCCTATTCGAAGGAGATTCCCTCAATGAATCGGACAACAGCAACTAATAATCCCAACGTCGTGGGTGTGTCGCAAGAGATCTGGGATATTCATTCAAAGCGATAGAAACAGTAACACATCTCAATGAAACGATCACTGCTGGTGAATTAGTGATCGACTCATGGATCTCGCGAATGAGACATCACACTTGCTAATGAATCAACCATTTGGAGCTGTATGTGGATAGAGGGAATGTCTCCCCCCTTGGGGCCACACTGCAATAACTAATGACATTGGCGCGATCTGAGTGAAAAAAGTGAAAAAAAGCACTTGAGCATTTGCACACGGATGTGTCAGAATAATCACTTCCCATAAAAGTGACTTTAGAAAGAAATTAGAAGAAGAGACATTTCAATTATTATGTGAACGGAACTGTGTTACATGTTTTAAACAGGAAGCGGTCCCTTCTCTTTTTAACCAGTTCTCCATAAATGTTATGTGTTCTACATGTTATAATCCCTTTTGAAACATCATCTTGCCCCCTTTGAGTGAGAAGACATTGCTTCAACAGTCCCCACTGTTTAATCGTGCATAGGATGATATGGAAAAACTCTGTGAATAGTGTATAGTGTACTATTACGATGACTGAACCTTGTACAAAACCTGTGTAGTATTACCCTCTTGTCTGAAATAAAAATACAATCATTGACCATGATTCATTTCTTTATTGACTTCAAAACATGGGATAAATGTAGAATAAACAAATAGGAAGTAAGACAATTTTATCATTGAAGGACAAATAGGTTTGAAATGAGTTCTTGATCTTTCTCGTAAAGCATCCAATGTTACGAAAGAAAAGTCCAGTGTTTTTCCATAACGTGTTAAAAGGAGGAGTATAGGTATTAAAAAGTAAATACAGTAAGCACCACAATAGGCTTTAGGTCCTTGTAATACGCAGAGGGCGACGCATAGTTTAGAGGATACGGTGTTGTCGATAACCATTCGGTAACATGTGGATAGTGAGATGGAGTGAGTCCATAAGAGTCAAAGAATTCGCACACACTATGCCGTTGATCCGCATTTTGATAAAAGGCCAACCAATGCCTTTGCCAGTTGATATGAGAGCGATCACTATTGACAATAATAAGTGTCTTTGATTCCGAGGGAATGAGCAGGAAGTAGATCAGCAAGGAAACACACCTTTGGAAGGGAACGTAAGAAGATTGAGGAGACGATGATATACAATCTTTTTATCGTAACCTACTCACATTGTACCTCATTCCTCATTAATTATCTTTAAATATTTATTTTATATCTCTTCACACTAAATTACCACAACCCATCATCATCTCCCAACACAACTCCCATCCTTCCAATCTACCCATAAAAAATACCAATCAACACCATCATCAAAAATCAAACTATAATAACCCTACAACAACCTCCCCTATCTAAACCATCTCCTCATAATCACCCTCTCATACCCCTTCACTTCTTCCTATCATCAACTTTACAACCCCATCAAATCTTCATACCATTCCCCCAACCAATCTTTCTTTCACACACCTCATTCTCATCCCTCAAACTTATATCCTTCTCCAATAACTACATCCATCCCCCAACCACCCACCACAAAATCTATTACTACAAACCCAATCCCAACCTACCACAATCTATACAATTATTTAATCCCACACTCAAATAAACACCTTACCTACCCTTCTCACCCTACCCTACAAATTACCCCACACCCCACCACCCCATCAACCAATATAACACTCAATCCATCCTCAATCCAATCATACTTCCCACCTACAAAATCCAATCATTATCAATACATCATTCACCAATTATTACATTATCAATCTCTCTACCATCAAACCCCACTCTAAACTCAACATTCACCCCCTCTAACATTTCCCCCCTCTCCCCTCATCTAAACTTCACCACTCTCTCCCAATTCCCCTAAAAAAATACACCCAAACCACTAAATACTAATTCCTTACATCCAATACTCTCACCACCCATTAAATACAATCTACTCAACTCCTAAAACCCAATCCTAAATCAACTTATATCTCATTTCACACCCAATTCCCTCTTATCATAAATAACCAATAACAAATAGACTCTTAATACATCCTCATCACCCACACCACACAATCCAAATACCTTAAAAAACCCTTATCCCATCTCACCATAATCCATATTATCCTCTCCACACCTTACTTAATCCCCCAATCCAAACATTTACCTACCCCTTACCTAAACCACATATATTTCATACCAATAAATCTCCATTCAATCAATGCTATCCAAAAAATATACATTAAACCCACACCTCCACTACAAACACTACAACTACTCCATCCACACCACTATACACCCACCAATCTTCCCATAAACACCTTTATTTACAATTTTAATTCTTCACATCCTATTATATATAAACTATTTCTAATTAACTACACAAACATAAAACCCTACAAAATACAACCATTTATCTAACATTCAAGCTTATATAAAATTCTGACACTCTTTAAGTGGCCGTATATTATAATAACTATCCATTACAGACGCCACACAATGATTTCACTAATTCCGAATCCTGTATATGAGTAATAACTTCCACTCTGAAAATAATCAATTCAACATCCCACAATTACTTTAAGCTATTTACCGTTACATTCAAAGTTACCTGTGATTTTCCAATCATTACTATGTAGACAGTAACTCTCTATCTTAGATAATAACACCTATACTCTCCTTTCACAAAATCTCAACTCGTACCTCTCTAATAATTCATTGGTTTCCTCACTGCAAGAATAGACTGATTTTCTAAGTAATTCCATATGATCATAAAAGTCGATGCTTTGATTATCACCACTCTATAACGTCCCCCAACAAACTACAATTACCCCAAAACTTTAATGAATTG